>CM051457.1:29375194-29975194 GCA_028274465.1 Plantago ovata
GCATAAGAAACAGTCAGTCGTGTGAAAAACTTCATCCATTTTTCAAGAGTGTACGCAGATCAAGCAAGGTTTGGAGGAGATATTGCCATGGGTTGATTACTTGCTTGACCATGATGATGGTTACTTCATTCACTATAACTGAAAGGATCATCTTCTGACGTCATCGGAAGGGGTCTGGATGAAGCTATAGATTGTATGGTCTTGCATATTTTGGTTTTGCATTCAGACTCACGGTTCCTCATGACTTCAATGGTGAACTTTTGGTGGGTTATATTGAGTGCATTCAAGAAAAATTTGAGTTGGCTTCTACACAAGACTATCTTTCTGAACAGCCAAACATCAAATCATCATTATTCAGGATGTATGAGGTTGGTGCTTCTCTCGTCGGTGACAACCAAATATGCGCTTGACCATTTGGGGTTGGAGCTTTCTCTTGTCAGCAACCACCCCCAACTATAAATATGACCAGGAGAAACTATATCTTCAGTACTACATGATGGCAACTAGGATGCTCATCTCATCTAATTCCCTTGCATTTGAATTGATGGAGACAAGTTGATGCTTAGAATTTCTGGTTGGCTCGCAGAAATTTGCAATGCTTTGTCTCTGCAACTACTTTCTGACGGTTCCCTGAGTAATGAAACTCTGATTAGATATGCATACTACTTCCCACTATAGGTTTCTTTTTCCAATAAATGAGGGAATTTGTAGGCAATCTAGATTTGACGAGGACCTGGTTTCCACGGCACGTGTGTCTTCTATAAGTGGTCAGAGTATCACATTGAGCGGGAGATACTACTCAATGGCAGAATAGAAATGGTTGATGTGTTTAGAGGCCTGTTATCTATAATTTGCGCAACTTTAAACAATGATGTAGAGGGAAAGACACGAAGAGATGAGTTCCGGCCTACCTGAGCTGCCCTTGAAGTATGAGCATGTCAAAGAACTCACAAGGACGATCTTTGTCAAATCTTTATTTTGTTCAAGACTACAGGCTCCAAAAACTGATCTACTGGGGTTTTTGAGTTTTTTCCTTGAGAACTTGGAGGAGTTGAGAGTTCGTAATTTTGATTTGGTCGAGGATGGGAAGGATCAGTTGAAAACCATTCAGGAAAAACCTTGTTGTTTTTCAGATCATTTTCCTAAAGAAACAGATAAAAGCATCAGATGCTATAGTTCACGACATCTCTCTATCCGTATCAGAAATGCAACATACGATGCAGAATACATCATCAATGCATTTGCTATTGGGGCTTTTCATGTCTGGAGCAGATCATTTCTAATCTCTGATCTGGTAGATCAACTTAATCTAATTAAGAAAGAAGCTAAAATTGCAGAATTGTAATCGAGGGCTCAAGTGATGTCTTGACACACGAGCCAATTCCGACAACTAATCAGGAGAAGGATGATATTCCAGCTTCATCACATTTGTCTGTCCCACCAATTGATGCAGTTATCGGTTTCAAGGTTGTGATGAAACTACTGATGGAACGTCTTGCTAGTGACATGAAGCAGCTGGATGTTATCTCAGTTGTAGGAATGCCTGGAATTGGCAAGACTACTCTTGCAAAGAAGTTTACAAGGATCCTTACATACTTAACCACTTTCAACTCCGTGCATGGTGTGTTGTGTCCCATGACTATGACAAGAAAGACTTATTGCTTCGCCTCTTAGGCACGGATGGGAACCCGAAAAAAAGTTATGAAGAACTGGGTGTTGTGCTTCACAAAAAGCTCATAGGGAGAAGGTACCTGATTATACTTGATGATATATGGGACATAGATGCATTCTATTGCCTCAAACGTTTCTTTCCAAATGTTGATGATGGAAGTCGGATAGTGTTGACAAGCCGAGCCATATTAACGGGACATGAGAGCAACCCTATCAAACTCAATCTTTATCTGATGATGAATGTTTGAATATATTGAAAGAGAAGGTGTATCCTAAAGAAGAATTCCCCGCCGGATTGCTTGGAATTGGTAAGAGAATTGTTAAAAAGTGTGGAGGATTACCGCTTGCAGTTGTCGTGGTGGCTGGATTACTTGCCAAGTCAAACAAGGATGAAGATGTATGGAAGGAAATTGCTGAAAGATTGAGTATATATAATGTCCCTGATGATTCTGAAGGACAGCGGATGAGAGCAGTGGATCTGAGCTATGAGCTTTTACCTGATCACTTGAAACCATTGTTTCTTTATGTTGGAGCATTTCCAGAGGACAATAGCATTTCTACAAAGGATTTAAAATGGTTATGGATTTCGGAGGGGTTCATAAGGAAAAGTGAAAAGAGGGCCAAGAGGATCAAGCTGAAACATACCTTATGGAGCTAATAGATAGAAACCTTCTCATGGTCGGCGAAAGAAAGTCTGATGGATTGGTGAAAACTTGTCGTATCCATGATTTGATGCGCGATATGGCTTTGTCAAAAGCTAAGGAAGAGGATTTTTTGCAGCGTGTCAGCAATTATGAACTTTTACCGGAGCATGTAATATTTGACAGACGAGTGTTTGGGTACAATTTTGAAAGAACTGCAGGCCCTGTAGCTGCAGAAGAAGCTCTTCAACATCGACAGATTACATATAATGACCTCTCAAGGCTTTCAATTCCTAGCTGTCTCAAGTCTGTCTTGTTCTTCCATTGGTGGGGCCGGGAACAAATTGAATCAATCTTTGAAAACCATAAGATGTTAAGGATCTTCCATATGGATAATGATGACGAATTAGAGTTCAGTACTGGTGTTACTTTACCAGTTCATTTGAGGTACATTTCATGTCATATGAACTCCAGAATCCCACCTTCAATATTCAGCCTGTGGGACTTAGAGATCTTAAACATCTGGGTGACGAGTGGCAGGGGTGATATAATTAGAGTGCCAAGTGAAGTATGGAAAATGACCAAATTGAGACACCTGCATGTATCCTGGGCATGTGGTTTTATCTTTAGTGAGGCAGCTGAGGACTGTTGTGGCAAGTTGGAGAATCTAGTAACACTTTCAACACCTTTATTAAATGGATCAAGAGATACAGAGCTTATTGGAAGATTCCCAAATCTTCTCAAATTGAAGTGCTTCCTTCATAATGAGGGAAGAAAAGGCATATTTGAGTGGCCTAAATTGGAGTCCCTTCGTCAACTCCAATCACTGAAGCTGCTGTACCGGTATGATGAAGATCCATTTATAGACCCCCAAATCATCAGTCTTCCAACAACCTTGAAAAAGCTGTCACTGAAACATGTTGGGTTGGAATGGAAAGATATATCAATCGTCCAGCAGCTGCTACCAAACCTAGAGATTCTCAAATTACAATATGATTCTGTTATTGATGAATTGTGGGATACGGAGGATGGAGTATTTCCCAAACTCAAGTTTCTTAAATTGGCGAGTTTGAACATAAAAGGATGGGTTGCTTCTGCTGATAATTTCCCATGCCTTGAGAACCTGGTTTTAGACAATTGCAAGGACCTTGAGGAAATCCCTTGGAGCTTCGGTGACATTTCTTCCTTGGAGAAGATTGAGTTGTCTTGGTGCAGCCAGAGTGCTTCAGAATCAGCAAAGCGACTTGAACAAGAACAAGTTGAAGAATTCGGGAATAATTTGCTCAAGGTTTATGTCCATAATCCTTGCTCTCCCTCAGAAAGGTAATTGAACTACTTCTCATGGAACTTATGTTTGCTAAATATGCTTATGGAGAGCTGTGTGTCTGCAATCAATTATTTTTACTACGTTTTTTGAAAATATATATACTTATTAGTATATTATTCAATTGCATTGTTGGTTTTATAACAGTTGTTCTTTTATTTTTCTTGTGCTGTTTATACAGGTGATGATGATGAGGAACCCAGCGAAGAATACTCACATAGCAAATCAATTGAGACAACAGTTTGATATGCTGCAGGTATGGAGAGGCTGTTGCGGACCAAATTATTAACCTGGGCTTTCGATCCTATGATCAAACTATATATATGAGTATAGTATTCCATACGTATAAATATTACTAGGAAATCAAATCAAATTATATTACAGGTAAATCAAAAATTCTTTCCAAGGTAGCTTAGATTAGTCTAAATAATTTACTCAGGCAAATTCAGAACTAATTCAAATTGGACTCTTATGTTTGCTGTATATTGACCCTAATCCTACTGTGAAATTAACCATTTGGCTCTCCCATTGTGGTTGAACCTAACTTGCAAAAAGGAAATAAAGAAAGAAAGGGAGAAAAAAAAGGAACCTGCATGTGTGAAGACTTGTGATATTGTTTTGTGTAACATCTAAGTGATACACTGATACTCACCTGTTTCTTGCATAATATACTGAACCGGGTTGTACAGGCATAAGGGAAATCTGGGGCTCACCTGCAATTTGGAGAATACCAATAAAGATAGACTCACGAATCAAGATGCATCAGTTCATGTGTGTTTTTTTTTTTTTTTTTGAACTAAATCAGTTCATGTGTTTGATGAGTAATGCGTACCTGAGTACGTAGGATCTTTGAAGTTTGGGTGTGTTTTAATGATGTAAGGAACAGATGGTTAACTGTGTGCCATATACTTTATGGTTCACTCGAAACAAGTGAAGATTTTCTGAAAGATTACCATTGCTTATATATACTGTGTAAAATACAGAGCAAACTCTGTACTATACAGAAGAACTAGGGTTTCCTACAGATAGATAAATTAGAAGTGAAACATGAAATGAAATCAAATTGTAAGAGGTAAAATATTCTTCGTTCTGTACAATATAAAAGCCCTAACACGATTAGGTGCTCCCCATCCTGATTCTTCTCAATTTGGCAACGCCATCGGCAAACTTAATGCAATGTTTTGGAGAAGAAGATTTCTGCAGATTCTGTTATTTGCTGTGGTATATTGCACTTTGGCACTTGTTCTTTTTGTTTCTTTATCTTCTGGTCCTTGTAGTTTTAGTCAATTTAAAAGTGAATGCATGTTCTGATATCAAATGTAATGATTCATAACTATACTTTTAGAAAAATTGTTTTCCAGTTGGTTGATTTCATCCTACAGAATATTCTTTTAGACTTTAGTACTATTTTTCTTATGAAAACTTATAAATATATCATGTAAAATAAAAATTAAGGGTATGTTTTGTCTCCTTAAAAGTCACCCTCACAATTTTGTTCTTTTCCAAAAAGGCCACTACATACCATAAAAGAATAACTTTTTTATGATCACCAGTTCTTAACTGATGTGGACTTCCTTTTAACATCCGCTCATATACAAGAAGATTGAAATTCAAGGGGGAAGGTGGTTTCGATCAGAAAACCTGATTCGATGGTTCCGGTTCTTAAACAGAAGCTGCCAATCCAGTTCGGGTTCGGTTTCAATTTGCTTGGGGGTTTTGGTCTACAAGGGCCAGGGTAGCTAATAGCTATGGGTCTTTTATCTTTAATACTCTCACCTACCCTGCAGCATGATGACTATTGAGTGGTCATAAGTCATAGAAGAATAATTGATGAGACATGAACAGTTGACTCTTGTTGACTTGAGTAGTAATTCCAAAAAAATCAGATCTCATTCTATCATTTGTGTTCATCAAAGAAGAAAAAATCATCTGATCATTGCAACAGACTATGAAAACCAATGGTAATTGATCAGGTAATTGTAATACCAACTTCCCAGATTTTTGTGTTTTCATCTTCCTTGTTCCTGCTCAGCGAGATTTACTTTGATTCGTTTACACTTTGAATCAGGTAGCAATCATGTGAAAAGGTGGGTGCTCTTCTCTGGATTCGTTTCTTGCTTAACTCGCCCAGCTTAATTTTTCAGCCTAGCAGGTAAGGTTCAAAGTCCTTCTTCTAGATTTTCTTTATTTCTATGTTAGCTTGCTAAATGTTGGTGATTTTAGTGTCATCAATTCATTTTAGTAGTAATCAATTCATTTTAGTAGTAACGTGATTTGCTAGAGATAGAGACTGATGCGATCTCTCGTTGAGTATCGGAACAAGTTCGGGTAGTGCGGAGTGCACGCTTGTTGAGCTACGAAGCAGGGGTTGCGTCCCCTTGCGGGGTCGAGGGGCAGAGCCCCTCGCGGGGTTGGAAGGGGCGGAGCCCCTGTACGGGGTTGCAAGGGGCGGAGCCCCTGGCTGGGGTCGGCGGGCGGGGTGCGGGGCAGTGCCCCGAGCTTTTTGGATATATGCACCCCTTCGTCAACAAACATGTTTGTTGTGAACAGATGCGCCCCTTCGTTCTTCGTTCATACCTCTTCGTTTTGTACTTCTATATATTGAAGGAATTGTACTCCTGAACAGACACAACGAAAACTCTTACATCCTCTCTACTTTCTGATCGAAATTCATATTGCCTGAATTAAATTGTCTTCTTGGATTATCCCGGCAAGGAATTCGTGAAACTCAGGCAACAAGTTAGGGTCGAATTATCTTGTTTGGAAAGTGACTACACGATCCATTGATCCATTCCATTGAAGTTTTCCAAGATTATCACAACCGTCATATTTTACTAAACACATTTCTAATATGCTATATATATTGAGCTGAACTTGTATAAAGATTTTATTCTCAAAACCAGCATTAATGCAATTTACTTGGCCCATGCTTTGGTATGTATGTTTCCCGGATTTTGTAGAATAATAATAAGAATTCATCCGATTTTAGAGCCCCAAGTTGTTTTTCTTTTAACGGATTCTGTCTGCAGAAACCTCACTGTGGTATGCTCTAATTCATTTCCCCTGTTTTTTTCTTCGGTTTGTGGCTTTAAAAAATTACCATTTGTTCTTTTCTGGATTTTAGTACCAAGTTATCCGTGATTCCATCATATCCATTTTCTATGCCTTTATGTGTTTTCGTGTTTTTTGTTTTCTCTTTTGCAAAGACTGTGCCAGCCAATTAGCTGAACTTGTATAAGAGCAATTAACTAACTTGAGGTATGGTATGGTTTGGCATGTATGTTTCCTCGATTTTGTGGGATACTAATAAGAACTCGTTCATCTAATTTTATTTTAGAGCTAAACCCCAGTTACATTGTTTTTCTTCTATGGAATTTTGCTGCAGAAACCCCAATCTCACCAAATCCATTTCCCTGGTTTTGGTGGGTAGCTTTATAAACTTACCCTTTGTTCAACAGTACATTAATTATGATTGCCTTCCCAGAAAGTGAACTACTAGTAGTAAATAATTACATCAACCCAAACAGATATTCATTAAGACTAAGATAGCGCAAGAGAGGTCTTCCAACCTAAGTAATGATTTTTACTCATTAAGTAGTTCGGATCTGATATGTGGTACAGTACATCATAGATTCGTAGTACAAATGTACAATGTCTTTTGAATTACTTAGAAATTTAGATTCCCAGTAACAAATGGATTCTTTTTCAACTAATAAGTAGAAAATGATTATGAAACGGAATTTATTTACCTTGTTTATTTTTCCTGCAACACTTACGAGTCAGAACCTTGTTTCAGTACCCAAAACTTGATTAATTTACTAAATTGACCAGGTTCCATCAATTGACTAGTGCATTGTTAAGGCATGTAATGGAACTTTTTGACAGGTGAAAATGGATCCAAGCGATTCAATTAGGCCAGACAAAATTAGTGGGAAGATACACCTTTTGCAGGGAAGAGATTATATACCCAAAGCATTGATAGCCTGCGGCAAGTGTTGATTGATGTATACAATAACTTTATTTCAATGGCTAATGTCATCGAACATGCTGCTTCCAGATATCAAATCTTTTGGATATTTCCAATATTTCCAGATACTACACAAACTTCTCTCAACCAGCTGGCCATTCGTATTTGGAAGCTAAAGTACCTAATGGGATTCATTAGGAGCGCGCTAAAATGGTGTGTCAGTGACACTGGAGAGATTAACAGGAGTTTAGTTGATCTCTTGACTTCCATTGAAGCTGACTTTATGGAGGCCTCACAGCTTCTCCTCGCTACTCTACCAGGTGAGAGAGTGTGTTAGGTGAATATCATGGAGATGAGGGTTTTGACCTCAACTTTTCGGAGCAGAAGATTCTAGATGCATATTTATTTATATAGAAGCATTGTGTTCCGTCCGCTTCCATGTTCACCGAGGAATTAGTAATGGAACGTCTGGACCAAGCAATGGAACATGATAGGAAGCACAAGAAACAGGCTGTTGTTATGAAAAAGTTCATCCATTTTATCACGGAGTCCACAGGTGAAGAAAGTTTGCAGGGTATATTACCTTGGGTATTTACTTACTTGACATAATGATGTGCTACTTCTTCCATTCTAACATGAAAGAATCATGTTTCGACATTACAAGCTGTTTTGATGAAGCTATAGATTGTATTTTCTTGCATATTTTGGTTCGGCATCCAGAACCCTTAAGTGGTGAACTTCTTGTGGCCTATGTGGAGTGCATACAAGAAAATTTGATTTAGCTTCTAAAAAATGAATACTTTTATCTTTCTGAACAGCTAAAGCAACAAATCATGATTGTTCGTGATGTATTGAGGAACGTGATGGAGCCCAAAAGAGATAGAACTAGAAAAGGATGGAGAATTGCAGAAAAACAATAAATCCAGTACGATCACGTACCAGCCAAGAAAATTATTAAAGAGTAATCTACCTACGTAAGAAATTACTAAAGAGTAAATTACCTCAAGATCCCGCTAACGAGCGAAAAGCTAAAAAGCTCCAGAGTTATGACTCAAATTCAATATTCAACTATGAAAAAGAATGAAAGTAGAACAATGCTTAAATAGTAAAGATACGACTTGTTGACCAGGTTCTGCTATCTATATATAGATAAGACAGTATCAGGTAAGATTCTGGTAAATTTATCCTAGAATCCTTTCCTAACCTTTTATTACCCAACAATTTAACTGACTCTAACTAGGTATGTAAAATAAAAAGGTAAACAATTAACTAATCCCTTCCCCAAGCCAACCGACCGCCGCCCCTCACCCGGCCCAAGTTGCCCATGCGGCCCCTCTTCGGCCCAAACACCGGTCCAATATCGCAAGGTTCCATCATCACCGCCTACTCAAACGAACCTTGTCCTCAAGGTTCTCACCCCTCTTGCGAACAACCCCTCACGATGACCTTGTTCCCTTGCCTGAATGTCGTTCCATAGTTCCTTGTGCCGTAACAGACGGTTCCCAACCTTTGTCAACAGGTCCATTAGCGTGTTCCTCGTAAGCTCGAACCAGCTCCTCAACCTCAGGTATCATAGCAGCTTCGCGACCCACTTTGAGCTTCATATAAGGTTCGAAAACACTCTCGAGGTACAGGAAGTTCGAGGTAGCAGGTCCAGGCACCGCACCACTATTGCAGGAGATTCAGAAGCTAGCTCTCCCACCACTATTGCACAACTCCTTTTTCTCGCTTTCACCCTGCCGCGTAAGACCACTCCCAGCATACCCCAAAGCTCGAATGCGACATAGACGCTTCTCGCAAACCAAAGACATTGTTCGCTCTGAAAAGTGAAAGATCAGTGGTCCTACCGAACGAAGCCAAGGCATCCCTAGCGTGATGTCCTCTTGTTCCCCCTTCATAACATGCACGATGAGCTCAAAGTTGACATGTTGGATCATTAGGTTGACTCCTTCATACTTCGGTCCAATCTTCGTTGTGTCACCTTCCGTAGTCCTGACCCTTAATCTCACCGTGTCCTGTCCGTTTGGCCATCCTAACTGTCCCACGATGTCTGATGATACAAAATTCAGACTTGCACCAGAATCAATGAGACCTGAGACCATTGTTCCACCAATCATTCCCATGAAAGTCATGGGTTCAGATGCTAACCTCTCAAACCTCCTAAGCGTCGACCTCACCCTAGGTCCTTCCTCACAATGCCTTCAACATCCCACGACCAAGCTATCTTTGGATGGTTGTTCTTCTTTCAGCACTCTTTTGTCAAACCCCAAGCACGGGATGTTGCAAAGATCACCCCAACCTGAATGCTCTTGGCATTCCCATCCATAACCACCGAACTGTGGCTTGCCAACCAAGGTACTCCTAGCACTACGTGCTCCTCTGTTTGAAAGTCGGAAAGCTCATACAAATTCACATGCATGATACTGCTTACCATGTATTACTAACTTGACTGCATCGAACCTCCAACGACTTGCAAGCGACTGCCCACTAGCCGTAATAACAGTAACACTGACTGGTTGTCCAGCGCATGGCCATCCATATCTGCGAACATAAGCTGTTGTGATGAAGTTCTGTGAAGTCCCACTATCGACTAGCACACACACAGGTCGCCGACGGAAGCCTAGATGACCAGGTAGTCTAAAAGCATCGGGGTCACCCCTACTCCCATGTAACGAAGAGTCGCCTTGCTTCGTTACCCTTCCTAGATGATGATTCCTTCGTTCCTTTTGTGGTGCCATACATCACATAGTCCACATAAGTCTTGGGTTTCCTTAGGCACATCATCTCTCGGATTTCCCTGATTTCATCTTCCGAATCTTCAGGTTCTGGTGTATCATCCCTACTTACTTCCAATTCCAAACCCCATTTTCAGATGTTGTAATGCCGGTTTCAGATTCTTCCGATATCGCAGCTTTCTCCCTTGGCTCTTCGACCTTCCATTGCCCCGCCACCATTTTTTTTTTAATTTTTTTTCTTTTTAACATATTTAAATAATTTAAATCTTATTTATTAAATTAAGTTGGAGATTATTGGGATTGTACATAGAAGAACTGGTGGAATACGGTAAATTAGGGCGAACTAAGGCATTTATACGCTCTCAGGGACTCAATTCGCCAATTCGCATAAACATATGACCAAAACTGAAGAGGACTGAGACTTATGGGACTAAAATTGCAATTAACCCGTCGATCGTCTGGATAGATATTGATCGTCCATTTAATCGGTCGTCTGTATTCCAAAAGAGAAGAAGGGTAATTGCAGAAAGGACCCCTATATTTATGATTTATTGCATTTTTACTACCAAATTGTTTTTAACTTTTGTTAATTGTAAAAAGGTACAGTCTCTCTTGAATACCGTATTTCCATGAGAAATAACAACAGTACAAACCAATAAACCCAGATGAAGTATAGACTTAATAGGCGTAGTTGTCATTTAATTTAATTAAAAAAATGAAAGTGGGAGGGATTATTTATTTAAAACACGGTTTGGAAGTGGTCAAGCTAAGCTGGCATGAGTGATTGAAATGATGACAAGAATAAATTCATTAAAAACGACTCAATTCTTGCTTCAGTAGAATAGATTACTAGCAGCAGTTGACTCCTCTGGAAACTTGAGCATCAATAGCAAAAGCAGATCTGATTCATCATCAACAAGGAAGAATAATAAGCACAGTCATATCCGACTCAAGTGAAAATCAATTGCGATTCATCAGGTAATTAATTAATTGTACAACTAATAATTAACTGCTTTCATAATTTATTTATTTACTTAATTATTTTTTAAACTGATGAGCAAGTTTGAGTTTTTTAGATTTACTTGGATTCATTTAACCTTAATTGTGAATCAGGTAGCAGTTGCCTGAGAAGGGTGGGTTCTCTGGATTCAGCTTAATTCATACTTCATAGCCAGACCAGGAGTACGTTGTAACTTGCAGGTGAGGTAAGTTTATTTCCGTGTTTTACATTTTCTTGTTCCCAAACTTGAGGTATATAGTAGTTGTTTGACATTCAATTATCTCAACATTTATGTATATAGTAGTTAGATGAACTTGTAAAAGAGCAATTAACTTGAGGTATGGTTTGGCATGTATGTTTCCTGGACTGTGGGATAATAACTCGTTCATCTCATTTTATTTTAGAACTAGCTAGCCCCAAGTTACATTGTTTTTCTTTTAATGAATTTTTGCTGCAGAAACCTCATCTGACCATATCCATTTCCCCAGTTTTGGGTGCGTAGCTTTAAAACCTTACCATTTGTTATTTGCAACACTATCATTATGATTGCCTTCCCAGAAAGTTAAGATATACTTTAAGACTAAGATAGCTAGAGAGGTCATCAAACCAAGTGAAGGATTTTACTTCTTAAGTAGTTAAGATCTGATATGTGGTACATCATAGATTCACAGTAGAATTTTGGTTGTCATTTTGGACCAATTCGCTGACCAAAATCGAACAGAACCCCGAGTTATAGGACCAAAAGTGCAATTTTCCCCTTACACGTCAGAAACTAGTTTCTTGCAGAAAACTTGATTAATTTACTAAATCGATCAGGATCCATCAATTGACTCGTGCATTGTTATATAAAGTATGTACTGGAACTTGTTGACAGGTAAAAATGGATCCAAGCTATTCAAATAGGCCAGACAAAATAAGTGGGAGGATGCACCTTTTGGATGGAAGAGATTATACCCAGAGCATTGATACCCTGTCACAAGTGTTGATTGATGTATACAGCAACTTTATTTCAATGGCTAATGTCATCGAACATGCTGCTTTTGGAAATCAAATCTTTTGGATATTTCCAATAGTTCCAAATACTACACACACTTCTCTCAACCTGACCACTCGTATTTGGGAGCTAAAGTACCTAATGGGATTCATTAGGAGTGCGCTGAAATGGTGTGTCAGTGATGGTGGAGTGATTAACAGGACTTTAGTTGATCTCTTGACTTCCATTGAAGCTGACTTTATAGAGTTCTCACACCACTGCATTTCATTATCATCAGATGAGGGTGTGTTAGTTGAAAATCATGGGGATGAGAGTTTTGACCTCAACTTTTCGGAGCAGAAGATTCTAGATGCCTATTTATTTATATGGAGGAATTGTGTTCCATCCACTTCCATGTTCACCGAGGGATCAGTAATGGAGCGTCTCGACCAAACCATTGAAGATGATAGGAAGCATAAGAAACAGTCTGTCGTTATGAAACAGCTCATCCATTTTGTCAAGGAATCCACAGGTCAAGCAAGTTTGGAGAATATATTACCTTGGGTCGATTACTTACTTGACATGATGATGTGCTATTTCTTCCATTCTAACATGAAAGAACCATATTCCGACATTGCAAGCCGTCTTGATGCAGCTATAGATTGCATTGTCTTGCATATTTTGGTTTGGCATCCAGAATCACGTCCTCCCTTCACTGGTGAACTTATGGTGGCTTATGTTGAGTGCATTCAAGAAAATCTGGTTCGGCTTCTCAGCAATGAATATTTTTGTCTTTCTGAACAGCTAAAACAACAAATCATAATTGTTTGTGATTTGTTGAGGAACGTGCTCAGGAATTCACTGCCCAAATGTGAATTTGACCAGGAGAAACTATTTCCCTATACTGCATTGAAGCAACTAGGATGCATCATCTCATCTTTCTTTGCCTTTGAATTCGATTGTGACAAGATGAGTTTCCAGATTACTGATTGGCTCTTAAGAATTTTCCAAGCTTTCTATTTGCAACTAGAGTCTGAAGGTTCCTTGACTAGTGAAACATCGATCCAATATTTCTTCCAACATTATCAGTTTCTACTCTCAACTGGTGAGGGTGTTGATATGAAAAGTCCATCAGAGAATCAAACCGAATTTGACAGAGACTTGGCATGCGTGACAAGTGTTGAGGGGAAGATACTACTGAATCTCATAATAGAAATAGTTGCTGTGTTAACAAGCATGGGGTCTATCATATGCTCATATTTAAACAATAAGGTAAAGAGACGACCAGGGGCGGACCCAGGATTCAGACGACTAGAGATGAATTCTGCGCTGCGTGAGCTACTACTGAACGGCAGAACAGAAATAGTTGGTGTGTTAACAGGCCTGGGATCTATCACTTGCTCATATTTAAACAATAAGGGAAATAGACGAATAGAGATGAATTCTGGGCTGCATGAGCTGCTCTTGAAGTTTGATCGTGTCAAAGAACTCACAAGGCTGATCCTTAATAAAATCTTTATTTTCTCAAGAGTACAGGTTCCGCAAACTGATCCATTGGGGTTCTTGAGTCTTTTGCTTGATAACTTGGGCGAGTTGAGAGTTCGTAATTTTGATTTGGTCAGGGATTGGAAGGATCAGTTTCAAACCATTCATGATGACCTTGTTGTTTTCAGGTCATTTCTCCAAAAAAGCAGTGAGAAGAGCATCAACTGCGATAGTTCACAGCATCTTTCTATTCGTATCAGAAAAGCAACATATGATGCAGAATACATCATCAATGCATTCGCTGCTGGCGCTTTTCATGAATGGACCAGATCAGTCCTAATCTCTGATTTGATAGAACAATTTAATCTGATTAAGGAAGAGGTTAAAACTGCAGAAATTGTTATTGAGGGCTCAAGTGACGTCTTGCCACATGAGCCAATTCCACCAACTAATTCAGAGAAGATTATTATTCATGCCTCCGCACAAGTGTCAGTTTCGTCAAATAATGTGATTTTGGGTTTCGAGGTTGTGATGAAACTACTGATGGAACGTCTTGCTAGTGACAAGAAGCAGCTGGATGTTATCTCAGTGGTAGGAATGCCTGGAATTGGCAAGACTACTCTTGCAAAGAAAGTTTACGAAGATCCTTACACGATCAACCTCTTTCAACTCCGTTCATGGTGTGTTGTGTCTCATGACTATGACAAGAAAGACTTGTTGCTTCGCATCTTAGGCACGGATGGGAACCCTAAAGAAACTTATGAAGAATTAGGTGAAAAGCTTCACAAAAAGCTCATAGGGAGACGGTACTTGATTGTACTTGACGATGTTTGGGATATAGATGCATTCTATTGCCTCAAACGTTTCTTTCCGAATGTTGATGATGGAAGTCGCATAGTGTTGACAAGCCGAGCTCTTCTAACAGGCCATGATAGCAATCCTGTTAAACTCAGTCTGTTATCTGATGATGAATGTTGGAATATATTGAAAGAGAAGGTGTATCCGAAAGAAGAATTCCCCATCGAATTGCGTGAAATTGGTAAAAGAATTGCTAAGAAATGTGGAGGATTACCGCTAGCAGTTGTCGTGGTGGCTGGATTGCTTGCCAAGTTAGACAAGGTTGAAGATGTATGGAAGGAAATTGCGGAGAGATTGAGTATTTATAGTGCCAGTGATGGTGATTCTCAAGGAGAGGGGATGAAAGCTTTGGATCTGAGCTATGAGCTTTTACCTGATCACTTGAAACCATTGTTTCTGTATGTTGGAGCATTTCCAGAGGATAGTAGCATTGCTACAAAGAAGTTAAAATGGTTATGGATTTCGGAGGGGTTCATAAGGAAAAGTGGAAAGAGGAGCCAAGAGGATCAAGCAGAAACATATCTTATGGATCTAATAGACAGAAGCCTTATCATGGTTGATGAAACAAAATCGAACGGATTGGTGAAAACTTGTCGGATCCATGATTTGATGCGCGATATGGCTTTGTCAAAAGCTAAGGCAGAGTTTTTTTTGCACTGTATTGGCAATATGAACCAATTACTTGAGCATTTAATATTCGCAAGACGAGTTTGTGCGTACAATTTTGAAGGTGCTGCAACTGTTGTATCTGCAGATGAAGCTCTTCCACGACATGGACTGAGTACATACGATGATGATCTGCCAACACATTTGATGCCTAGCTGTCTCAACTCTGTCCTGGTGTTCTGTAGGTGGAAGGATGGTTTGGACCAAAGTGCATCTATCTTTAAAAAGCATAAGATGTTAAGGGTCTTTCATATGAGTGATTATTTTTATGATAGATTAGAGCTCCCTGATGATGTTAGTTTGCCAGTTCATTTGAGATACATTTCATGTCGTATCCGAGTGCCAGGTGAAGTATGGAAAATGGCCAAGTTACGAAACCTCCATATAATAACCAAATTCAATGGTGATGGTTTTACATTTAGTGAGGCAGTAGCAGGCGAGGAGTGTTGTAGCAATAGGTTGGAGAATCTGCAAACACTTTCATGGCCTATATTCAATGTTGGAGAAGACACAGAGCTGCTGTTTGGAAGATTCCCAAATCTTGTCAAATTGAAGTGTTTCTTCTCTGATAAGAGTGGAGACAAGTCGGGGATGTGGCCCAGATTGGAGTCTCTTCATCAACTCCAATCACTGAATGTGCGGTGGATAGGCACACGTAATCACCCCTCCCAGTTCATCACTTTTCCATCAACCTTGAAAAAGCTGACGCTGGAATGTTTTGAGTTGAAATGGAAGGATATATCAATCGTCCAGCAGCTGCTACCAAACCTACAGATTCTCAAATTAGGATTTGATTCTGTTGAAGATGAATTGTGTGATATGGAGGATGGAGTATTCCTCAAACTCAAGTTTCTTCAATTGGCGAGTTTGAACATAAAAGGATGGGTTGCTTCTGCTGAGAATTTCCCATGCCTTGAGAACCTGGTTTTAGACAATTGCAAGGACCTTGAGGAAATCCCTAGTAGTTTTGGAGAGATCTATTCGTTGGAGAAGATTAAGTTAGTCGGGTGCAGCCACAGTGCTTCGGAATCAGCAAGGCGGATTGAAAAAGAACAAATCGAAGAATTTGGAAATGATTTGCTCAAGGTTCATGTTTATGGAGTATATATTCCAGTGCCTCTTGTTATTTAACAAAACTTGTTCTTTTTCTTCTCGTGTGCATTTTGTACGGATGAGTCAGTTGTCTCGGATAAGATTGAGTTGTCATGGTTCAACCAAAGCATTTCAGAGTCCGCGAAGAGTATCCAAAAAGAACAAATCGAAGAAGAATTTGGAAATAATTTGCTCAAGCTTCATGTTTCTCTTCCTTTCAGTCCTTATCCTCCAAAAGGTAATTTCCCTTAATTTGTGTTTCAAATGTGCGATTTAACAAGCGGAAACATGACCTAGGCATTTTTATTTGGGTACCAATCACCGCTACATGGCCAAACCACACATGAAACTCATTTTCGACGTGTCGGTTAAAAAATCTACTATACGAATTGTGCAGTTTGACCGTGTTTTGAAACAAAAATCTAAGTATCTAACCAATCACTACCTTATGTTGGGTTTTTTCTTTTCTATATCGGGATGCGGTGTTGTAACAAAAACTGCTTTCTCGAACAATATAGGAGTACACTCTAGGGTATTGCATTGTGTTTATTAATTATGCATGTAAGTTTATAACAAAAATTCATCTTCATTAATTTATATCTTGTGCTGTAATGCAGATGATGATGGTGAACTCAGTGAAGAATAATCACGTGATGATGATGATGTACTTATCAGTATCAGATGCCGAATTGAGCAACTGACCTATTGGATTATGAAATGTGATTGCATAGCTAAGAAAAACGTTCTCTGTACTTGAAATAATTTGTAATTTTGAGATTGGAATATAGTACGTAATAGATCAGTATTGTCGGCTATCTTATATTACTTGTCACTTGGTCACTTGTATACATAGAGTGTAGGAGCGTGATCATGAGACAAACTTGCATGTTTCGTGGGATTTTAGGTTATAGAGTCTAGGAGCATGATCATGAGACAAACTTGCATGTTTCGTGGGATATTAGGTTGCAGGACATGTTTCTCTTGTACTTGTTTGTTTGTGCTCTTTTTTATCATTATAATTAATAAATTTTTAAAAAATGAACTATTTTTTATTTAAGTGGAAATGTTAAGGGTACAAATTAATTTACCAAAAATTCAGTTGATCGTGATTCCAATGCGGATCTATCCGCAATCTGATCCGCTCGGAATGGATTGCATCATGTTCAAGGTTTTCTCCATCAGTTTTAGCAGCTGCCCATGAATAAGATCCAAAATAAGAAGATGATTTTCAGAGAAAACAGCCAGGTTTTAAAACTAAATTTACCTGCCAGCCATAAAACAACAACACTGAGATCTTAGTCTCCTGGACCTTGCTACATTTCAATTCATCATATTACAAACTCTTGCACAGATCATACCGTAACATGCATAAACCAACATCTAATCAACGGGCAAAGATTGCAACGACAAATGTAAGCTGCATCACGGAAGTCATGATACAAGTGAAATACAGGTAGTAGAGAGGTACATATCAGAGAACAAATGACAACCGAAAAGACTATATAACACTGAAGAAAAAGGAAGTACATTACTATGTCAAAAACCAAACAGACACACTATAGCCTTTTGGCCTCATCTTCAGCAGGATCACGAAGAGTTCCAAACATCCAGTCCATCCAGATTGTGTAGTGGCCGTAGTTATGGCGGTAAGTGGTGTGATGTATGGTATGGTAACCTGCACCCATTACAGGCCATAATTTCCCATGTATACAATCATGAATGTTTGCAGTCCATACGGCCTCTATGAATAGAAGGGCTATGTGCGTGATGAAATGTATTCTCACAAGGAAGAGAGCCATAACATGTGGTGCTGCTTGTAATATCCCATCCACTGGGTGGAATGCCAGACCTAATTCAAACCAAAAAACGTTCTTAGGTCATCATAAGTCAAAAATATTATAAGTAAAAGAAAACATAAGCAACTTAAAAACAGGTAAAATTGCTGTTATATCGTCTGGATCAAAATTGGTAAGAATAATGCCTTTGATTTAATATGTAAATAAAGTTATGGCTTTCTTTTAAAAATGTTGGTTTATTAGGTAAACTCACAAAAGCAGAAGCTATAAGTAATGTTTATATATCCAATAGGGCATGAAGGAAGTACCAGTACTTGCAAATCACAACTTTTCTGAATTAATAGCCTCTTTTTTAATTATTTTTTTCTTTTTTTATTTCTTATTTTTTGAGGGGGGGAGGGCATGGACGTGTCGTTACATCAGATAATGGTAAACAGTTCTAACTGAAGTAATTATGAAAAGCGAATAAAAATCCCAAGGCCCTCACTACTTGATACAGTTAAGCAAGCAGCATGTGTTACAAAGCACACACCAAACACTCGTAAAAAGAACGCAAATAAAGCTAATCTGCTGAATTTGATTTGATACCATTACCGTATCAATTCTTAACAAACTTCAACTGTCTTTCCTGTCCTTTTCTCAAGGCTCACCAAAAAGAAAAAGAATAAACAAAAAAGAAAACCCTGAAAATGAAGAAGTCTGTAGTGAGGTGTGAAATCCTAATTTACATAATAGCTTCTCGCCACTTGGCACTCAAGTTTGTTTGTGCCACTAAAGTGTACAAACTTGCTTTCAACAATTTAAAACTTTTGCTTCAAACAAGTTCTTGCAGAATCCAACTGACCATTTAATTACATGCTTCAAATTTAGTTCAATCTCAACCTGATATAGATACACCTAATGATTGGAGTACAATTAAGGTCTTATAAAATCAAGGCATCACATCACTATTGCACAAATTGTTATATATAGACGCGACAACAAACTTTCTCACTCACATGATTACAGAACATTCCATCGGTTCAAATTAGTACTATTTCCAGTCAATGTGTTGAAAATTTTGATACAAATTAACCAATAAATTTGCTGAGAAGAATATTAACTTTACATAAGATTTGTATGCAAATTCCATTGAAATTTTGTGAAGCATTCCTAGCGAACTTTAAATGCTTAGCACAACACTATAACCAGTCAACTACATAATCCCGAAGCATTAGTAGCTAAGCAGAAGAAAAGCAAAAGGAAAAGACTCTTAACATCCCATAACTTAATAGAGAAATGTAACAGCAAAAAATAAAAATCAAATGAAGCATTTATAGTCATTTCCGCGGCATCAATAATCAAATGAATCAGATATGACAAAAATGAAAACTTACCAGCAAATGGAGAGAGTGTATTTTGCTTGTTATAAATGTGATGTGTGGCATGAAGATACTTGTAGAGAGGTTTGATGTCATGTAACTCCCTATGCATCCAGTATATGCCAAACTCCACGAATACTAGATAGACAATTAGATAGCTGAAGTAAGCAACCCAACCAATGTCACTTATCCTCGCGAAACATCGTGTCCAACCACTTTCGATCATATATTCAGAAACTGTTGGAAGAAGAGTGTACCATGGCATAGCTTTCATAGCAACTCCTATCTGCAAAAGCATGGCCCTATTCGAAGGAATGGCATCTGTCATCAAACACAATGTCAATGCAATAATACACTACTCATAAAAGACCAATGTAAGGTTTTAAATACGCTGTACAATGGGACTAAAAGAAAGAAACCACCAAAAGAATGTAGCACAACATACATACATTAGATTGACAAAAGATAATGGGCCATCATCATGTACAAAGAGCGATAAGTCATTGAGCAAGAGAATGGTTTTAGATTATAGAGACTTGTCAATACTTATATGCAGTGGCCACGATGATCCAACAGAGAGCAGTTCCATATTATTCCAAAGTTTCATCAGAAGAATTGTCCAAATAACCTGTTTTATATTGCATTTTGTTGCTGACATTTAACCAACTCAACCTTTAATTTCCACCCTGCCCTTTGCTTTCCTACTTTTTCCTTCACTTTTTCCAATTTCAGTTTTGTTGTAAAATACGGCACATTAATCACGTGATCACATCATGAATACTTTCCTAGCCTAAGATACTTCCTGTTTTCCTCTAATCCTCTAGCCAAAATAGATACAATGATCACGGTAACCAAACTTAAGGTTTCAGATTGCAATATTCGAACCTTGAAGCTAAAAGCCAGTTCAATTTCTTTTCGGTAAAAACTAACTAACATCTTTGGCATCAATGACTAGACATAAAGTAGGACATTCACAAGGATCCAACCTCCATAGCATGAAAAAATACACATGCAATCAAATCAAATCAAATTCAACATAGCTAATCCAATACTACTCCATTTAAAGAGGCCAGACCATATTTTTCGATTCCGGCCGAAAGAAACATTCTCAGATTAGAGTAATACACTAATACACATGTTGACATACATCCACATTGTCAGCTAACATACAGATCAACACAAATCACAACTGAATTAAACCAAAACACACTCCAAACCCAATAATCCACAAAACACAATGCACAACAAATTCAATCTCAAAACTGCAATCAAAGCCTAAAAGTAAATTTAAAAAAAAAAAAATGCATATAAAAAAAGCAACCTTTAGGAATGTAAACATTGCGCTTCAAGTAGTAGATGTAAAAGCACCACAGAACCCCAGAGACCAAATAGAGCAAGGTTCCACCAATGTAGTTCCTGAGCCAGCCCTGGAGAAAATGGGGAAGAGGGGTCCACCAAGATTCCGGCAGCAAGGTGCCCAAAACGATGTCGTTGAACCAGGATGTCTGCTGGACGAATAAATCGAGGGAATCTTCCATCAGGGCGGAGATTCCAGAGCGGGTTGTGGGTTTGGTCGGGAAAGTGAGACAAGAATCGGAGAAGTGAGTGACCTGAAACTGAAACTCAACTCTCTGACGTTTGATGATCTGGAGAGTGTAGAGGGGACCCCACACACTATGAGTTGTTGGTGTTCACTTGTGACGAATTTGGGAGATTTTTTTCATTTTACGGACAGGGGGGCTTTGGTTTGGTTTCGTCTGGACTCTCTGGAGCTTAGTTTATTTTAGGCATTATTTATCTGTGTACAGTACGAAATTGTGATTTTTGACTTTGTTAAATCTGGACAAACAATATTCCATTGTTGGGACATACCGTCATACAGTAAAATTCAGCTCTGCCACGAATTAATGGCAATTTATTTGTTTTCTTTTTGGGGTTTGGCATTTAAAAGTAAAATATTTATGGGCTTAATAACAAATTATATCAATTCCAATTTAAACTGTCTCTTTCCATTTAAATTTATTAAGTTTATTAAGTGTTTTCTCCTTCTCCAACTTATTAATTAAAAAAAAAAAAAAAAATTGAAGGTGCTACTACAAGGTTTAAAATCTAGGAGAGTTTACATATACTACTCCTTCACAACCACTTGGACACAATTGTTTGGTCAATATCTTTAATACATAAATTACGTTGCATATTTTTTGAGGAACCACCAAAGTCAATTGGTGGTATTAATTGGTTGCCATGCACACATAATTGAGAGCATGTATCATGAGCATATTTCAAAAAAAAATTCCAATTTGATGGAATAGTTCGGAGTTTTAAGGAAGAAAGAAAAAGAATATCGAGGAAGAGCTCACAGTCTCATCAGTTAATCCATGGGCTAATGCAGTTTAATTAGTAGTTTGGACTTTAAATTACTAGTTGTTGTCTTGTTTAAGAATTGAGAATCCAGATTGCTCACGTGAGCTGGAGCTGGAGGGGTACCCAAACCCAATTTGATCTGATCCAGCCGAATTTCGACTGGATAGTTTCACAGTCTCACTTCACCGGGTCCAATATTAATGCATACTCACGTCATATACACTAATGGATTTATAAAACATTGTCTTGCTCGGTGGAGCTCAATTTCAAAACTCTTTTTAGCTTTTATCTTTGAAGGAGAAATAATAAAGTCAATTAAAGGAATGGGTGAAAATTATGTTTGGAGTTAAATTTAGGGAAAAATAGATGTATAGAGTAGGGTAATATTTAGGTTTAAGAATAAATGTTTTTTTTGTTTTGTACCGGAATTTGAGGAGAATATGTGGTGGAGGTTTTATTTGTGAATGTAAAATAATACTCTCTCTGTTCCATATTAAGCTTCCCAAGGTTGAATTTTTTTTGGAACTTTGACCGCAGATTACTCCTACATTACACACTCAAAAAATATAATAAAATTATATTATATTATGAAAGAAAATCAAGTACTCCCTCCGTCCCGGTGAGAAGCCTACGTTTGCTTTTTGCACGGTTTTTAATGAGAGATTTTGTTTGATAGTGATTTATTAATATAGAATGGAATGTGGGTCAATATTTAAATGGTAGTGGTGGGGAAAAGGATTAAATTAAAGTGTGACAATGATTAAAGTAATATAAATGGTATGTGGGGTACCTTCCAAAAATAGAAACGTAAAGTATTGATTGGGACGGCCCAAAAAGGAATACGTAAAGAAATGAGCAGGACAGATGAGTATATTTTTCTAATATAACTCTATTATATACTAATCATGTGTAATATATGAGTAATTTGCGGTCAAAGTTCGAAAAAATCAACTTTAGGAAGTTTATTATGGAACGAAGGGAATAGTAAAAGTAATTGAAAAAAAGAAAGTTAAAATCTTAAAAAAAAAAAAAAAAAAAAAAAAAAAAAAAAAAAACTCCAAAAGACTTTTGGGAGGAATAGTACCGGGTCTATTTTGAAATTGAGCTCCAAATATAAAACTCAATTAAGAGCATCCAAAAGAGTTTTAGAATTGAGCTTCAAACGTACTCTACTCTGTATACTTGAGTCGACTTGACCTTGTATCCCTACAGAACTGAAGTAGTAGTCGGATATGAGATGTCTCTCATAGATGGTTGGAATTGTATGTGCAACAAGACTTGTACCGTGGTTTTCAACTGTAACTCCTCTATTGGTAATATATAAAAAATTTAGTAGTGTTTCTAATTTAGTAGTGTTTCTTTGAAATTGAAGTTGAAAGTTACTAACAGAAGCACTTTATGTATGATCTTGATATGCATAAATATGTAATCCCTCCGTCTCACAAAACTTTATCCACTTTCCATTTGTAGGTGTCCCACAAAACTTTATCCATTTTCTAAAATGGAAGCTACCCCACACATTAAAAACATTATTTTGTGCACTATATTACAACTTTGTCACTACTTTATACTTTAAGAACTCCATTTCAATTAAAAAATTAACATACCCCACTAACTTTATACTACTTTATTCTTTCTTCTTAAACTGCGCGCTAACCCTAGTGGGTAATGTTTTGTGAGACGGAAGAGTATCCTTTTGATGCATCTTTGTCTTTGTATTGTATTATACACATGTCTATCTTCGTATCTTTGGATTTTTATTCTCTTTATCTACCTAACACCCAATGTCGGAGCACTGAAAGCTCCGATCTGGAGCTTGCACGCTCCGATCAGGGCATGCAGTTCCAGATCGGAGCAGCAAGCTCCAATGAAGGAGCTTGCTGATCCGATCAATGGAGCTAGTTGCTCCGATTCTCCTTGATCGGATATGTGTAAGCTCCGATCAAGGAGCTTGAGCTCTACAACTCCGATCAAGGAGCTGTAAGCTCCCAAGATCAGAGCTGTAAGCTTCGATCAAGGAGCTTGCAGATTCCAAACTGGGAACTGTATGGAACACTTGGCTGTAAAAAACGACATACAAACATTACCCATTAGGATTAGCGCGCAATTTAATAATAAACAATATAATAAAATAGTATAAAGTTAGTTTGGTATGTTAATATTTTAATTGAAATGGAGTTGTTAAAGTATAAAATAGTGGCAAAGCTGTAATGTAGTATACAAATAATGTTTTTGGACTGGCGGATGGGCCGTGTTAGGAGGACCCTGCTCTCTTTTTTTGGGCCGGTTGTATTTTTGGTTTTTTTTTTAAAAAACAAAAAAAATAAATAAAAAAAAAAAATTGTTGTATTTTTGGTTGTAGCAGACTGGCAGCAGTAGTGCCTGTTTCGAAAATTTCTGGAATTTGATAATGTCTTGTTTTCATTGGTTTCAAACTCGTTGAGCTTGGGGCATATTATGCTATTCTTAATAATAAATTTTTTATTCGATTAAAAAACTTAAAGGTATATAATTCTGTAATAGTTTTGAATATATATGTTGAGTTTCCAAAAATTATACTACCTCCCTCCGTTTCATTAATAACTTTCTAAGGGGACTATTCATCGCGATCTTTGACCACATATAACTATTAAATTATATTAGAGAAAAATATAACAAAAATATATTATGAAATTAAATGAATTATATTTTCATAATCAACTTTTAATTTATATTGATACAGTTTAATTTAAAAGTTATACGTGGTCAAAGATTGCGATGAATAGTCACCTTAGAAAATTATTAATAAAACGGAGGAAGTACCTTGGATGCATAAAAAAACAAAGTCTACAAATCTAAAAGTTAATTTTTCAAATAATCCAAAAGTACTATAGTAATATGAATTGAGGGCGGTGTCAATAAAAAATACAAAATACGTTATTTCTAGTTATTTCTAGTTTCGTAATACTGTACAAGGAGGGAGTAACGTAGGCACAAAAGCTGTGTAATAAGCGCGTAAAAGAGATGAACATGTGAAAATTCTGAAAAGAAGAAGATCATGAGTATGGGCTGTGGGCAGGACATAATAAATATAATTAAGACGCAACGAAATTTTCATTCTTGGAAAAAGTCTTGTGTTTATCACTTCCCAGTTCCACCATTGCTCCACCGTTACCGACACCGGAGCTCCGATACCGAAGCTTTAGCAAAGAAGAAGATGGATGGATCTTATTAAATATTTAATTTTATTTTGTTATATAATTCTATTTAGATTTTTTAAGTCTTTAAATTAATTTTTTGATTGAAAATATTTATTTTTCTTAAGTCATGTTTGGTTGTAAGGTGTTTAAAGTGTTGGTCAACTCAAATGGACTAAAATGTAATTGATAACACAAGAGAGTCCTTTATGAGAAAGGACTTTATAGTGAGCCCTTATAATCAATTTTCTATCTCTCTCTCTCTATATATATGTATACTCACATATATATATACTAGGTAATTAACCCGTCGAGTACCCGACGGGACATAAAAAAGTTGTACGCACACTTGTTACTATATAAATTTGATTGTGCGGAACAACAAATAAAAAAAGATATTGCTCATATGTGTATTGTTACACAATTGTTTATCTCTCTACTTGGTCTATGTTTATCAAAACCATTACCACACATCAATTCTCTTAACTGAACATCTTATAGTATCCAAAAACTTAATAGGATGCATTTTTTCATTGAATTAGAATGTCATATGACAATTTAATATCACCCCATTATCATTTTCATTGGCATTGGTACTATTATCAACCTCCAATAACCATCAGGACTATGCTCTTTCGATATAAATGTCTTTCCTTTGCCCTATAAGCATGGTCATACAATACTCCACCTTTACCATCGAAAAATGTTGAATTTACAAAATACTTAACATGATGTATTTTTTCATCTTCAAACTTAACACGTACATGCATAATATTCATATGTGTCATAATTAAGACTGTGTGTAATGTCATCCACATGAATGTCTTTCATTTGCCCCGTGATCATGAACTTGTCATAGATCCCATATTACGTTCACCCTATTTTTCTCAAATGCGTTCCAATATTAGATTTCAATTCTCATTCAGCAAAAACCCTTAATCTCTTGAATTTCACATTACGATGAAACCAGTATACACTTATTATGGATAGATAGCCTACATGAATCAAACCCATCCACATGGAATTATTAATTTAATTATATGGAACACAATAAAACCCATCCACTATTATAAATTATTTCGGCATGATTATGACTGAGTATAATGTCATCCACATGAATGTTTTTCATTTGCCCCGTGACCATGAACTTGTCATAGATCCTATATCACCTTCACTCTATTTTTCTCATATGCGTTCAAATATTGGAGTTAATAGTCATTCAACAAAACTCCTACAACATATTTGGATTTGGACTATAGAGGCCCATCGACGTTTATAATTGACCTCACATTTGGGTTTCAATTATAGAGGCCCCGGGTACTGTTCACATTTTGAGAGATCCCTCGTTTTTTTCTCTCATTTTCCCTATCTCTAGGTTTCATCTTTCTCTCTTTATTTCCTACTTTCTCTCTTCCAATCAATAATCAACATCTCATACTTTCACTCATAATATTCGAATAAAATCTATTTTTGGTACTCCAGAGGGCGCCCGTGTCCAATTTATGTACTTTATTGTAACACATTGTCAATTTTGATACTTTATTGCCGGAATAAACCCGTTGAGTACGGTCGCTTCAAAAGCAATTAAAATGTATAGCCACATTTCTTTCATTTCTATTGAGACAAAGTTTGCATAATAGTCTCTCATCGAATATGATTGTTATTCTAATTTATTGTGGAATAGAACCACCGGACATATTTATTATTCTAAATTATTGTTTAAACTCGTTGAGCACGACCACAATAAAAAGCAATTATGTATAACTATATTTCTTTCATTATTATTGATATAAGATTTTGCAGAATAGTCATGTTGAGTGCGATTGTTATACTAATTTATTGTGGATTAATAGAACCATCGAACACATCTATCATTCAAGAATTATTGCGGAATAACCTGTTGAGCCCGATTGCAAATGAAGAGCAATTAAAACGTGTAACAACGCTTTATATCATTTTATTGATAGAAAGTTTACAAAAGAATGAGATCAAATACGATTGTTATTCTAATTTATTGTGTAATAGAACTACCGAAAGACATAATTTATTCTAAATTATCGGAATAACCCCTGAACATGATCGCAATAAAAACTAATTAAAATGTATTGTGATATTTCTTTAATTTCATGATTATTGATAGAATTTTTATAGAATAGTCCCATCAAATACGATTGTTATTCTAATTTATTGTGTAATAGAACCACCAAAGACATCATTTATTCTAAATTATCGGAACAACTCTTTGAATACGATCGCAATAAAAACTAATTAAAACATCTATAGCGATATTTCTTTCATGATTGTTGATAGAGATTTTGTAGAATAGTCACGTCGAATGCGATTGTTATTATAAATCGTGGAACCATGGAACACATCTGTCATTTTAAGTTTTTGTGAAATAAACCTGTTGTGAAACGATCGCAAATGAAAAGTATATATGTTTTTTAAAGGACAAATATTTCATGTTGTTTTTAGAATGTGAACTCTGCTTTTATATATTATATAGATAGATATAGATGTGACCTTAAGTTCAAGTAGAGCTGGAGCTCGACCTCCATATGATCTCGCCGCCGAGAAGACTTCAAAACGGAAAAATGGACCGATCTAGGCAAAAGAAATGAGAAAATTGTAGAGAAGAGGAAAGAAGGGCTCAATAGAATATCAGTTTCAAGAAATAAGATAAGAAGTTTGTAGAAAAGAGGAAAGACGAAGAAAGGGCGCTGTTACCGTGAATAATCTTCCGACAAAAGTAATACTACTATAATTCATTTATATAGGAAAATAATATAATTACTTTAGATAGTGAATTAAATTGGATTTTTAATCAAAATAATTTTAGAAAACGGAAAATTACATTCTGGTTACATTTTTCAAACTATATTACATATTAATGATATCAAAATTCTTTCTTTCACTATTAATGACAAAAAACCAAACATATTACATTCTAGTGATAAAAGCTATAATTTATTTACTAATGAGTTACTTTTGGTGGACGAAACTACCCTTTTCAATTATTATTAATTATTTATTTAATAATAGGATTAATTGTATTTGACTAATATATTATTTTATTTTATTTATCTATTTTCGGATTTACATATTAGGAAAATCCCATGATTATAGCTAAGTTGACCATGCTTAATTTGATTTTTATCTTGTTTCATATCAAACGTACAAGGGTTTAGGAAATTCCATAATTATAGGTACACCAAATTAATTACTTAAAAACTACTAAATTTAATCTCATTATTATTAAGATTCTCATTCCAGATTCACTTCAACTCCTCTTGGGGCTTTGGCTCTTGAAATGAATCGTGTATCAAACTTCACTACCAAATAAAACAAAAATCGTGTATCAAAATTCTCAAAACATGTACCTAGCCTATCAAATTAATCACGTATTCTTATTTTATACACTCTCCGACAATCATGCGCCTACTCTCACGGGACAAAACATGTACCCGGTACGCATGTATACCAATTAAGAAGTTATGTGCTTTTTGGAAACAAATGTTTAATTTCTCTTTTTTGTCTATATAATTTATAAATGCGCCATTGTTGTTGAATCATGTACCATCAATATTGGAAATCCTCACATGCCCCCATGAATCAAGATTCAATAATGTTAACTCATGTAGCACACGGAATGTGACAACAAAATTCAGGTATCCGACTACAATTATGTACCCATAAATCATGTACCACTCTAACTTTTTCATGTGCCAATTATTTACAGGCACAAACATGTACTACAGTTCCGAATATACTTTTTACATATACTAAACTTAAAAATTTATATTTTTGGGCACAAACATGTACACCGGTTCTGAATTTTTTTTTAACGATAAATATTAACAACGGTTGTGAATATAATTTTTACACATACTAAACTTAAAAGACTATGTATTGTATTACACAAATATTGTTAACTCATGCAGCAAACGAAAAGTGACATAAAAAATCATGTATCCGGCTACAATTATGTACCATTGATATTATTAGGCACAAACGTGTACTACGTTTCCGAATATACTTTTTACATGTACTAAAAAAAAAAGTGATGTACGGGTATTACGCAAGAACATGTATTACTTGTCCGAATCTAGCTAAATTTTACATGTACTTCCAAAACATGCAGTATTTACAAGAGCTTGGACCAAAATTTAAGAAGATGCCATGAACAACGTAAAATCTCTAAGGCTCTAACAATCATTTCTAGAAGTGAAAATGACACCAACAAATACATGAACAACGTCATCAGTCTTGCTATATTTCAGTAGCTTGCTTCCCTATTTCTCAAAGCCTTCAACAATGCAAGTTGCTTTAATATTGTTCGGCTTCATTGCGGCTAGCCATGCTACCCACCACTACGTCACCATAATGGATCGAGACTAAATATCGTTATTGCTATCCTTGGTTCAAGAATCGCCCTTGTTTTCCAAAAAAATTGGATCAATTCATTTGTACCTGTTTTGGGACAAAAGTAAGACATCCATTACAAAATACAAAGTTGAATCAAAAGAGGGAAAAAAAAAATGAATAATTATACCAGAGATCGACCCAAGGTGTACCTGATTACATTATGAAACGAGGTAGAGTTAAGCATGAAATTGGTACCTGACTTCGCAGAAGAACAACTCACCAATCCGAAATTGGAGGCAGACTGGTCGGACGGGAAGATACTGAACAATGAGAATGGAAGCATAGCCGAGTGAAATGAATTTGAAAACTAATTAGGAATAATGGTACCTAGCTAATTATAATCTTGAAATTAAAGAATAGATTAATTTGGAAGATTTGGAAGTAACGTATGTACAGTACACAAGAATTTGGTACATAATTTCAGTTACCTTTTAATTAATTTTAATTAATATATATATATATATATATATATATATATATATATATATATATAAAAGGTTATTTTGGGTATAACATATCAAATGTCACTTTTTGAAAACAAGATTTTAAGTGTTATTAAATTGTAATTACTTTGCAAAAACATCACCTAAATGTAATTGACCCTTTAGAAAATGCCACGTGGATTGGAGCATTCTGATTGGTTGTTATTTTTAGAATGTGAACTCTGCTTTTATATATTATATAGATATATATACTAGAATTTATAGTCACACGCTACGCGTGTGCTACAGTTTCTTTGTAATTGACGAGTATAATGTAAATGTAATTATGTGCAATTGTATTCACATTTTTAACAGTCAACAATTTGATATATTCATAGTCAATCTGTTTTATATTAATACAAAATGAATGGAGTACGTATACCGATTAAATATGTAATCTTCACATAATAACTTTAAACGTCACAACTGAAAAATTACAAATAAGTAATTAAGTAATTAATTTTAACAGAAACGATATCATTTAAATGTATATAGTTTATCTAGTCATGCAATGAATAGTTTTGAATTGAAGGATATTAGACATACGAAAAGTATTCCTGCTGTGATGAGTTAAGAACCATCTGAAACATCTTTAGGCTCTCGAAACAGTGAATTTCAACTTGCACACTCAAAGACACCGCATCATTGAAGCTGGAGAACAGAATCTGAAATATTCAAACATAAACACACTTGCAGTAGTCCATCAACCCTGCTTCTTTTTTTTTTATTTTTTTGAAAAAGAAAAAAAAAACACATGTTTGGGATAAAAGTCATGTAGAACCTCATTTTGATTCCGTTAACATCCTACTTCCGATATCTCTTCTTTAAATTTGTTTTTTAACTGTTTATTACTCGCTCCGTCCCGGTGAGAAGCCTACGTTTGCTTTTTACACGGTTTTTAATGAGAGGTTTTGTTTGATAGTGATTTATTAATATAGAATGGAATGTGGATCAATATTTAAATGGTAGTGGTGGGGAAAATGATTAAATTAAAGTGTGAATGTGGTAACAATGATTAAAGTAATATAAATGGTATGTGGGGTACCTTCCAAAAATAAAAACGTAAAGAATTGATTGGGACGACCCAAAAAGGAATACGTAAAGAAATGGGCGGGACAGATGAGTAGTACTTTATATAATGCGTGGTGTTAAATTTAGCGGTTGTACCAACAATAAATATAGGAGATAATTAAGAGTTTCTAACTCGTCAAAAAATAAAAATAAATAAAGTATATTATAAAAGTATTATCTTTATATTTTATGATATAATCTTTAAACTAAATTAATTACTAAAATGCAATAATCTATGCTATAGAGGACCATGCATGCTTTAAGAATGAGATACAAATGACAGTAGCAAAGCAACAATATCAAAAGTTCAAAATTTTGCCAGTTTTAATAAAACTAAACACCTGTTATAGGATTTGGAATTATAAAAAGATATTTACAGATCTTTAATCTTTACATAGTACATGCTACAAATCAAAGGATTGTATATCAACTCCGCATTCAGAATTCTCTCTCGAGTCACCTACAAACCAGCTTGCGCACTGTACACAGAAACAACAAGCACACTGAAATACACAATAAGATATCGACCTTCGTTGTTCACATTCTAATCGCTCATGCTCTCTTAAATAAACCACATTCCCAGCCCAAACGGGATACCTCAGGCAATAAACCACTACCCCCAAACGAGCCAGTGTCTGCCCCACTCTCACCGCGTAATCATAGGTCAACCATACAGCATACCATGGCACTTGGACGAGTGATCCATGGAGCTTCCCCATGTGTATTTGTACCTCAGGCACTGCCTAGAGATATATAAGAAGCCGAGAGGCCCAAGAGTGGTAATGCAGTTAGGGACATCGATTGTGTGGCTGAATTTGGTTCTCTGCCAAACACAGTAAGTGGCGGCCTATCAAGTGTTTTAGTTGCTGCATTTTTACAAACACTTAAGCTACTGGAATTCCTCGTTGCTGGAGAAAACATTTTCTGTTTGTTCGAATCACCTGGCAATAGTCACACCCCCTATACAGTCATTGTGGTAGTATGTGATCAGACCCCTAGAGTCATATTTAGATTCATTTGAATCCCTCACAGTAACACAGACAACAAGCAATCCAGTGATTCAAAGTAACCAACTTAACTAAAACACAATGCATCGAAAATAAGTTATAGTTCAAACAATAAAAATTCTAATATGGTCGATATCAGGAAACTAAAATATTAGGACATAAACTGTTGAAATTAGTGATGCTATGTGGATTTTAATACACTAAATTCATCTGTAAATTTCTGAATATCAGAAGCACAAGCAATGAAGCAACAAACACTAACATTATATATATAATAAGAATTGAGCATCACCTCCACAATATCTAACAGTTAAATAATACAATGTAATACAGTTGCTTACCAAACATAACAAAGACAGAAAAGTATAGCTAAATAAACAACAATCGGTCAACTGTTCAACAACACGAATATGATAGTTTTCTAATCAATATGCTAATATATCTACACAATCTTGGATCAATTAATCAAGAACATGAAAGAAGGAAAAGTTTACTAACCAACTTAATTGACAACTCAAAGAAGAACATTCTAGAAACAGAAGTATTATGATTGTTCCTTTGTGAGGAATGGTATTGAAAGGCGTTTATACAGTATCTATCCTCATTGTTGAATCATGCCACAACATTTCCCTCATCTGGGAAGAAAAGTTTGTTCAGAGCAAAACTTCCAAGCATTAGCTTTGAATTTATTTAAGCCTTGGTTTATCAGTAACAACAAGGAAACCATAAAGACCACAAGACTCTTTTTCAACTCAATTCAAGTGCTATACAACACTCCATTCGACTAACACACTAATAAAGAAGAGAATTACTGACCATAAATAAAAGATTCAATATTCTTTAAAACTCAGACCACATTATAATTATCTTTACAACTTTTATAACTTTTCCGTTTTCGTCCGAATTAAATTCGTCTCCTTGAAGAAATGGCAAAGAAATTATGTAGCCTGTGTTACAATATCAGAGACTTAATTTATTCACCAATTACAATAAAGAAAGAACTGGACTACTGGAGTATGAAATAGCACCTTTCTACGACTTAGTCACTCAGTTATACCATTTTGCTATTGTCCGTCTGCAACATGCTATTGCGAAACAGGAGCAGCACTAACAAAGCATGTTGTTAAAAGATGAATTATGCCTTAATCAACCAAAAACCCTTTAGAGACCGTATTTATTTTTTCATGAATTTCCAACAAACAGTCTATAATCTAACACTTATCAAGAGAAATATACTCACCTTATATTGCTTTTGAGCAACTAATTAACTACACAAGGTCAACATCTCAACACAACTTAGTTTAAAAAACTGGGAGCATGATCCACTCAAAATTGGCAACCACAAAAAACGTATAATTTGATGACTTCTCTCTCAAATTGTTTCCTGCATCATTTGATGCGAGGTCAAATTCAAACTAACCTGGAATTTTTTTCATATGTTACGAGTGGCTTGTTTGTGAATACATTTGTGTGTTTTGACCTGGTAGGTAAGGACGCAGAGGTATAACCTTGCAGCTCTTCCTGATGAAGAGAAACAAATGATGAAAGATGCCTTTACCAGTTCACAGGATTAACCTGCAATATTTCAACAGGTAGAACCTTTCAAATTGTAGCAATATTTTCATCAGCTGCTCCAGCAAGCAATATGAAATACCTCTATTTATAACTTGGGCTCCTCATTTCAGATGTTACTGATGGTTACTTTCCGGGTCATTTCTGGAGTCACACTCCACGAGCTGGGATAATTTAAAGCATCGGGTAAACAACATTGCTCCACTTTTTTCGACCTGTAGAAAAACTAATTAATATTATATTGCCTGAAATAAAATTAATACGAACCTATTTTATAATTGAAGTTCCAAACTGCAATTAATATCAGAAGAACAAACAACCTGAGCGAGTGAGCAGGATCAACTTACTTTTAAATGCATGTGTTTCCTTTTCTTCAGCAACATCTGCCAACTCAGCTTCATTAGGTAACTCGTCATGTACTCCTTCAATTTCAGCAGTTGATATTGCAACTGTAAAACCATCATTAGCTCCCTGAGTTAACATCATCAAGTTCTCTCTGAACCTTATAGATATAAAGAAGTGCTATACGGAAAAATCTGATCTTGAACAATAGCAAACAAATCTCTTCGTGTTGTGTTCCTTTTTCTTTTTCGGGGTGGGAGTGGGGGGGGGTGTGTGGGTGGGTAGCGTACAACAGCTCTAACGCATCAGGATAGTATATCAATCTACATCACCCTTGATGAAATATTAGAGCAAGTCATATATCTCACAAGTGGGAACCCCTACCAACATGACAGACTAAATTATGCAGCTACGTGGATATTACCAGATGTAATAGAGAGCAAGAGGATGACCCAGTATCAAAATCAAGTAAACTGAGCAAGAGCGCAAACTAATTAAACTGTACAAAAACCAAACCAGGAAGGTATGTTCATCTCTCTAATTCAACATGTCCACATCAAACAATCCAAACATAAAATCTAATTGAACATCTTCTAACAGAAAATACACACCCTCACTCTTAATTAATAATTACACATCAATTTGACAATCAAAGGGTTGGAAATATGACAACGCATAAGCAGCTTCGAACTCGGTGCAATAATTAATTATAGACACAGTGACAGAAGTTACCAATTGGCAAAAACTCCGATGTGGTCGTCAATTATGCTGCGTCTCAACGTCTTAACCATCATCTACTACCTTCTGCAACCAACATCCATTGAAAATAATAAAAATTGAAACATCAAAGTCCATAGATATAAGCAAAGAAAGATTACTCGGGTGCCAATTTCGATAGAATCAAAGTTATATAAAAAAAAAAACTGATATTTCCACATGCGGAAAAAAAAAAAACAAACAGAAAGAACATAATGATGAATCCAATTGGATAAAAGGGGAAAGAGATTTGAGATATAATTAGGAGATTAAAATCAGACCACACTAACCTATTTCAGTTGGAATCGTAGCTTCAGTAAGATTTGAGAAGGAAGAAGATCGATGATGATTGGAGTCTAACGGACGGAATGAAGGAAGTAGGAGAAAAATCAGCCGAAAAAGGTCCAGTCAGATACGCCGCCTGAAGACTACACGATGCGCAAGCCGAATTGCTCATCTCTGGCTACAAGGACATGGAGAGGAATCGAGTTGAGCCTTCTCACGAATACCAAGTCGCTTCGAGGGAAGAGTCGGAGGAAGAGAGAAACTGGGCCTAGGAGTTGGTCTTCCTTGGACCAAACCCCGGCTAAGTGATAAGGAGAGAGGAAGAAGAAAGAAGGGTTCACGACCTTCCCCGTATCGGTAAAAAAAAAGAAAAAAGGGGAGAAAGAGAGAATAAGTTCCAGAGCCATGGAGCAAAAGCTATCCAATTTATTACGTAAATGAAGACAGATGCGATTAGCCTACTTACTCTTTCCATTTCTTTCTACTTGTTGATACCGGCAAGACCCAGCCAGATGATGCTGGTTGAGCCCATGGTTGAGTAAAAAGAGAATTGAAAGGAAGGAATGGAGAGAAGATCTTGGAAATGAATTTATATAAAGTAATCATTGTCCAATTGTATTTTTTATTATTAAATAAATATATTTGACACACATTAAAATAGCAAATGAAATATTAAAAATAATGATTATAAAAATATATAAAATATTAGTGTATAATTTTGTCCTTTTCTTTTTAAACAAAGAATAATAAATTATGATATTTTTAGTAATTTTGTAAGATATTTTTTTCAATAATATAATCGAAAAATTTGGTGACTTAATTGACCTAATGAAAAGATTACGAAGATTGAAAAACTAAAAATAAGTTAATTCAATCAATATAGTGATAATGTTCATATTTATATAAGAAGAATATATTTACTTTATGTGTTCATATATGTAATGAAGGCTAATATTTGTATATATATGTATACCGGTTCAATACGGCTTGATACTGCTGAACCGGTCCAACCCCAGTCTAACCTTTTTTAGGAAGTGGCCGGCTCGGCTTCCGGTTCCGGCTTTTAAAACATTAGCTCTCACCTACCCTGCAGCATGATGATTATTGAGTGGTCGTAAGTCATAGAAGAATAATTGATGAGACATGTACAGTTGACTCTTGTTGATTTCAGTAGTATTGCAAAAAAATTCAGATCTCATTCTATCATTTGTGTTCATCAAAGAAGAAAAAATCATCTGATTATTGCAACAGACAATGAAAACCAATGGTGATTGATCAGGTAATTAGTAAAAACCAACTTCTCAGATTTTTGTGTTTTCATCATCCTTGTCCCTGCTCAGCGAGATTTACTTTGATCTGTTTACACTTTGAATCAGGTAGCAATGATGTGAAAAGGGTGGGTTCTCTTCTCTGGATTCGTTTCTTGCTTAACTCGCCCAGCTTAATTTATCAGCCTAGCAGGTAAGGTTCAATTTCAAATGTCCTAGATTTTCTTTATTTCTATGTTAGCTTGCAGCTTGCTAAACCCATTTCTAACATGCTGTATATATTGAGCTCAACTTGTATAAGATTTTTTATTCTCAAAACCAGCATTAATGCAATTTACTTGACCCATGCTTTAATTGCTATGATGTTTCCTGGATATCAAGGTACAATAATAAGAATTCATCCCATTTTAGAGCCCCAAGTTGTTTTTGTTTTAATGGATTTTGTCTGAAGAAACCTCGCTGCGGTATGCTCTAATTCATTTCCCCTGTTTTTTTCCTTTTCTTTGTGGCTTTAAAAAATTACCATTTGTTCTCTGAAGGATTTTAGTACCTAAGTTATCCGTGATTCCATCATATCCATTTTCTATTCCGTGTTTTTTTATTTTCTTTTTCCCAAAGACTGTGTGCCGTCCAATTAAGCTGAGCATGTAATAAGCTGAACTTGTATAAGAGCAATTAACTAACTTGAGGTACGGTTTGGCATGTATGTTTCCTCGATTTTGTGGGATACTAATAAGAACTCGTTTCATCTAATAACTAACTTAGAGCTAACCCCAAGGCCCCAGTTACATTGTTTTTCTTTTGATGGATTTTTGCTGAAGAATCCCCAATCTGACCAAATACATTTCCCCTGTTTTTGGTGCGTAGCTTTTTAGACTTACCGTTTGTTATTTGCAACAGTAGCATTTATGTATTCCCATGCAGAGATTGATCTACTAGTAAATAATTACATCAACAAAAACAGATAGTATACATTAAGACTAGCTAAGATAGCCAGACTGCCAGAGTCCCAGGGAGGTCTTCCAACCAAGTAAAGATTTTTACTCATGAAGTAGTTCAGATCTGATATGTGGTACATCATAGATTCATATATAGTACATTGTCTTTTGAATTACTTAGAAATTTAGATTCCCAGTAACAAATGGATTCTCTTTCAACTAATAAGTAGGAAATGATTATGAAACAGAAATTATATTTTTACCTTGTTTATTTTTCCTGCAACACTTACAAGTCAGAAACTTGATTAATTTACTGAATTGATCAGGTTCCATCAATTGACTTGTGCATTATTAAAGTATATAATGGAACTTGTTGACAGGTAAAAATGGATCCAATCGATTCAAATAGGCCAGACAAAATAAGTGGGAAGATGCACCTTTTGGATGGAAGAGATTATACCCAAAGCATTGATACCCTGCGGCAAGTGTTGATTGATGTATACAAAAACTTTATTTCAATGGCTAATGTCATCGAACATGCTGCTTTTGGAAATCAAATCTTTTGGATATTTCCAATAGTTCCAAATAATACACACACTTCTCCCAACCTGACCACTCGTATTTGGGAGCTAAAGTATGTAATGGGATTCATTAGAAGCGCGTTGAAATGGTGTGTCAGTGATGTTGGAGTGATTAACAGGACTTTAGTTGATCTCTTGACTTCCATTGAAGCTGACTTTATAGAGTTCTCACACCACTGCATTTCATTATCATCAGATGAGGGTGTGTTAGTTGAAAATCATGGGGATGAGAGTTTTGACCTCAACTTTTCGGAGCAGAAGATTCTAGATGCCTATTTATTTATATGGAGGAATTGTGTTCCATCCACTTCCATGTTCACCGAGGGATCAGTAATGGAGCGTCTCGACCAAACCATTGAAGATGATAGGAAGCATAAGAAACAGTCTGTCGTTATGAAACAGTTCATCCATTTTGTCAAGGAATCCACAGGTCAAGCAAGTTTGGAGAATATATTACCTTGGGTCGATTACTTACTTGACATGATGATGTGCTCTTTCTTCCATTGTAACATGGAAGAACCATATTCCGACATTGCAAGCCGTCTTGATGCAGCTATAGATTGTATTGTCTTGCATATTTTGGTTTGGCATCCAGAATCACGTCCTCCCTTCACTGGCAAACTTATGGTGGCTTATGTTGAGTGCATTCAAGAAAATCTGCTTCGGCTTCTCAGCAATGAATATTTTTGTCTTTCTAAACAGCTAAGACAACAAATCATAATTGTTTGTGATTTGTTGAGGAACATGCTTGCTCTTCTTAGCAATACGCTGCCAAAAAATGAATTTGACCAGGAGAAATACACATCAACTATTTCTACTGCATTGAAGCAACTAGGATGCATCATCTCATCTTTCTTTGCCTTTGAATTCGATGGTGACAAGATGAGTTTCCAGATTACTGATTGGCTCTTAAGAATTTTCCAAGCTTTCAGTTTGCAACTAGAGTCCGATGGTTCCTTGACTAGTGAAACACCGATCCAATATTTCTTCCAACATTATCAGTTACTACTCTCAACTGATGAGGATGTTGATATGAAAAGTCCATCAGAGAATCAAACCGAATTTGACGGAAACTTGGCATGCGTGACAAGTATTGAGGGGGAGATACTACCGAACCTCATAATAGAAATAGTTGCTGTGTTAAAAGGCATGGGGTCTATCATATCATATTTAAACAATAAGGTAAAGAGACGACCAGGGGCGGACCCAGGATTCAGACGACTAGAGATGAATTCTGCGCTGCGTGAGCTACTACTGAAAGGCAGAACAGAAATAGTTGGTGTGTTAACAGGCCTGGGATCTATCACTTGCTCATATTTAAACAATAAGGAAAATAGACGAATAGAGATGAATTCTGGGCTGCATGAGCTGCTCTTGAAGTTTGATCGTGTCAAAGAACTCACAAGGCTGATCCTTAATAAAATCTTTATTTTCTCAAGAGTACAGGTTCCGCAAACTGATCCATTGGGGTTCTTGAGTCTTTTGCTTGAGAACTTGGGGGAGTTGAGAGTTCGTCATTTTGATTTGGTCAGGGATTGGAAGGATCAGTTTCAAACCATTCATGATGACCTTGTTGTTTTCAGGTCATTTCTCCAAAAAAGCAGTGAGAAGAGCATCAACTGTGATAGTTCACAGCATCTTTCTATTCGTATCAGAAAAGCAACATATGATGCAGAATACATCATCAATGCATTCGCTGCTGGCGCTTTTCATGAATGGACCAGATCAGTCCTAATCTCTGATTTGATAGAACAATTTAATCTGATTAAGGAAGAGGTTAAAACTGCAGAAATTGTTATTGAGGGCTCAAGTGACGTCTTGCCACATGAGCCAATTCCAACAACTAATTCAGAGAAGATTATTATTCATGCCTCCGCACAAGTGTCAGTTTCGTCAAATAATGTGATTTTGGGTTTCGAGGTTGTGATGAAACTACTGATGGAACGTCTTGCTAGTGACAAGAAGCAGCTGGATGTTATCTCAGTGGTAGGAATGCCTGGAATTGGCAAGACTACTCTTGCAAAGAAAGTTTACGAAGATCCTTACACGGTCAACCTCTTTCAACTCCGTTCATGGTGTGTTGTGTCTCATGACTATGACAAGAAAGACTTGTTGCTTCGCATCTTAGGCACGGATGGGAACCCGAAAGAAACTTATGAAGAATTAGGTGAAAAGCTTCACAAAAAGCTCATAGGGAGACGGTACTTGATTGTACTTGACGATGTTTGGGATATAGATGCATTCTATTGCCTCAAACGTTTCTTTCCAAATGTTGATGATGGAAGTCGCATAGTGTTGACAAGCCGAGCTCTTCTAACAGGCCATGATAGCAATCCTGTTAAACTCAGTCTGTTATCTGATGATGAATGTTGGAATATATTGAAAGAGAAGGTGCATCCGAAAGAAGAATTCCCCATCGAATTGCGTGAAATTGGTAAAAGAATTGCTAAGAAATGTGGAGGATTACCGCTAGCAGTTGTCGTGGTGGCTGGATTGCTTGCCAAGTTAGACAAGGTTGAAGATGTATGGAAGGAAGTTGTGGAGAGATTGAGTATTTATAGTGCCAGTGACGGTGATTCTCAAGGAGAGGGGATGAAAGCTTTGGATCTGAGCTATGAGCTTTTACCTGATCACTTGAAACCATTGTTTCTGTATGTTGGAGCATTTCCAGAGGATAGTAGCATTGCTACAAAGAAGTTAAAATGGTTATGGATTTCGGAGGGGTTCATAAGGAAAAGTGGAAAGAGGAGCCAAGAGGATCAAGCAGAAACATATCTTATGGATCTAATAGACAGAAGCCTTATCATGGTTGATGAAACAAAATCGAACGGATTGGTGAAAACTTGTCGGATCCATGATTTGATGCGCGATATGGCTTTGTCAAAAGCTAAGGCAGAGTTTTTTTTGCACTGTATTGGCAATATGAACCAATTACTTGAGCATTTAATATTCGCAAGACGAGTTTGTGCGCACAATTTTGAAGGTGCTGCAACCGTTGTATCTGCAGATGAAGCTCTTCCACGACATGGACTGAGTACATACGATGATGATCTGCCAACACATTTGATGCCTAGCTGTCTCAACTCTGTCCTGTTCTTCTGTAGGTGGAAGGATGGTTTGGACCAAAGTGCATCTATCTTTAAAAAGCATAAGATGTTAAGGGTCTTTCATATGAGTGATTATTTTTATGGTAGATTAGAGCTCCCTGATGATGTTAGTTTGCCAGTTCATTTGAGATACATTTCATGTCGTATCCGCTGCATCAGAATCCCATCATCAATATTCAGCCTGTGGGACTTAGAGACCTTAAACATCTATGTGGATGGCAGCAATGAGATAATTAGAGTGCCAGGTGAAGTATGGAAAATGGCCAAGTTACGAAACCTCCATATAACCAATGGTGATGGTTTTACATTTAGTGAGGCAGTAGCAGGTGAGGAGTGTTGTAGCAATAGGTTGGAGAATCTGCAAACACTTTCAAGGCCTAAATTCAATGTTGGAGAAGACACAGAGCTGCTGTTTGGAAGATTCCCAAATCTTGTCAAATTGAAGTGTTTCTTCTCTGATAAGAGTGGAGACAAGTCAGGGATGTGGCCCAGATTGGAGTCTCTTCATCAACTCCAATCACTGAATGTGCGGTGGTCATCTGGCGATCCATGTATTTGCCCCCAATTCAGTCTTTTTCCACCAACCTTGAAAAAGCTGACGCTGGAACGTTTTAAGTTGAAATGGAAGGATATATCAATCTTGCAAGAAGTACTACGAAGCCTACAGATTTTCAAATTAAGATTTGAATCTGTTGAAGATGAATTGTGGGATATGGAGGATGGAGTATTCCCCAAACTCAAGTTTCTTCAATTGGGCTATTTGAACATAAAACGATGGATTGCTTCTGCTGAGAATTTCCCATGCCTTGAGAAATTGGCTTTATATAGATGCCGTGACCTTGAGGAAATCCCTAGTAGTTTGGGAGAGATCTATTCGTTGGAGAAGATTGAGTTAGACAGCTGCAGCCACAGTGCTTCGGAATCAGCAAGGCGGATTGAAAAAGAACAAATCGAAGAATTCGGAAATGATTTGCTCAAGGTTCATGTTTTCGATCCTTTACTTCCTCCAAAAGGTAATTTAATTAACTACTACTCACCCCCGAACTTTATACTATACGGCTACGTAGTTACTAGTACTGTATTTGCTTTCTCACAAAATATATGGATTATATATTCCAGTTTGACCGTGTTTTGAAACAAAAATCTAAGTATCTAACCAATCACTACCTTATGTTTTTGTTTTCTATATCGGGATGCGGAGTTGTAACAAAAACTGCTTTCTCGAACAATATAGGAAGGTGTACATTCTAGGGTATTGCATTGTGTTTATTAATTATGCATGTAAGTTTATAACAAAAGTTCTTCTTCATTAATTTATATCTTGTGCTGTTTATGCAGATGATGATGGTGAACTCAGTGAAGAATAATCACATGATGATGATGATGATGTACTTAGTTATCAGATGCCGAATTAAGCAACTGACCTATTGGATTATGAAATGTGATTGCATAGCTAAGAAAAACGTGTTCTCTTAATTCGTGCATTCATATTTGTACTCTTAAAATTAGTTATGTTATGTACTTGAAATAATTTGTGATTTTGAGATTGGAATATAGTAATAGATCAGTATTGTCGGCTATCTTAAATTACTTGTCACTTGTCTACATAGAGTTATAGTGTAGAAGCTTGATCATGAGACAAGCTTAAGTGGAAATGTTAAGGGTACAAATTAATTTACCAAAAATTCAGTTGATCGTGATTCCAATGCGGATCTATCCGCAATCTGATCCGCTCGGAATGGATTGCATCATGTTCAAGGTTTTCTCCATCAGTTTTAGCAGCTGCCCATGAATAAGATCCAAAATAAGAAGATGATTTTCAGAGAAAACAGCCAGGTTTTAAAACTAAATTTACCTGCCAGCCATAAAACAAAAACACTGAGATCTTAGTCTCCTGGACCTTGCTACATTTCAATTCATCATATTACAAACTCTTGCACAGATCATACCGTAACATGCATAAACCAACATCTAAATCAACGGGCAAAGATTGCAACGACAAATGTAAGCTGCATCACGGAAGTCATGATACAAGTGAAATACAGGTAGTAGAGAGGTACATATCAGAGAACAAATGACAACCGAAAAGACTATATAACACTGAAGAAAAGGAAGTACATTACTATGTCAAAAACCAAACAGACACACTATAGCCTTTTGGCCTCATCTTCAGCAGGATCACGAAGAGTTCCAAACATCCAGTCCATCCAGATTGTGTAGTGGCCGTAGTTATGGCGGTAAGTGGTGTGATGTATGGTATGGTAACCTGCACCCATTACAGGCCATAATTTCCCATGTATACAATCATGAATGTTTGCAGTCCATATGGCCTCTATGAATAGAAGGGCTATGTGTGTGATGAAATGTATTCTCACAAGGAAGAGAGCCATAACATGTGGTGCTGCTTGTAATATCCCATCCACTGGGTGGAATGCCAGACCTAATTCAAACCAAAAAACGTTCTTACGTCATCATAAGTCAAAAATATTATGAGTAAAAGAAAACATAAGCAACTTAAAAACAGGTAAAATTGATGTTATATCGTCTGGATCAAAATTGGTAAGAATAATGCCTTTGATTTAATAATTAGTCTGTTTTTTTTTTTTCTAAAGAACAATATTTGTGAGTAAATTTCAAATTATATCAATTCCAATTTAAACTCTCTTTACTTCTGTCCTAAATTCAGTTTTCAAACTTCAATTCAATTTAAATTTATTAAGTTTATTAAGTATTTTCTCCTTCTCCAACTTATTAATTCAAAAAAAACAAATTGAAGGTGCTACTCCAAGGTTTAAAATCTAGGAGAGGTTACATATACTACTCCTTCACAACCACTTTGACACAATTGTTGAGTGAATATCTTTAATACATAACTTACAAGCGTAAAAGAAAGAAAGAAAAAAAAAAAAAAAAACAGACTAAGTTGCATATTTTGGAGGAACCACCAAGGTCATCTTGAGATTTTGCAAACCAACGAAAAAGAAAAAGAGCCCACAGTCTCATCAGTTAATCCATGGGCTAATGGAGTTTAGTTAGTAGTTTGGACTTTAAATTAGTTGTTGTCTTGTATAAGAATTGAGAATCCAGATTGCTCACGTGACATGAGGGGTACCCAAACCAAATTTCATCTGATCCAGCTGAATTTCGACTGGATAGTTTCAGAGTTTCACTTCACCGGGTCCAATATTAATGCATACTCACGTCCTAATGGATTTATAAAACATCGTATACTTGAACTTGTATCCCTACAGAAGTAGTAGTCGGATATGAGAAGATGGTTGGAATTGTATGTGCACCAAGACTTGTACCGTGGTTTCCAAGGGATAGGTTCGCCTTGGTCAATCGGTAAGCTGTGTAACTCCTCTATTGGTAATATAAAAAATTTAATTGTGTTTCTTTGAAATTGAAGTTGAAAGTTACTAATAGAAGCACTTTATGTATGATCTTGATATATGTATAAATATGTATGTGTAAGCTTCGATCAAGGAGCTTGAGAGCTCTAAGATCGGAGCTTACAACTCGGATCAAGGAGCTGTAAGCTTCAATCAAGGAGCTTGCAGCTCCTAGATTGGGAGTTGCAACCTCCTTGATCGGAGCAGCAAGCTCCCGATCGGAACTGTGAGAAAAAGGTGATGAATAGTATAAAAGAAATTAAAAAAATCTATGTGGTATTTTTGCAATGTTAATTTTGTTGGAACACGATTCATAAAAACTTTTGAGGTCCATTTGAAATTTAGGTAAGTTGTATTGCTTAATTTTAAAATATATTGTGTTAATTTTGTAAAAATATAATAGATTAGGGCCAAATGTGCAAAAATTGGAAATTGGAGTTGTTTAGTTGACCAGAAAATTCAATATTTGACCAGGAATAATATTGTAGTTTTCACGTTTTAATTCGAGAAAAGTCAAATTCGTGGACCTAGATGTAATTAGAACAATCTAACATGTAGTTGTATGTAATTGAAAATACAGTGATCACTCAGATGTAATAACAAACTCTTAGAGGGGGTCCATATGTAAATGGCCCTAAAATCAATGAAAAAACATGTGAAAATCTGAATAAGATGTCAAGTTTAAATAAGGGTCATTTGCATATGGTACCCCTGTTAGTGTTTTTAATTACATCGAGGCCCCTTTTAGTCCGTAGTTTACATCCATACCCTGACTAGATGAAATTAATTACATTTGGATCCACGAACTTGACTTTTCGCAAACTTATTCATTGAAATTACTTTCTTACCCTTAGTCAATTATTAGATTTTTAAGTTGACCATACAATTTGAGATTTTATTTTACATTTTTAACCCAAAAATTTTTATTTTTACAAACTTAACACTATTTATTTAAAAATGAACCCAGGTAATTTTATAATATTTCAAAATGGTCTAAAAACTTATTTAAAAACAAACCCTATAAAAAATATATTTCAATATAGTCCTAAATTATTAAAAAAAAAAAAAGCAAAAAAAAAAAAAAAAAACAGTTCCGATCGATTTGGAGCTGCAATTTGCAGCTCCAAACCGGAGTTGTAACAGCTCCGATCCGGAGCTGTAAAATCTCCAGATCCAGAGCTGTTAAACAGCTCCAGATCGGAGCTGTTACAGCTCCGATCCGGAGATCAAAATAAAAAAAAAAATAATAATAATAATAAAATGAGAAGGGATGAAATAAAATAATAATAAATAAATAAAAAAGAGGAGATCAAGGATCAACTGTTAGAATATATTGGATAAAGTGAATATTAAGTTAGTGGAATGCTGACGTGGCACAGCTCAACTATTGGAGAAGTCATCAGAAGAAGTAGGGTATGTTAGGGACATAATTACCAAATGTTATACTATCACCTGGTTTTCCTAACTTATCCCACTTTTCAGCTCATGAATTGCTTTAGTGAATGAAAATTTTGTTACTGAATAGTAGATCACAATTAGTTTTGAAAAATTGACCGTAAGTATCGTAAGTATTTATACTTAAAGGAAGGGGAAGGGATTTTGGCGTGCGACGGTATGGAACACTTGGCTGTAAAAATGACATTATTTAAAAGGATGAAAAGTTAACTCCACGATAAATAGTGGAAAAAATAAAATTAGCTTGTTGATTTTGGCTAAAAGAGAAAAGCTAAAGGATTGCAATTTACAATCCAATGGGATCGTAATTTAAGGAGCCGTGATTATGTTTGAACTTATGAGATTGAGAGATGACCGTGTTGGGATGTTATGGACTGGCTGATGGGCCGTATTAGGACCCTTCTCATTTGTTTTGGGCCTGTTGTATTTTTGGTCGTGGCGGCAGTAGTGCCTGTTTCCAAAGTTTCTGGAATTTGATCATGTCTTGTTTTCATTGGTTTCAAACTCGTTGAGCTTGGGGCATATTATGCTCTTCTTAATAATAATATTTTTTAGCCGATTAAAAAAGCTCAGGTATATAATTCTGTAATAGTTTTGCATATATATATGTTGAGTTTCCAAAATTATACCTTGGATGTATGAAAAAAACAAAGTCTACAGATCTAAAAGTTAATTAAAGTAATATGATAATCTTATAGATTCAATTAATTGATTGACCTATCAATCAATTTTAATCCGTTGATCTTGCTTATCCAATTTTAATCTGGTGTGTACATGTGTCATTAGTTAATTAAAAGATGTAGAGTTCGAATCATGTTGACGTGATTTTTCTCCATTATTTTTATTGAAGGTGTTTGGTTCGAATCTTGTTGGCGTGATTTTTCTCTATTATTTGTATCATTATTTTAGTTGAATGTGTTGGGTTTGAATCTTATTGACGTAATTTTTTTATTTTTTATTTATTCTCTTCTTAAATTTTTATTTTTTAACATAAAGTTGTATGACGTATTATACTTAATTTTAAAATATAACCATGATATGTTCTTATAAAAAAAGACATACTTCCTCCGTCCAATAATAAATGTAACACTTGATTTTGTTGACTTTTTCGATGATCATTTTGACCTTAAATTATTCTTAAATCTTACGATAAAAATAACTAAAAACATCATATTATGAAACTAGAATCTTTATATGAAGCACTTGACAATATATTCAACTCATGAAAAATACCAATTAACATGCGAAAAAGATACATTGCAGATTTTGAAGTTGAATGTTTCCAAAGTTTAGATATGTATTCGATGGTTCTTAACTCATCGGAAGAATACTTTTTGTATGTCTACTATAGTTCAATTCAAAACTATTAATTGCATAACTACAAAAATTATATACATTTATAGCACACCATTTATATTAAGTTTAATTACTCAATTAGTTATTTTTTTATTACGTTTGAAGTCATTATGTGAAAATTATATATTTACTCCATTTATTTCAATATATTATTTAATAAAACAATAATGTTTTACAAGATTACGCTTCACACGCGTAGCGTGTGACGCGGTTCCTAGTATTCAAATAATCCAAAAGTACTATAGTAATATGAATTGAGGGCGGTGTCAATAAAAAATACGTTATTTCTAGTTTCGTAATACTGTACAAGGAGGGAGTAACGTAGGCACAAAAGCTGTGTAATAAGCGCGTAAAATAGATGAACATGTGAAAATTCTGAAAAGAAGAAGATCATGAGTATGGGCTGTAGGCACTGGGCAGGACATAATAAATATAATTAAGACGCAACGAAATTTTCATTCTAGGAAAAAGTCTTGTGTTTATCACTTCGTAGTTCGTACCCCTACATATGTGATCATTTAAGATTTAGGAAATAGTCATGGGCTCATAGCAGATTAGTAAACTAAGACATTTGATATTTTAAAGGTTACGGGTTAAAATTAATGAAATGGTTAATTACTTCCTTAAAATGAGACATTTATTTGTATATCTCTATAGAAATTTAGAGTATATCTTTCTAAACACACTTATCTTTATAGCTAAGTATTTTTTTAAACTTCTACGAAATTTATTTCGCTCCTTGGGACTTGGCTAAAGTCTAGAGTGGGGTGGCCAAGTTTCGCTGCGGATATAACGGTTATGTGGTTTGCCCATATTTTTATCATGCTTGGTGTTTGGTTTTGGGGCTTTGTTTTCTGTGTGCATCTCTTATGCACCTTTGCTATGTAATTATTCAAACTATTTCGTGATTTATATAATTTATGCCGTTAAAAAGAAATAAAATTCAATGGATCATCTATCATGAAGTTACATGAATTTAATCACTCCTATTAAACATTAACTTAATTAGCACAATTAACACATAGTAGGCCAATTTTTCTTTATTTCATGTTTTTTCTTTTAAAAAATATATGAAATTGTAAACTTAGATACAAAATGTGCAATCTGATTAATAATTTAATTATTTAAATATTGAAGTGTTAACTTGTAAAAAATTAATAGAATAGTGTGATTGAAGTAGTAATAGTTTGGATTTTGGAACTTTGCATGAAAGTACATATTTCTTTTTCTATTCAGAAACCAGTTTTAAAGATTTAAAAAAATTATACACTTTTGATAACCAATTTATATCAACCATTACCACTGCGTTTGCTTTAGTTTATATATTCGACACCTAAGATTTGCTTTATTCACGAGATAAACCATAAATGTAGTTTCTTTGTAGCGGATTTTCATCCGCGCCTATACTATTCCAAAAAATCTCAACCCCTATATAATTAAACGCGAGGAAATCAGTCCAAGTCCGTCAAAACTGGTTTATTCAACATCCAAGAAATTTAAATTTGTAGATAATTGACTGTAAAACTATCTATCCGTGGAATCCTCTAAAACCCACGTATCGTAGACTAGGACCGAAATCAAACACCAAAAATTATCTCCACCAGTAAAACCAATTGCAACCCATATTTTCTAGTAAAACCAAGTGCAAACCACATTTTATTTTAACGATAATACAAATAAGAAAATAAATGAAAAATAAAAGAATAGACAATAGAAAAGTAAAAGAAAAAAGAAAAACAATGGTGCAAGTGTAACTCGTTTTAAACCAGCTTCATCATTGCGACACTTACACCAATGAGGTTTTAACAGAGTTCCACCGGAATATGTCTAATATATTAGAGAATTCACATCAGTTTTCCTATAAAAATTATTCTGAAACTGTTTAAACTCATTCCCTATAATATTTTAAGTACTTATTTAACAATTCACTTAATCAGATTCCCTGTTAGTAATTTAATATATATATATATATATATATATATATATATATATATATATATATATATATATATATATATATATATATATATATATATATATATATATATATATATATATATATATATATATATATATATAATAATTTTAATAACAACATATATATTCAAAATATAGTATATAATTAATGATTAATGCACTAAAAATGTTTTAGGCATGTGAAGAGTGTTTCTTAATTTTTTTTGTCCATACAAGTTTTAAGTAATCTGATTTCTTAGACTTTTGACACACTTTTTTATATTTCTCAATATTTAAGAAAAAAATTTTTTTAGAGAAGCTACCGTGAATGCTCTTGAAGATCTTTTTTATTAGCATCTACTTACCTTGTAATTAAAAATGTAATTTAGCCCACTAAATTTTTATTACTTTTGCTCATAAAAGTTTGAGTGGAATAATATTTCGTGGGACAAGGAAGTAGGATATTTGCTTATTAGTTGATTATCCCCTATTTCGACCATGTACTCCCCGATTAGTTTGATTCTCTATGACACACATTCTCCAGAACTATATTAACTATGTGATATGAACGAACCTAATCGATTCACCCACAAATATGTCAATGATTCATTGAAAACTCTAATTCGTTCATTAACGCATATTGTATATGTTAGAATATAGTTTCCTAGTAGGTTTATACTATATTCTAACAGTATATTCGTCCCATGTAACTAATTCGACATGCAATCATTTCAGCCTCGGGAGTCGTGAAGTTGCACGGATCCCGAAGGAAATCTGCCTAAAATTGAGCACCCAAAACTGCAAAAAAACCACTTGCAAAAACGAAACGGAACGCTACCGGACGTCATTTAATATAGTCACGACGAACCGCACCGCCTGAACGTCACCTTTCATAAACCCATAATACGGAAAACTCCAACACGAGAAAAAAAAGGAAATTAAAAAAAATAAACCAATAATAATAATAAAGTAATAAAATAATATTATTTTTTATTTTATTTTCGTTCCCTCGTTCGGTCGTTGCCTTCAAAACCCCAACTGCCTTTCTCTTTTTCGAATAGACTCAACCGTTTAAAACACCTCTGTTTTTTTTTTCCATTCCTGCTTTCTTGATCATCACTCAACTCCTCCATTTCTATCTCTCTCCCTCTCTCTAAACCTCTATTACTCCAACAATGGGTGCTGTTGCAGGAGATCAGTCTCCGAGAATTGTGAAACTCAAATGCTCTGTTAAGAATTATGACTGGGGCAAGGTCGGCAACGAGTCTGGTGTGGCGCGTGTGTATAGTAACAACACTGGAGACGCAGTGGATTGTCAGGAACGCTATGCCGAGTTCTGGATGGGTACGCACGAGTCAGGGCCTTCGTATGTCGTCGTTGACGAGTTCGAGTTGGTGAGTTTGAAGGATTGGATTAAGAGAAATCCTTCTGTTCTTGGTGATAAGGTTGTTAAGAATTGGGGTGCTAATTTGCCCTTCCTTTTCAAGGTAATTTGATCCCTGTTCCTGTCTTCGATTTTATGTATACGTTTTTTGGGTTTTTTGTTTGGAGTCATCATTAAATGAAACAGTATCAGAATCTTGTGGGTATTTGAAATGTTGTTGGAAATTAAATGGACAGAATAAGTTGCAATAATTATCAATTTTGAAGCTGGTTAATTATTGTCTATTGATTGTTGTTTAGATAAATGTATGATCATGTGTTTGTGTACATGTTTAGGTGCTTTCGGTAGAGAAAGCTTTGTCAATACAAGCGCATCCAGATAAGGAATTGGCTATGGAGCTTCATAAGAAGAGGCCTGAAGCGTACAAGGACGGGAATCATAAGCCGGAGATGGCTCTGGCGCTCTCGGATTTCGAGGCCTTGTGCGGTTTTGTTAGCCTTGAGGTATAGTTGTTGATCAGTTTTGTCTTCTTAGACTTTTATTTTGATTGCTTGATTTGGAATGGTACATTTTTATTTATGCTGAGACTGTATTAATTTGATGCTTCTATAGTTTCTGTTTTCTTGATTTGTGAGCTATGATTGGATTGTGTGAAACGTAGAACCGGCCTCTGTGCAGAAATGCGAAAAATGAGAGGCTTTGTCTGTGTGTCATATACGCTAGGCGTCCCGGTAGAAACAGGGGATTTGCCTTTTCATTGCCTGGTTAACTTTTGTACTGCATGCATGTTAGATCTACGGGTAAAGTCTGGACATGTGATTGTCCTGGTGGTGAGGAATTGAGTTCAGATTCCTTGAAGGTCCCTCTCATATGTACATAGTGGTGGAATAGAACCAAACTATGGAATATAAGTATAAAATTTATCTTGTTCATGCATTGGCATAATACTTGCTTTATTCTCCTAAGGTTCTGTTACTGGAATATTACAACAAAAGCTTCCTTTTCTGGATTCCTATTTTTCAAGAAATTCGATTAATTTGGCTAGTCATCAATGACGGCATGCAGCAAAGGTTTTCATTTCGTAGTTATCTCATTCTTGTCCTCCTAAGAGTTCATAATGTATTCTGAAGCTGGACGAAATGATGACAGTGGATATAGGATAAAGATCAATAGGTGCAGGCAGTATCTTTCGGATTTTTGTGTACTGGACTTCATTTTTCAAGAAACTGACAAATTAGTTTTTCATCACTCATATGTAACCGATAGCCCCCATTCTGATAGCATATTTTTGTCATTCTCTCCTTCAGTGCGGTGGATCTTGTCTTCTTTGTAACATACTATCCTTCAGAGTTTTTATCCGAGTGAGATGATGGGAGTAGATTGAAAGTGAGTGTTCAGGCAACATTTTCTTCAGAGACACAGAGTAAATGTCCTGTAGAGAACAGAACAAAATGCTATCCTTATAATTTTACGTTCAGTGAATGAGAGAATTTGTTGTCGAATTAATGCTATAATTTGTGCAAGAACTTTATTTTGGGAAATTTCATGTGCCATCTGTCGATGCCACTGTATTATGTTTAGAGTCTTTAGACTATTGAGATCCTTGCAGGTTGCAGCAACCTGATGGGCTGAAGTCTGAAGAGAATTTAGTCCGCACGGTTTTCCCTTCTGTCAAGACATAGAAACATGTTTAACATACAAAAATCTTTTAGTTTGGACCTATATTCATTTGCAATGTCTTTGAGATTTTCGCGGAACATGTTTAACAGGTTCTCTATCTTGTGCAGGAACTAAAATATGTCATTCAAAATGTACCTGAGATCATTGAGCTGGTGGGCACTGCATGTACAGATCAAGTCCTGAACATAGACGAACAGTCTGAGGGGATGAAACGGAAAGAAGTCCTGCAATTCTTATTTACTGAACTCATGACAGTCGAAAAGGTCAAGTATTCTGATGCAGTCTCCAAACTAGTAAGCCGACTGCACCTAAAACGTGAGGTACGTACAGAACAACATTTTCTCTGCATATACACATTTAGCTTCTGTGGTGCACTAATCAAAAGATGATGGTTTGTGATAATAGGTAAGGGACCTGACAGACAAAGAGGAGTTAGTTTTACGACTTGAGAAGCAATATCCAGGGGACATTGGTGTCATTGCAGCATTTCTGCTCAATTATGTGAAACTTAACCCAGGCGAGGCCATATACTTGGGAGCTAATGAACCCCATGCATACATACATGGCGAATGCATCGAGTGTATGGCAACATCAGACAATGTCGTACGTGCTGGTCTCACTCCTAAAGAACGCGATGTCCATACTCTTTGTTCCATGCTCACTTACAAGCAGGTCAGTAAAAAACTTGAACATACACGAGTAAGTTTTATATATTAGGCCTTCACCATTTATTCGTCTAACTGAACCGTTCTTACAGGGTTTACCTGAAATCCTTGCTGGAATTCCGTCAAATCCCTATACTGTGAAATATCTCCCACCTTTTGACGAATTCGAGGTTGATAGATGCATACTTCCCCAAGAAGCGTCGACAGTTTTTCAGGCAATCTCTGGTCCTTCCATTTTCATTGTCATGTCAGGAGAGGGAAAAATGTGCTTGCCATATTCTGAAGAGTCGGTAGCTGAAGGGGATGTGGTGTTTACACCTGCCAATGCGGATGTTACTATAGAAACTGCTGTAGGTTTGAACTTGTATAGAGCTGGAGTGAACAGCAGGTTTTTGGAACAGTAATGGGAAATTTTGTGGTCTTTCCTTTAGAAACTATGCAGGGGTGTTGTTGTATCATGTAATGTCAGTGTTCGCGTTGTTTACATGTATATCTTCCTCTAGTTATACGCCGAGTTATAAGTGAGAATAATAAGATGTATGCCCTGTTTTGCATTCTCTTTGTTGTTCATGATATCATCTATCATAGTTTTGAAATATACACTTGTGATAGTAATATATACTCAACTCCTCAACTCGACCTATAAGATGGATAACATTATTTCTTTCATTTCTTTCTCGGTTTAAAACAAGCATCACAGACTATACTACTACCTTGTTCCTGATGCAGTAGCAAATGCAATTAATTAATCGATGTATCTTTCTACCAAGCATCATGTCTTTCAATATGATCTTCTTGATCATTAGGCATTGCATCTTAATTTCGACTGAGAATCTCATGTCTAGAAAGAATGGATCAGACTTGTTTTTTAGAAATATCAAAATTTATTAAAATAAGAACGATCCAATACAAAGAGTACGAGAAATACTCTTAGGAATACACCAAAACTTCTACTACAATACAAACAACCCAACTACAACACCAAAGTGAACTAACACCGCCACAAACTCAGAGATGACACAGCCCAGCAAAAAATGAAGCACACCAACCAAACCAAGAGAGACTTTCAACTTACAAGCTTCCCAAACCAAAGCAGAGAGTGAAACAAATACTTCTACTATACAGTCTATACTGTGCATTACTGTTTCTACAAATTGCAGCTACAAGAGAAAATGAGGTTGGAAAATGGGAGAGATGGCAATTGGGGAAGCCATGAATGACTAAATTACCTGCATATCGCAACTAGTAATTTAAAAGTACAAATATGCATTTTTTTTTTTTTTCTTCACTATAGGATAGCAATTCACTATCTGGTTATTCATTCTTAACTGCAGGGTTACGTTCATCACCAATCGTCATCATCCTCTGTCCGTAGAAACTGCATGCACAGGAAGGAGAAAGGAAGAAATATTTTGTTATGTATCACAAAAGAAGAGACACTGCGAAGGAAGTAGCAACCATATATAGGACTATAGGAGTATATATTTAATTAATAATGGGAAAACTCCCAAATATCACTACTACAGTACTACTAGTCTTATTAGTATAGTTCTTATAATTAATTGGACAGACAGACAAATTTCAATTTCCGTCAGATTTACTAGTAGTAGTATAGGCTAGTAGCTAATTAAATTACCTTTTGGAGGAAGTAAAGGATCGAAAACATGAACCTTGAGCAAATCATTTCCGAATTCTTCGATTTGTTCTTTTTCAATCCGCCTTGCTGATTCCGAAGCACTGTGGCTGCAGCTGTCTAACTCAATCTTCTCCAACGAATAGATCTCTCCCAAACTACTAGGGATTTCCTCAAGGTCACGGCATCTATATAAAGCCAATTTCTCAAGGCATGGGAAATTCTCAGCAGAAGCAATCCATCGTTTTATGTTCAAATAGCCCAATTGAAGAAACTTGAGTTTGGGGAATACTCCATCCTCCATATCCCACAATTCATCTTCAACAGAATCAAATCCTAATTTGAGAATCTGTAGGTTTGGTAGTACTTCTTGCAAGATTGATATATCCTTCCATTTCAACCTAAAATGTTTCAGCGTCAGCTTTTTCAAGGTTGATGGAAAAGTGATGAACTGGGAGGGGTGGTTACGTGTGCCTATCCACCGCACATTCAGTGATTGGAGTTGATGAAGAGACTCCAATCTGGGCCACATCCCTGACTTGTCTCCACTCTTATCAGAAAAGGAACACTTCAATTTGACAAGATTTGGGAATCTTCCAAACAGCAGCTCTGTGTCTTCTCCAACATTGAATATAGGCCATGAAAGTGTTTGCAGATTCTCCAACCTATTGCTACAACACTCCTCACATGCTACTGCCTCACTAAATGTAAAACCATCACCATTGGTTATATGGAGGTTTCGTAACTTGGCCATTTTCCATACTTCACCTGGCACTCTAATTATCTCATGGCTGAGACCCACATAGATGTTTAAGGTCTCTAAGTCACACAGGCTGAATATTGATGATGGGATTCTGATGGAGCGGATACGACATGAAATGTATCTCAAATGAACTGGCAAACTAACATCATCAGGGAGCTCTAATCTACCATAAAAATTATCACTCATATGAAAGACCCTTAACATCTTATGCTTTTTAAAGATAGATGCACTTTGGTCCAAACCATCCTTCCACCTACAGAAGAACAGGACAGAGTTGAGACAGCTAGGCATCAAATGCGTTGGCAGATCATCATCGTATGTAATCAGTCCATGTCGTGGAGGAGCTTCATCTGCAGATACAAGGGTTGCAGCACCTTCAAAATTGTACGCACACACTCGTCTTTCAAATACTACATGCTCAAGTAATTGTTTCATATTGTCAATGCAGTGCAAAAAAGATTCTGCCTTAGCTTTTGACAAAGCCATATCGCGCATCGAATCATGGATCCGACAAGTTTTCACCAATCCATCAGACTTTGTTTCGCCGACCATGAGAAGGTTTCTATCTATTAGCTCCATAAGGTATGTTTGAGCTTGATCCTCTTGGCTCCTATTCTCACTTTTCCTTATGAACCCCTCCGAAATCCATAACCATTTTAAATTCTTTGTAGAAATGCTACTATCCTCTGGAAATGCTCCAACATAGAGAAACAATGGTTTCAAGTGATCAGGTAAAAGCTCATAGCTCAGATCCAAAGCTTTCATCCCCTCTCCTTGAGAATGATCATCATCATTTGCACTATAAATACTCAATCTCTCCGCAATTTCCTTCCATACATCTTCATCCTTGTCTGACTTGGAAAGTAACCCTGCCACCACGACAACAGCTAGTGGTAATCCTCCACATTTCTTAACAATTCTTTTACCAAATTCAAGCAATTTGGCGGGGAATTCTTCTTTCGGGTACACCTTCTCTTTCAATATATTCCAACTTTCATCATCAGATAAAAGATTGAGTTTAATAGGATCACTATCATGTCCCATTAGCAGAGCTCGGCTTGTCAACAGTATCCGACTTCCATCATCAACATTCGGAAAGAAACGTTTGAGGCAATAGAATGCATCTATGTCCCAAACATCGTCAAGTACAATCAAGTACCTTCTCCCAATGAGCTTTTTGTGAAGCCTTTGACCCAATTCTTCATAACTTTCGTCTGGGATTCCATCTGTGCCTAGGATGCGAAGCAACAATTCTTTCTTGTCGTAGTCATGGGACACAACACACCATGCACGGAGTTGAAAGTGGTTGACAGTGTAAGGATCTTCGTACACTTTCTTTGCAAGAGTAGTCTTGCCGATTCCAGGCATTCCTACGACTGAGATAACATCCAGCTGCTTCTTGTCACTAGCAAGACGTTCCATCAGTAGCTTCATCACAACCTCGGAACCCACAAGCACATCAATCAATGGCAATGATAGTTGTGAGGAGGCATGAATAACAACCTTTTCTGGATTAGTTGTTGGAATTGGCTCATGTGGCAAGACGTTGCTTGAGCCCGCGATAAAGATTTCTCCAATTCTAACCTCTTCCTTAATCAGATTAAATTGTTCTATCAAATCAGAGATTAGAACTGATCTGGTCCATTCATGAAAAGCCCGAGCAGCGAATGCATTGATGATGTATTCTGCATCATAAGTTGCATTTCTGATACGGACAGAAAGATGTCGTGAACTATCGCATCTGATGCTCTTGTCTCTGTTGTTTTGGAGATATGACCTAAAACCAACAAGGTTGTCATGAATTGTTTCAAATTTATCCTTCCAATCCCTAACCAGATCAATATTACGAACTATAGTAGTGTTCTTTTTCTGGGAGAGGAAAGCATTTGCTACTGTTGCAAATAACATATCGTAATTTCTTGAAGCCACGCACCAAAAACAGACAGGGGAAACATACATACCAAACCATACCTCAATTTAATTGCTCTTTTAATAGTTCAGCTAAATACATAAATGTTCAGCTAATTGGATGATGGCACCCAGTCTTTGGAAAAAGAAAATAGAAAACACGGGAATATATAACCTTACCTGCAAGTTACAGCAACGTACTCCTGTCTGTTAAGTAATCAATCCAGAGAGCCAACCCATCTCAGACAACTGCTACCTGATTCACAAGGTTCAATGAATCCATGTAGCAAACTCAAACTTGCTCATCAGTTAAAAAAAGAAGAAAAAAAAAGAAAAACAATTCAGAACAGTCAACTGGAATCCACTAACCTTAGTGGATGTTCAATTAATGAATTACCTGATGAATTTGAGTCAGATATATATGATTGTGGACTTGTGGTTATAATTCTTCCTTGTTGAGAAACCAGATCTGCTTTTGCGATTGATGCTCAAGTTTCCAGAGGAGTCAACTGCTGTTAGTAATCTATTCTACTGAAGCACAAGAATTGAGTCGTTTTTACTTTTTAATGGATTTATTTTTGTCATCATTTCGATTAATACATTATTAAATACGGAAAACAATTGGGAAAATTAGACTTTATGATAACTTCTATCTATATCTATCTACTTATACTTTAAATAAGTAAGATTTCTAAGCATCTCCTTCAACCACGTGTCATATTCCTATTGATTCTTATTTCTTTCAATGCCACGTGTCCACTATTCATCAATTTTCAATTCCTTACTCATATTAACCTTCTCATATAGGAAACAAAAAGGAAAAATCAAACAACACGGACAACCAAATTTGATTTCAGCTTATTTTCTTCAATTCAATCAAATCTACTATCATTCATCTCAATCTCTCCATAATTATCATTCTTGATCACCAATCAATTTCCTACACAATTATATTTTTCAACTCAAATTCTAACCAAGATGAAGATGAAACTAAACCCAAGTCCCCGTGACTTACTATTAAAACTTAAAAGCAAAGCTTACGCTTAGGAATTGATTCATGAATTGATCTAATTCAATTAATTTGTTTCAGCAATCTGGTTATAACTGGGAAAAGTCAGGACTCGAATGGGAGTTCTTATCTGTTTGTCCATCTGTGAAATCTTTTTATCTCCAGTTTTATTCTTCTATAAAATCGATATTTTCTACCAATGATCTCAATCTATTGCAATGATCGATATAAAATGGAATACAAAGGTAAGTTTCATATGGCAATTGGAGAATGATGCCAAATCCTCAGGGCAGCTATATTGCCAATTCAAAAGTGAAAAAAAGATGAAATGTGACTTTTGCATGCAATTCATATGTGTAGCAACTATGGCTATCGGAGAAGAGGAAAGAATGACAAGGTTTAATGACATTATCCTTTTCTTACCAAAAAAAAAATTGTAACCTACACTACTTATTATTCAATCTTTTTACCAATTTGACTTAGTGTTAGAATTTTAATTTCGGCATTCAATATTTAATTTATGTGGAATCTCTTTCCTAAAATAAAATCAGAAATCTATCGATCGTTCAATTATTTCGAATTTTCTGTACGTATAAAATCAACATCTTTATATGGATGATTGATTGATTATGGCATTGTTTCACCAAAATTTAAAAAGTGTGAAAATAAAATTTTAAGAAATCTTTTAATGATAATTTCATGCGTGCAAAAGAGGCCCCCGTATAATTATTAATTTAAATCTAAAATGGTTTCTAAATGTGGGTTCGAGATTTGGAACTCAGGACCCATGAGAAAATTACAAGTGTAAATGGTGTTGGTTCTAAATGGATTAGATTCAAATCAATTTATTATGTTGTATATTCTTTAATGATATTACAAATAAGATGTCGTCTGCGACGGGCTTATCCCATAATAATTTCAGAATGCTTATGTGATACTACATATTAATTCGCATGTTCAACTCATTTATTTCTCAATGCTTTTAAAACATCAATGGGGATCACCAAGTTTATTCCAAAATAATTTAGAATACTAATTGTGTTTGACGAACCTATCCTGCAATGTATACGTATAAACACTAAGTGCGTTCAACAGGTCTATTTCGCAATTCTTTTGAACACTAAGTGTGTTTCATGAGTTTGATCTGCAATATTTTTGAACACGAAGTGTGTTAACGGGTCCATTCAGCAATACTTTAGAACACTAATTGCGTCGTCCGACAGGTCTATTATGCAATACTTTATAATACAAACTGTGTCCGACAAGTGTTTTCCTCTATACTTTTGAACACTAGCTGCGTCTGACGGGTCTATTTTGAAATACTTTTATACACTAACTTCGTCCGACGACGGGTCTATTCCAATATCCTTTTGAACTCCAACTGCAGCCGTCGGGTCTATTCAACAAATCTTACTATAATTATGTATTAGATGTCGATTTCGCAATAATTTTGAACACTAGCTATGTATGACAGGTCTATTCCGTAATACTTTTGAACACTAACCACGTCCGACGACGGATCTATTCCGCAATAATTCAAAACACTGACTACATATGACAGGTTTATTTCGCAATATTTTTGAGCTCTAACAACGTCCAACGGGTCTATTTAGCAAATTTTTTGAACACTAACTATGTATGACGGTCTATTCCGCAATAATTTGGAACACTGACTACGTATGACGGGCCTATTCCGATATACCTTTGAACGCTAAATGAGTTCGAGGGGTCTATTGCACAATACTTTTGAACGCTAAATCCGTTTGACGGGTCTATTTCATAATACAATTGCAGACTAACTGCGTTTGATGGGTTTGTTCTGCATAACATTATCTATAATTGCATTAGACGGGTATGTTCCACAATACTTTTGAACGCTAACTACTTTCGACGGGTACGTTCCGTAATACTTTTGAATGCTAGTTGTGCTCGACGGGTATGTTCCGCAATACTTTTGAACACTAAATCCGTTTGACGGGTCTATTTCGTAATACATTTGAAGACTAACTGCGTGTGATGGGTTTGTTCCGCATAACATTATCTTTAATTGCATTAACATTATCTTTAATTGCATTAGACGGGTCTGTTCCACAATACTTTTGAATGCCAACTACTTTCGACGGGTATGTTCCACAATACGTTTGAACTCTATCTGCTTTCGACGGGTCTGTTTCACAATAATTTTGAAGAGTAATTGCGTCCAACGGGTTTATCCCGCAATAATTTTGAACACTAAGTACGTTACGGGTTTGCTCCGCAATATATTTGAACACTATCTGCTTTCAAAGGATCTGTTCCACAATACTTTTGAAAATTAATTGTGTTCGACAAGTCTGTTCCGCAATATTTTTTAGCACTAACTGTGTTCTACGGGTTCTTCCGCAATACTTTAGAACATTATCTGCGTTAGACGGGTCTATTCCATATACTTTACTACACTGATTGTGTTCGTCGAGTTTATTATGCAATACTTTAGGACACTAACTTCGTTCAATGGGCCTATTATGTAATAATTTAGAACACTAAACTTATAAATCTATTCCGCGATATTTTAATTTTTAAATATTGATCACATTGATGTGATTGTTCTACGATATTTTGTCAATAAAAAAAGAAAAAGAACGATGTTTTTATTTTTATTGATCTTCATCTAATTATTTGCGAATTTACTATTTTTCGTCGAATTTCGACGGGTTATTTGCTAGTTTGGGGTAAATTCCAAATCCCATGTTATGCGGCTTGTTTCCATTCCCACCACGTTTGCTGCCATGTTTTCGAGAAGAATCATTAGGGGTCCGATTGGTTTCTTAAAATCACATGTAAAAACCCCCAAAATCACATGAGGAACTTACTAGCCGGTGCCTAATCTTGGAAAATATGTCTGAAAGCACCCAAAAGCATTCATACTCATACTGAATGCTGACTTTTCTTGGCGAGGCAAAATTACTAAAGTAACCTTTGGTTGGTGGATTACAAATATGTGAAGTACTATATGAACACACTAATAACAATTAACACTACAAGAAAAACCGGATATAGCAACGGATTTAATCCGTCACTATATGTTAGCGATCCGTCGCTAAATGCCATTAGCGACGGATAGTCCGTCGCTAAATAGGACGTCGCAAAAGGTGGCGTCGCTAATTCGAAAAGCGACAGATGATTTCATCCGTCGCTATATTTTAGCGACGGATATAGGTAAACATCGCTATTTTCATCGTTGACCAAACTTGAGACGCATAATTGATCCGTCCCTACAATATGGCGACGGATGAAATCATCCGTCGCTATATTGCTAGAACACGTGTCAGGTGCTGGGCAGACGAGATTTGGGGACGGATGGTTTAATCCGTCGCTAATTGGTCTGGAATATTTTTTTTTATTTGTTTATTTTTTTATTTTTTTTATTTTTTATTTTTAGTTGTACACCGCAAATACGTAAACATTTTCGTAACTAAACATTATATACAAAACAAAAATTTGTTCTAAGCATTAATAAAATGAAAGTACTAACCTAAGCAAAGTAACATGAAAAAAAAATTGTTCGAAATAGAAAAAAATTGTTCGAAAAATAAAAAATGAGTACTACTGCTGAGATACTGGGGGGCATCGACATCATCGAACATGAAGAAGTTGGGAGGTGGCGCTCCACCGGGGGGGCATACTGCGCCATGAGCCACTCGATGGATCTCTTGAATCCATGCCTCATACTCGCCTGCTCTGCCCTCTACCAAGCAGTCTCCTGGACAGTCATCTTCAGCTGCTGCTGCTCCTGGAGGTACTCGGAAGGCACATCGGCTCGTCCCCTTCGGCGCTTGGAGGAGCTGGAGGTAGAGCCACCCTGATTCACCGTCTCCACTATCGCCTGCGAGAGGTTGCCCATGCCGAAGACACGTCCCTTATCATCGAGATTCACGATCTCGAGATAGATGGCGTTCTCCTCATCGGCCGTGAGATCAAGGTTCTCAGTTGGCCAGGAACTCCGCCTGAAAATTCAAACAAACAATTAAGATTTAATTAGTACGTTATTGATCGAAGAATCAAATATTCAACAAGAAGCTCAGGAATCGAAAAAATATAAAACTTACCGCGATTTTTTTGTCCCTATCAGCCGGGAGGATCATCTTGCCATCCTTATCCAGCTCCCCGTGAGCCTCACAGAAGTGCTCCCACATGATCTTCTCCCTCCCCTCCGATATCTTCATCAAATATATATAAATTAATAAAGTAATGATTGAATTGAAGTAAGACTTAAGAAAGAAAAAGAAACTACAACAAAGTACGTGACTTACCGCGTCCAGGTGGCGCGCCAACTGGGATTTCGAACCCAGCCGATGCTTCACCGAGCCTGTCCTATCTGGTGGATTATGGGCCCGGTTCTCCCTGTTCTGCTCCGACAACTTCTGGGCTTGAAGGTTCTCCTCCCAATACTTCTTCCACAGGGGCCACTCCTCCTCCCCAATCCACCCCGGCTTCTTCCCCGATGCCTTGATCTTGGCGACCTTCTTCCGGAAGGCTTCAGAGCCTTCATGTTTGAAGGCATACCACAGCCCCGACTTGAACTTGTTGGGGAGGAAGAACTTCTCATACATTTCAGAAAGTATACAAAATTCAGACTACTATATAACACGGTGACTAACATATCACCCAAACAATTGCACATTGTCCTATTTCAACTAACACACGGTGACTAACATATCACCCAAACAATTGCACATTGTCCTATTTCAACTAACAACACGGTGACTAACATATCACCCAAACAATTGCACATTGTCCTATTTCAACTAACACACGGTGACTAACATATCACCCAAACAATTGCACATTGTCCTATTTCAACTAACACACGGTGACTAACATATCACCCAAGTAATTGAAAACATACCACTTAAACCATAAGAGAAGAAGAAAGATTACTAACCTCGAGAGCATTCCAAATCTCCGCCTTCCGCTCCGGAGTGAAAGTATGCCAGAATTTAATCAACACTTTACTCTACACAATTCCCCTTTCCCCCAAATATTCACTTCATCTTCTACTACAGAATTAGCCCAGAATTTAAGCACAAATTTATCCAATTGTATCAATCCAAAAATTTATCCAATTATATCAATCCAAACATTTATCCAATTGTATCAATCCAAACATTTATTTCTCGATTTACCCAAAAAAATTTATTATTTTTCTCTCTTTTTTATCACTACATACATTATCATTCTCTCTCATACTTTACATCCACTTACAACTTTAATACCCCACATAAATCAATTTTTTATTAATATTCTTTAATTTGAGTTATTTTTACGACTTAGGAAGTTTTAAAAGTAATGGAGGAAGTAATTCTTTGATGGACTTACTCTTGGCAGTTCATACCAATAATGTATTAATGTATACATATGGAATCAAAGTTTCAACCGACTTCAATGGTAAAAGCAAAGCTTGGTAATTTCTTCTAGCCAAATGTATATCTCAGATCTTGTGTTTTCTCTATAAATGTCATCATCGTGATAGAACAATAAGATGATGCATGCTAGTTACCTCGATGCATAACCGACATACCTTCTCGTACAAGATAGTATTACGCACACGGTTGTATGTTTCGACATACTGTTGACAAGAGAACAAACCAACGATAAGAAACCCGGAATAATTTTGATTTGATCTTTTGCTTGCACAATGGGATGATAATGCACTTCCTCTTGAAGCCAGACCGGAGCATCATGCCATCATCCAGGCACTCAATACATATACGATTATGCGATATATATCTTTACTGACAAGATTAATTATCTAAGATATATCGGTCAGGGCCACTTTAAGTCCATGCGATAGTTCATCCCCATAGGGTGCCAAAAATTATGCACTATGTACGATAGTCAAAGTTTTATGATAAAAAGAACTAACCGATAGTTGAATACAGTCGGAACATTGAACAATGAATTAGAAATTTGCACGAAATTCTGTATAAGAAAAAGTTCCTATATTAAATTAGAAATTTTCATGAAATTCTCATTTGGAATTTAGGCATAGGCCGTTAGAAAATTTAAGATGGCGCGCTGTGAGCGTTGCTCTTTATTTATTCATGTTGATTGTTGTTAATGTTGGGAACGATGATTGGTGTGGAGTTTTGGTTGGGATTCTGTACTTATGTGTTTCTAAGAGTATTTTTATACTCTTTGTAAAGTGACAATGAGCTTGATTAATAAATTTTTTGCTCTTTCTAAAAGGGAAAAATAAACACAGAAGCAATGTCAGGACATATAATCAAGTGCATGCTCGACCTGAGCAAACATATCCTCCCATTGTACGATCTAAGTCCTTAATTATAAGCCCATTGAACTTCTTTGTCAAGGATACACTTCTTTTTCTGCATGGAGTTGAAAGGTAAGCAAGGTTTGATCGATGAAGACGCTCCAGGGAATGTGAAAATAGATGGCTTGCAAGCTTCCAGAATAAGAATATAGGCATCTATAATCTCCGGAACCATAGAGTAGAAGTGATTATTCATACTCTTTAAGTTTGGGTACTGTTGAGGAGATTCGAGACCTTTACAAAGAAGCAAGCATCACTACGAGTCATGAGAGCTAGCAATCTCTTGTTTACAGCTCCAATCTCATTAACACACAATTTCAACTCACGCCTGATTAATGAATTGAAGCAGCCAAGCAAGTCTTCCTGAACACTAATAAGTCTTGTCACGAGCTAATTGATTTTTGGCCACAGTAGCCATTATTGAAACAATGTTGTGGTATACATGGTTCAGCACACCACTTCCGGAAAAATCGGCTCGATGATCACTGAAACGGTGCATTTTGCCAGATACTTGGTCACTAGAGGAATCCTCATGAAGTCTTTTTTTGGGGTTTAATTGGACCCAATTAAACCTAAAATTGACGCCAATGTAATCTTTTTTGGGCTAATATGTAGTTGTATAAGCCTAAAATTGATACCAATGTAATCTTTTTTTGGGCTAATATTTAGTAGTATAAGGCTCTGTTCGTTTCACCTTAATTTCATTTTTATTAAGTTCAGTTTAGTTCAGTTCAATTCAAATAAATTAAGTTCAATTCAGATAAATTAAGTTCAGTTCATGTTTGCTTATTTAAAATTTAGCTAAAGTCTAGGGAGAGGCCAGCCAGCCTTTCCTAAATCTATTGAAAGACCAGATTTTCTAACTTACCTGGTCTGCCTGACCGGTGAGACCATTCGTGGTATAGTTTTAAGAGGTTATGGTGTGGTTTTAAGATAGTTTCTCTTATGGTTTTAACGTCATTTGGTGTTGTTTTAAGATAGTTTGTTATAATTTTAAGCGACTATTCAAAATCATTCACAAATGTAACAAAATCACTATTAACAAATCTAAAACTTGAAAATTGCTATTAGAATATTAATGAACAAGTTCACAATAAACTTCTTGAAACATTTGAATTATTACAATGTTGAAACATTCAATGATTTTTTTCTAATAAAGTTGTTGGAGAACTTTTACCTTCTTGTCTTTTCTTCATCACACTCGATTGGCATCATCAATGCAAAACCTGCTTAAAACCATAACAACTTTCATTAACACCACAATAAATATACTTATAACCACACTATGTACCCTTAAAACCATAAAATTGACAAAACCAACACGGTAGCATTATATAGTTATTAAAACCACAACAAATGTAATTACAACCACACCAAAATCTCTTAAAACTACAATGTGCAACTGAAGCTAAAAATCATCAAAGTGATGCTTAGAACCTTCACAACTTTTTAAAACCACAACAATTGTAATTAAAACCACACCAAAATCACTTAAAACTGCAACGTGCAACTGAAGCTAAAAATGATCTCAATGATGCTTAGAACCTTAGCACGACTTCTTAAAACCATAGCAACAGTAATTAAAACCACACCAAAATCTCTTAAAACTACAACATGCAACTGAAACTAAAGATCATCTCAAAGATGATTAGAGCATTAACAAGAGTACTTAAAACCACAATAACAGTAATTTAAAACCACATAAAAATTTCTTAAAACTACAACACAACGATAACATGCAATTGAAACTAAAATTCATATTTCAAAACCACAATATAGGTTCTTAAAACTACAACAAAGAGACTTCTAACCACACCTCCCCTTAAAACCATACAATGGACAAATATAATGCAGTAGCACTATATAATTCTTAAAACCACAACAACTGTTATTAAAACCACACCAAAATGTCTTAAAACTACAACGTGCAACTGAAGCTAAAAATCATCACAGTGATGCTTAGAACCTTCACGACTTTTTAAAACCACAACAATTGTATTTAAAACCACACCACAATCTCTTAAAACTACAACGTAACTGAAGCTAAAAATCATCTCAAGGATGCTTAGAACCTTAGCACGACTTCTTAAAACCACCTAAACAGTAATTAAACAACACCAAAATCTCTTAAAACTATAAGATGCAACTGAAACTAAAAATTATCTCAAGGATGCTTAGAACCTTAGCACGGCTTCTTAAAACCACACCAACAGTAATTAAAACTACACCGAAATCTCTTAAAACTACAACATGCAACTGCAGCTAAAAATCAATTGCACAAATCAATGTATACAAATCAACAGAGACACCATAACTCATTAACTCCAACCCAAAACGTTTCCCCATAATCTCATCAAGTTTCTACCAGTTTAGAAACGAATCACAACTTCGCTATCATATAAGAATAATTGTTTAATTATATTTTTTAGTGGGAAATATTGTTTATTGAATATCACAATCAAGAACAGCAGGAAAATATAGTTGAATTCGAAAAGAAATTTTAACTAAAAACTACTGTCCAACATCATCTGCAAAAAAGGTACATAAATCTTAGGAATCCATCATCATTTCTCTAGATCAAAACTTAGAAATATCCGACAACAGATACTGTAACTGAAGCTAACAGATACTCAATTTGTAACTAGCAAGAATCAACTTGCAGATTTCCTTACCAAGGCAATCTCAGGGACTGACCTACGAAAACTATGAACAAGATGAATGTTAAGAATATCTACACTCATCTTGGCAATATTAGCAATATGTGTAGTCTTATTGCTTAGAATTTTAGCATGTATAGTGAGAACTAGCCTTGTAAATTACAAAGTAGTGGTTTTATGTAAATCATCAATTCAATCGATACAGCAAAACAATTTTCTTCAATGACTTCACTTTCCACTTGCCTTCTGATGTAAAGTATAAACTGTAGTAGTTGAAGAGAGGAAACTGCAGTTCATCTTATGCAGTCTACTACTTTCCGGTAAATGGTCATTAAGATTCAAATATTTGAAGTTAACTACTCTGCAGAGTCAAAGTTGTAGTTTTCTCCCCTTGTTCCAGTTGCACTCTAATGATCCTGGCCATAATTTAGCTATTCTTTGGTGGTTATTCACTTATTCTGGACTGCTAGGAATGAGTTGATTTTCAGAGCTTGTGAATTTTTTAAAATCCAAAAGATGGAGGTTAATACTTAATACTCAGAAAGAAGTTGCAGATTCTTTATCCTCCTGGAAAAGAAAATAATGCAACCTATGTTTTGTTGTTGGACTCCCACTCACTTGCCACAGTTTCAGAAGCATGGCCAAGCATATGTTTTGGAGTTGTCTTTACAAGTTAGATCTAGTAACACGTTTTGTAAGACAGAGAGGAGCTATAACTAAGCTGCACTGACAGCAATTACGACTGGGCTTACACTGGCTACACACACAGCTTGTAGCTACACAATGTGAAACCCAGCAATGTCTCTGCAACAGTGCAAATGTCTTGATTCTATTCATAGAAAAACATCAAAAACTGCTGTCTAGAGACATAGCTAGCAGATCAGTGTAGAATCTCTCATATTGGCCAAAACAAGTTCGAAAGATTTATCAATCGGATCCATAAAACCTCAAACAACCAGGTAACAAACTAAATAATCTTCCATTTACTAATTAATGCCCAAGGTAACAAACTGAATTATCTTCCAAGGCAAGTGATCAAAGAATTGAACACAAATTTACATGATGTCCACCTCTTGCTACAAGTTAAAGCATATAAACATCAAACAAATCCAAAATAAATCATTAATGTCAGCCAGAATAAAAAAATCTAACATGTTGCCAGACCAAAAACAAACATATCCAGTATCACAATCAATAAAACAGCAAAAAAGTTGAATTCCAAAAGAAATTTTAACTAAGAACTGTTGTCCAACATCTGCAAAAAGGTACATAAATCTTAGGAATTCATCATCCTTTCTCTAGATCAAAACTTAGAAATATCCGACAACAAATACTGTAATTGAAACTAGTAAGAACAGGTGTTCAAGCCTCTGTCATCGGAAATTCAAAGACAACATCTTTCCCTGAAAGCTTCCTGTAGACTCCAGCAAAAGTCTCCAACTTGTTCTCTGTATCATTCTTGGCCTTGGGGTCTAGGTACACCTGCAAAAATAATATAATTATGTCAATGCTTGACCAACAACCAGGCATAAACAATATATATAATAATAGCAGCATGCATTTATTTACCTTCATGATTTTGGATCCATCGAGCCTGTATCTTGTGCGCTTTCCGACAATCTCAGCAGGGTACACAATATCCTCAAGGATGGCATCATGGACAGCAGTAAGGGTGCGGGTTCTTGGTCTTTGGACAGCTGAACCCTTCTTTGGTGGACGCACAATCCTCCTGGTAGCAATGATAACCACTTCCTGGAAGTCAAACATAGTACAATGATGTCAGTATAAAAATGCAAACAAAACTGCAAGCTACGCAAAACGAACGCACGAGAATAAACATTACACTGCTGTATTTTCTTCAAACTGTCAAAACTAAGAATTTCTGCCATGCAAAGATTACCTTTCCGCTGAACTTCTTCTCCAGCTCTCTCACGACCCTAGATTGAATCTTGCGGAAAGCTTTCCTCAGGCGGTAAGGAACATGAATTACAACAGCTTTCTTGCCACCAGCAACATCAACAGACCTACATAATAACATCATCTACTTGATTACGATCAAATACATCAAAAGGAACAATACCCAACTAGCAAATCAAGGACAACATACGAGGCAGCGTTGATGTAGAGGTCCTTCAGATCACTCTTAAGTTCTTGGTTAGAGTTTTCCAAGTCAAACAAAGCCTGTTACAAGACGACAATTAAAGGGTTAAATACCCTCAATTATTGATTACATTTGCAGATACACTGAAAATGAGTCGGTATAAAACAATCAGAAACAAACCTGAGCAACATTCTCCTCGAACTCGGTAGGCTCAGCCTCCTTGTCCTTGTGGATCTTTTGCAATGCCGTGTACATATTGAATCTATTAATGCATAATTGACCCAATAAGAACTTTTAACCCTTTCAAAGCTTAGAGTAAGTGGTACAGGCAAAGTTAATCGATATGCCTAGATATATACACATACATACATGAAAACATTTTACACAAGATTAATTGTACTAACACTACATTCTAGTCTCTAGATTATCTTTTTTTACACCTGAAAATTATTGACCCGTGATTAATTGTACTACACTACATCAGAATATAGATAAAATTCACGGAATATGCAGCTAAGAGACTAATCGATTACCAAAAAGGAATCATTTAAGACACAAATAATACCACATAAATACACCAAAATGAATTTGCAAAATTAAATCTAGTACAGAAGATGAGAATGATAAGCAAAACAAAAGCTAAAAACTAATCGAACACGAATGCAGCCAGCTGAACAGATACAAGAGTAAAAATGAAATCTACAATTTCAGAATAAGATTGATTGAATTCAACCAGGAATTGGATAAACTGGATCGGATGTACTAATCAACAGCTCAAGATTGGAAAACTGAAGCTAAACGGAGATAGAGAGGAGGGGGTAGGGCAGTAGTAATACCTCTGATGCGGCCGACTGCTCTGGACCGGGAAAAATAAAGCTAACGGCGAGAAATAAACAGAGAAGAATGAAAATAGAAGCCTAAAGGTTTTAAATAGGTCACCGTATTCTAAAACCTAGTATTGACGGCTGTGATTGGAATAGGTTTTGGTTCGTGTAATCTGGACGGTTGGTTATATTGGAGTACAACCAAAGACGTGGGCTTCTCGAGTTGGGTTGTATGTCCGCTTATTTATTGCAGGCCCAATCGCTGGTGTAGGATACATATAGAGGTGGCAAACGGGTCGTTTGGATTGGTTCGGATCAGTGATTTTGTTTCGATGATTTCGAATCGGATCAGATCCATGGACTTGAATGAATTTGGATTACGAGTTTTGATCGAATTCGGGTTTTGATTGAATTTTAATTATAACTTATAAATTAGTCATACATGAAGTATTTATTATAAATGAAATTAGTTATATATTTCTTACAAATTTAGTTCGGTTAATGTTCGGATTGGATGAGTTCGAGTTAAATTTTATTCGGAACGGGTGAACTTTGAATCAAAATTAGCCGGGTGACTTAAGCTCGGATACTTAACCAAAATATTTGGGAGAAACTTCGGTTTGGGTTCACATTCGGGCCAATTTTGGCAAGTCTAGTCGATACGTCTAATATACATCAATTAATTTCACACATATATAAGATTGAAGAACTTGATTTGCCTAAATCCACTTGGTGTCTGTTTGGCAAAACAAACTGATAAGGTGACTGATAGCTGATAGGTGACTGGTAGCTAACCAATCAGCTTACTTTGTAGTTATAAGCTATATACTGTAGATTATAGAGTAGCTTCTTAAACCAGTCACCTTATTCATATTCACCAAACAGACTTATTTAGTAAAACAGTCAAATAAGGTAATTTTACCTTATAAGGTGATGTCAAACACACACTTTGTATATACCCAAACGGATTTAAGCCAATTAGTTTCTCAACTTAGACCTGCACGAAAGATGCATGATATTCATATACATTTGCTAGAATTATATCCTAAGCTTTTTATTTAATGAAATAAAATCAAAATGGGTTAAAGTACAAGTTAATAGTATTTTATGCAATCGAACTTACAAGAACTCAACTCAACTCAATACAATAAGGTTCGAATTCGGCTCACTCAATAGGGTATTCAAGCCGAGTTCGAGCTCTTTCAACCTCATTTTACTAACGAGCTCCAACATAGCTCTGTGATACTCCGTATTCGCTAGACTCGTAATAATAGATTTTTTTTCATTTTTTTTAAAATCACGGACTCGATTCAAACTCTCGCCTGGATAAGGCTCGTAATACTTAAGGTTTCCTTTTTTTTTCTCTTCCTATTTCTATTACGGGCTCGATTCGACCTCATTTGTGCCACTCAAATATAGAAAATGCCTCGAGCTTGGATATTTTTCCAGCCCGGCTCAAATAACAAACATTACATACATATTCGGTTGAATCTTGAGTCCTTGACCCATGACACACACACACTAAGTAGGTCTTCCACATTGCCGTTCTCATCATGTTCATATGCAACATTTCTGGTTGGGGTGGAATTCGTTGTAGGCCTTATATCCCCATAGGCCAATAAATAATGGAGAATGTAGGAGTAATCATTTTTACAATCGGAGGATGTGCTCGTGTTAATATATGCAACATCTTCAGCGGTGCCGTTTTTGAGTTCTTACAAGGTAATCTGCTAGCTTTGAGGTCTAATCTCACAAACATTTTTTAGTCACATGTTAAATCTGTCATTTCTAGTTCAATGGCATTGAAGAAAAGCGAAAAAAAACAGAACGAACAAAAGGATATCATATATTGCTGATTGCTTAGTATGAAGATAGACTTTGTTTCCTTTTCCTTATGAACATGTAAATGACACATCTAACTGTTCCTGCTCCTGCAACTCATTTCCATACTATTCTTAACTCTACAAGCCGTTCTGCATCTATCCCTGATTTGAATCACCGAAAAATCTCACTAGCTTCCCAGTCAGTGCCTTTGCTCTTCCTCTGTTTCAAGTTGCACTTTGGTCATGCAATGAGCAAGAGTTCCTACCTGACAAAATGGCAAGGAAGGAGAAATTGAATGCACAGAGTCTATGCATTCTCTTTCAGCAATCAGCCCCATGGGTCACTGTAATCCTCAATGCCAAGTCTCTACCTTAACATAGAACAAAAATGAGTTTCTGTGCTTCATGGAGATTACCCTATTTTTACTCACTTCAGCACCAGGAGTCCAGGAGTACCTTGCAGAAATATGATCTGCAGCCAGCCAATATTTACTAATACTACTAGCAAACACCAACCGGGTTGTATCTGGCAAATCCTAAAGCAACACCTCTGGGATCAAAACGAATGTACCATGTTGAAGTTGACTCAATTACTATACTACTAGTAGCTATGTACCAAGTATACATCACCTAAATTGAGCAAGACCAAGTGTACATGTAACTTCAACTATATTTCAAAACACATTTCGTACTAAAAACTTCATAACGTCTAATACAAACAAGTATAGTACATAACACAGGTTAACATTAATGTCTAAACATATAAGTACGATCATTTCAATGTGATCTGAACACAATCAAAAGGAACGTTTACCTAAATAATCCTAATTTCAATACCCACTGAAATTATTCTTCATTTCTATGAATAAATAGATAATAACCAAGTATCAGGGAAGAGTGCAAATCTAAACCTCACAGTAGAAGAAACAAACTAACATAAATCTTTTGCGCAGACTCAGAAAATTCAAACCGATATCAAAGGGAGGCCTTTCTAACAAAAACCACGTCTTTATGTACCTTTATCACTCTCTTCTTGTTAACAAAATGATCAATATTATACTTCAATGGCACCAACTGACCCGAAACTGAGTTACATACATCTCCTTGTATCTTGAGTACATGTACTCAAGGTACTCAAGAACCCAACGTCTCACTGAATAAGCTTTGGAATTTCACCTTTCTTCAAAACTGAAAGCGCATACTCAGCCGACTCAATAAGATCTTGAATATTATGAAGCGACCGTTCCTCAGAACCAATGATGAAAATGGTTCGCGCTTCTGCTTTTTTGGCTAGCCTGGCAGCTAAGTTGAGGGGCAAGCTAGGTGAGTTGAGACTCCTCAATATTTGGCGATACAACGATAAAACCCTGCTTCTGTTTCTAGCCATATCCTCTGCAGTCGCCCAGATCAAACCTCTTGCCATTTAAAACAACTCTTATGATAAAACTAAACCCGAATCAAGAAGTCGACAAAACCTGTGCCAAATTCGAAATATAATGTCACTGAAGCATTTTATCAAACAGGTAGTGCTCAAATGAAGTTTAACCACAGATGATGCATACGTTCCACTGATTAACCAAACATGAAATTGTCAACCAAAAAATGTAATCCAAATAGCACTTAATTAGATTAAATGTTTCATAAAGGAGCTTCCATAATTCCATTACTTAAGGGGGTCAAGATCCATATCTATATCTTATAAATAGTAGTGGTAGTATTAACTGTATTATAAGAGGCATAGCAACTATACAAAACAAAATCTAATCTAATCAAGCAATCTATTTAGCCGTAACTGAATAGCGAGAAGGAAAGAAATGCATAAGAACAATCTAGTAAGAAGAAACCAAGCAAAATCAGAAAATATGCCTGAAATTGGAGTAACACTTTTTGTAAATTGGAAAGCCTTGATCGAAAGATGGAGCAAACTACCGAGGTAAAAGGCCGGGTGCCAAAGGAAATGGAGAAAAAGACGACGGCTCCGATTGAAGAGTAATGTTTATATGGCGCTGGGTATCAAATTTTCCAGGTGAGAGCCTCTTAATACGGGTTTGGGTAATTGGGTATTTCTTGGGTGACCCAACGGAAAATTCACGCTCACGAATGGGTGAGGAAACGTGTTGGTTACTGGTTAGTTTGTTGTATACTTGTATGTACAGTATTACAATATTATCCGAAAGAGTAGTTCAGGAGTAAGTATACCGGTTCAAAAGTTTGGGTCCGGTTCAAAAGTTTGGGTCACGGTGTATTAGTGGTTGGGACATTTCAAAGAGTATCAAAGTCGAGCCAACTCACGAGACCTAAAGCGAACAATATATGTGTGTAACGAAACAATATTGAGCATGGGGCCAATCTATTAAATATTGGAAGGCCGAAATCATAAAGATGGTGTAAATAAAGTGTAAGATAATGGACTAGGGCATGCACCAAGTTCCAACTTCCATCATAGGCTCACAGATCACAGATGTAGTATTAGTTTCTTTTTTCTCATAATATAAGAACAAGAAGAAGACCATAAATTTAAAGATTCAAATGAAAATTTATTCCATGACAGAAGCATATGGAAAAGACACTGCTGAGTGCTGATTTTCAACCTTGTGTAGGAGCAAGGGATCATTTTTATCATGAATATGTAAATCAGTCATCAGTACATTTCATCTCATATCATTGTTCCAAAAGGTCTACCTTTAATACCACTACATGAACGTTCTAAACTCTCTACATCCACTTTGCACATCTATCCTTGATTCTAATAACCCCAAAATCACTACTTTTCCAGTCAATGTTCGATTGTTCCTCTTGTTCCTTTGCTTCCAGCTACGCCTTTCGTAATGCAATGAGACAGAATTCCTATGGGGCAAAACAGCAGGCAAAGAGAAACTGAATGCCGAGTCTCTATGTTGTCCTTCAGCCCCTCATAGTAAACCTGCCTGTATTACACAGAACGTGTATATAAGAAAAAAGTTTGCAATGCCAAGCCCCCAGTGAAAAAAACAGAAAAAGAAAGTCCACATACCTTGCAGCAAAAAGATCTACAGCTAAAAGATGAATCCAAGCCGAGGCCAATGTCATCTCACTTGAGAACATCTTTGCTATACCAGGCAACTGAACAATTGAAAACGTAACGAGTGTTTTCAACTAAACTTTAGAAAATTGAGTGCATAAAGTATTGAGCATGGACATGGTATGTTGGCCATTGCTAGTGAAGAACCTACCTCAGGCAACCAATATTTGCTAGCAAACATCAACCGGATTGTATCAGGCGTCCATGATAGAAATAGTAGATAAGCATACAGTACTCCAAGAGCTATGTATGGTATGCTGCTCTCCACTAATTTCTTGGTCTGCATACAGAGAATCAGAGAGAATTCATTAACACATTTTAAAAGCCAGAACCTATATTGAGGAAAATTTATCAGTTCCAAACTCCCAAGAGAAGGACTAAACTGTTGTAGTAGTACTTACAAGATCAGCTCTAGGTGCTACAACCATGGAGGTATAAAATGGAAGAACGGCTGCTGTGCCCAATGTAAAAGCGCTACTAGCTATTTGGGACGAATTCAACCCTGCAGAACACCATGAAACAGAAATTGACTCAGCCATCCACAGTGCAAAAGTTAAGCTTACACAGTACATAATTGCAAGAAGCATTTATTCAAGATATTTAAACATAAAGGCAATAATCAAAAGAAATAGATTTGGTAACTCGAAATAATTACATGAAGCATGTACCACTGTGCTACTCCGGCACACTTTTGTATTTCTTCCAAAAGTCGGTCTACTGATGATTCTTGATCCTCCAAGAAAGCTCCAGTCACTAAACCTGTTCATCTCCTTCCCTGCCATTACTCTGCTAGCCTGTTTTGCATCCATGCTTTCGGGAGCAAAAACACGTCTTTGGCTTGTGCAATTTTCAAATCTATAGTTAGATAGCCAGCTGGAGCGGTCCATCTACACATAACAAATCAATATGTAAGTAATGAACAACATGTGTGAACGAATAATAATAGACCGAAGATCATGTTTTGCTGGAAACTCGAAGATCATGGTATGTTGATAACTACTGAAAATGATAGTGTCACTTATACATCATAAAACTAGGAATAAAAAAAAAAAAACAAAAAAAAAACTAGGAATTCTATATTTGTAGTATACAAGATTAGTTCAACGAGGAAACTATTCGCACAACAATAAGTTGCTCCATGGCTTGAAAGGCTCTTAGAAATGCAAAGGTTTCCACTTTCCATAGAAAGCTAGGGAGCACTAAGCACTCAGGTTCACACTACAGTCCTTTTAGTCCAACAGAATACTTTACATTCTGCAAAATTTCGACCTTTTCACACTAACCAAATTAACATAGAGATGACAACACCCAATCTCCTAATCCTAAAACGCAGCAACTTTGATAAAACGAAGTCCTGAGCAGGTGATAGAGCCTCACAAAGATAAATTACCAACTGGACTATAATCACAATCAAGAAGTTCTCTCTAAGACTAAGAACTTGTCTTACTCAATCTAATGGGGCTAGCTCGACATATTTTATTATTAAATATTACGAACACCAACACATCAACTAAGTGTTAGTCGCATCACCTAATTTGCACAAGTCTAACGGCGACACACACTTTATTATTATTATTATTATTTAAATTTTATTAATAATCAACATTCAACTATTCTCTTCTTTGAACGCATAACTGTTGGTCGCATTCACCTAATTTGAAACACGCATTCCCAAAATTTGCGCCCATCAAAATCAAACAAACAATAGTATCATATCTCCGGCCAACAACTTGAACAATTAATCAAGACTTACAGGCATACAATCAACATTCCAAAATCAAAGAAAACCAGCTGATAATGAAACAAATTAGCACCCACAAGTATGAATTCACTTCACATACAAGATATTCCTCCTCAAACAAAGTGCAAAAGGGAACGAGTGAAATTCCAAGAAATTAAGCCCAAATAGAAGAAATGTACGTACCTTGAGCGAAAGGAAGAATTGGGAGCCGAGCAAACAAGAAGATGAAGCCATATCTGAAGTAATTAAACAGTTGAGAGTATCTAGAAACAAATTGGGCTTCTATCAATACTATTTATCAAATGAAACAGACTAGGTACATTTCTGACAATTAGAAGCAATGGGGGTCTAATTATTATATAGGGAAATTAAATGAGGTGAGTAGGTGACATCATCCCTAAATGGAAAGAAGGAGGAAATGATGGAATGATGGGCAAAACAAGAAAGTTAAGAGAGTTTTTTCTGATTCAAAAACAGGAAGAACATCACTTGCTGCCATGTGTATGGTAATACAATAAAGAAAGACAGGTCACACTCTGAAGTGATGATGTTTCAACTTTCATGGCTGCACTAACTAAGTAAGATTTTGGGATTTTAAATTCCCATTAACTAGCGTAATGGAGTGGAATTGGTGGTGGTTAAGCTGAAGTTTGTTTCTTGGCCAAATCCATTGAGACAGCCTTATTGGATGTAAAGGCTGTTTTTTTCTACTAGTACTTCTTATTCTCTGATTTATTTATCTATCTATACTTTCTGCCTATAGGGAGGCGACACGTGGAGGAACACACACGGCGCACATGCACAGGTCGGTGCCTTAATTTAAGCGATTTCATTCGTTGCTCCATTGATTTTTACATTCCATCGCCCATGTTAACAAGATTAAGTGCTCAACTATTACATTAATAAAAAATATTCGAGGTTCAGAATCTACAATCACTCACTAAAAAAAAATAAAAAACATCTACAATTACGAACTAGTACGAATTGGGGGCCGCCAACGATCTGTAAGACCAGGGGCGGCCCAAAGGCTGTGCAATAAGCCCAACTGCACAGGGCCACATTTTCATTGGGGTCTCGAGGCCCAATATACTAAAGCCCAGCTTCTGTAAAAAAAATAAAATAATTTAGCTGAATTTTCAGAAAACACACGAGACTCTTCACCTTCTTCCTCAAGCGGCCATTCTCTGATTTCTTTCTCGGAGACTTGGTCGGGTCAATCAATCGAATTTATCAATCAACCTCCATCAATTTCTCTATTTTCTAAAAATTACCGTTTGAATTTCAATCTATATATATACATCATGTTTTGCAATTTACTTTTACCCAATTTCAATCATCTTTCTATTATTTTGGTTTACTCTACTCATATTAAACAAGAAAACAGTGGAGATTTGTCAAAGTTTTGATAGTTTCGGTCTATCTCGGTTGTGGGCATCTTTGAATTTTGAAGGTATTTACTTCATTTCATCAATACTCTTATTTGAATTTTTTAGGGTTCTTGTATTTTCCTAATTCTTGGTGAATTATTTTTTCTAGGCACTTGCTGGTTGTTGATGTCAAGACTGGATTGCTAGAATATGTGTTGACTGATGACCTTTGCTTTCTTATTGCTTCTCTGCTACTATTGCGCATCCCAAGAAGTTTTCTCTGCTTTATTCTTTTAAACTTTCTAGTTTCAATTTGTTAATTTGTGAACTTTCTGATTCTGATTTAAGTTATGCCTCTGAAACGAAAATTTGAATCTAAAATTTGTTTCTTAAAAAAAAAAATTTGTATTTAATATTAGTACTTTGGGCCTCGTCTAAAATTTTGCACAGGGCCTCTTAAAGTCAGAGCCGCCCCTGTGTAAGACAACAACAACAAACCTAGAGCAGTGAGGTACTAAGTCGACACGGTGTGGTGCCGACCAAAGGGACTCCACGCTCAAGTTAGTGATGGATAATGAATCGAATGTAAATACATAAATAAATGAGAGCGTAGGGAAGAGATGAATTATGCTTATCCTCTTGGTAGGTCGGGACCGGTTGAATTGAATTTATGTTGGACGTGATTGACTGCCCTGCCTTGATCAATCGGTAAATCGACGATCAGATGGTTGCTGGCCCCGTTTAATCGGTCGGTAAGTCAGCGATTGATGATCGCCAGGGGCGGAAACAATAAAGGGCGGGGTAGTGCTGCCACACCAACAAAAAAAAAGTTTTTTAGTATTACTTTTTCAATGTTTTTTTGTCAATTTCCAATGTTAGTTTTGATATTGCACTACCCTATATTCCAAATTTTAATTCAATAAAGTTTTTTTTGTGTAATTAAAGTATTCATGTTCCTCTAATGTTTACCTTAAAACCAATAAAAAATATTATTAATATAAATATTTTAGACCTTTCGATTTTACCGCACTATGTAATTTACGATCCTGGATCCGCCCCTGATGATTGCTGACCTTCTTTGATCGATCTGTAAGTCGGCGATTGGTGATTGCTAACCTCCTTTGATCGGTCAGACGTGAGTATATATTGTAAGAGTTTAAGTGTTAAGAGAGCATTTAGAGTATCAGATGTAGCGAGTGAATATCAAATGATCACATTTGTGGAGTTAGCATCGCCTTTTATAGGTGTGCCTAGGTCAGCGTTTGGAGTCAGTCAGTCATTTCTTTCCGAGATCCTAGGCGGATAAGTGTCAACTGACGTAGTGATTTTGACAACTACGTTAGGGTTTTTACCGGGTTCTTCTCATCAGTCAGCTTAACAATATTTGAATGAGTGTAAACCCTAGTAGGTGATGGCGGACTGGATTAATTAGGTCGGCTGACCGAGTCCATGTAGGAGGTCGGTAGGTTTAGACCGGCGTCGTCACTGTATCAAGTATGTAGTATTGATTCTTCCCTAATGCTTGGTTGGTCTCGCGGCCCACCAACCTCTTTCAGTTGGTCCGCAAGTAATCTCGGGCTTATTCTGACCTCATGTAGTTGGGTCGTTCATGTATAACCCAATATGGAATGGGTTGGAGACCCAGCCACGAGACATCGTTTTGGGCTGACTTCCCTCAGTCAAGTAGGACGCATATTTTACCACTACAATATTAACCAAGTCTGTGAGGTATTTGCTACTTAAAATTAACCACATAAATTTGAAAATATAGTTTTAAATTAATTAATTTTAATTTATTAAGTGATGTGAATGATTTTTTTTTAATTTTTGAAGTGGTTAAAAAAGACTTTAACTAATGAAAGAGTACAAGAAATGCTCCAGAGAACGTAACATACAACGAAAATACACGGAACAATCCTCCGATTTACAAGACTACGACCAAAAATTAAAACATAATCTATTATATCCAAGCCCAAAATTTGAAAATTGTGTTATTCATTAAATAAACCACAAGGCCTTATCTAAAAATTGCATTTAAGCCCTTGTTCTTTTCTTTTACCTTTTACTCTTTTTTGTTTAACTCTTTCTGCTCCGGTACCGAAACGGCACCAGATTAAAAACTCGATCAGCTCCGATTTGGAGATGTTTAATTTGGAACTATTAAACCGCTCCAAATCGGAGCTGTAAAGTTGTTTACAACTCTGATTTCAAGCTCCAAATTGTAGCTGTAACAGCTTGGATTTAGAGATGTTAACAACTCTCCAAATCGGAGCTGGAGTTGTACAACCTCCACCAAACCTCCGGTTGGAGCTTTATTTATTTACTTATTTATTTTTTACTTTTTTTTTTTGAGAATTTGTTTTTTTTAATGTTGAGATTATCTTGAAATATAAATTTAGGGTTACTGTGCAATAAAATTTGAGATCATTTTGAAAATTTTAAAAGTTATGTGTATTATGTAGAATTATTTAGTGTAAATTTGATATACTTGAAAATATTTGAGGCAAATGTGTAATATCAAAATTGAAGTTGTCTGGTCCAAGTTAAAATTAAATATTTTTTGGGCTCCGATGTAATTAAACTATATCTATCAGCTGCTAGTAGGATATAATAGTTTGGTCTCTATTAGGGTCCAGATGAAATAACGAGATCTAACATGGGGTGTATATGTAATGGATCATCGCCACATCAATTATCAAAATGCCACCACATGATTCACAACCTATTCTAATAGAGAAAACAATGCTAACTTGAGTCCTACACCCATAACAATCTACCAGGGCTAATTCATGCAACCCCTTAGAATGAACAATAAGAGGGCAATGAGTTTAAACCACAAGTCTAGTAGCTTGGATCCTACACCGTTACAACTCACAAGGATTTTAAATTAAAATTAGTACTCTACTATTAATCCCTTAGAATGAGCCATATGAAAGCAAGGATTTTATACCCCAACCCACGTTTTCTAATCTAAAAAGAAGGAACCACACTTGCCAATTTCAAATAGGTTCTTCACCTGAGAAGCACCACCGTTTTCAAAAACCAACACCTGAAATCAGAGAACACAACCTCACGCGGTCCCAAAGCCATAAGACCATAAGTGAACCAACCAAATCCTCATAAAATGTATAAAAGAAATACAACCACAAGCTACCCAAACCCAAGTGCACAACCCACACACCACTACTCTCAAGAAAACGCTAACAAGAGACCATATATGAACATCCAAACAAGGGACATATAATCCGAGAATTCAAGAAATCTCTCAAAAGTAGAAAATTAAGATACGTACATCTCACTATATGACTCATGGAACCAAAATAAAATAACAACAACTTAAATGAAAGGAGGTCGAAAGCATCCAAGAATCATGCATACATTTGGTACCGTTACACTTAAAAGATTTTTAATCATAATAAAATGTATAATTTACTGATCATAAATTTGGTACCGTTTCACTTAAGAACACTATCTTGTAAAAACTACACCGAACACTCAAAATGGTGTTGTTTTGTACCATTTTCTCTTAAATTATTTTTTAATATGTACATCAGATATTTCATCCTTTATTTTATTTTTAAATTTTTTTAAAGACTTTCTATTAAAACAAATCACTAAATTCATCTTTTAAAAAGGATTAATCACTATTTGTTTTTAATAATACTTTTTAATTTAATTGGTCAACATCCAGTCACAAGTCTTGTCACGTTTTCGGTTCTTCACGTATAATCAATAACTGCAAGAATTTTGTATTGGAGTACCACAAATGGACACGTTATTAATGTAGAGTACCCAAAACGGACGCTACCATTGCCGATTACCAAAAGTGTCTATGTCTCATTGTAGAGTACTAAAACTTGATTTTTCCCGAGATTCAATAAATGAAATTGAAAAGTAGACGGATTCTGGTAATTGTATGCAAAATCTTGACCTTGTGCAATTTTAATACTTTCTTCGGCCGGTTAAATGATTCCCATTTAGTTTTGGTGATCATTTTCTAGTTGCAAATGCATACTAAATTATATCGAAGAATTGTTTCTTTCTTGAAAAATTAAACTAAAATAGTACGATATTTATACTATTTTGATATGGTTTTTATTTTATTTTTCTCTATTATAAATTAAGAGTAATATGCAATTAGAAAAAAACATTAACAAAATAACATGGGAAACTTTTAACTTGAAAAAGGGACTAATATACAACATGGATTCAGAATGAAATTGACACGCAACCACTTGGGAACAATGGAGATACAGTACTTTGAGATCAAGAACTTTTAAAAATGTGCTAATTTCTTAATGGTCCAACAAAATTTAAAAAACATAGATTTGATTGGTTGGACCCAAGACCAAATTAGTGGTGACCGACCCTAATCAGAATAGGAAAAGTTTCCAACCAAAATTAGTGCTTTATGCCTTTATTTAACGATGTAAAACAACGTGGAGCTCTATCTGATGTAGTGATGTACACATTTCAGATTAACTAACGATTAAAATGGATTATCTAGCTAGTCAAATAAGAAAAATCAATGTGGGGTTAGATTCATTAAGTATTTGTGTCACTTTTGACCAGAAAATACCTATTCAACAGAGTTCTCATAGCGTGGCATTCTCTCAAAGATAACACGCACGTACCAAAATGGTATATCATCATTTGGCTCCAAAAAGTGCATTAAAATATCCAAGAATTTTTTTAAACGTGTTGAATTTTACTAAAAAGAGAATTGTTTTAACTAATATTTTCAATTTCTTACATGTACAACCAAACCATACCATGTATCCATACAAACTCGTTTTGCAATTTGGCAAAAATAGATAAATAAAAATCTTCATAATTGATTCTACCATATTGAAATGGTAGAAGCTCCGAAGGGAAAGGATTGAAATTTAATCAACATGAGAAAAAAGTTTAAGAAACACACCTAATTAACTCATGTACTTCATTGTGGTTTAGTATTTGATTAATATTTTGATTCACTAATCACTATTGCATTTAGTTGATTAAGCACAAACCATGAATAATGAAGGAAACTAAAAATGAAAATTTATACTCTTACATCAATGTTATCAATGTTGATCCGTTTTGAATAACCTTAAAGTGACTAAATATCAATCTATTTCATTGTTCATGCTCTTTAGTCTTTACAGTGGGTTTATAAACAATAACTCAAAAACCCTGAAAAAGAATTAATGGACTCTTGTAGCTGAAAAAAGAAAGAAAAGGGCATGTTTAGCAATGCTGGTCAAGCCAAGATATGATATCATCAAATATTCGAATTATCAATTCATCTGGCTCTCCTTCCAAAAGAGCGTGATACGCATCATCGTACATATTGAGTTTCTTGTCAGGGCTACTGGCCTTCTCATACAACGCCTTGCTCACTGATGGATCGGTCACCTTGTCATCCTTTCCGTGCAATATCAACAAAGGGAGTGAAACCTGATAAAATTTTCAGAGAAAAATGGTTTATATACACACATCTTCAACCATAGGATTCGGTATCTGGCTTGAAAGTTCATTGTGAAAGTAATGGATGTGAATGAGAAGAAAAAATTGGATACCTTCTCCATTTGCTGCTCTATATCCCGTGTGGTCTTCAGCAACTCATGCGCTGTCCCTAGACGTGGTTTATGCTTGTAAGAAACTACGTTATAGGCGGTCTGGATCCAAATAAACAATGTAAAACATAGCTGATCAGATCCAGAAAAGTTAGCACCGAAAGCAAAACATGCATATATGAAAGAAAGAATAGTTACAATCAAAGAAATGACATGATTCGTGTGTGTGCAGGAAATATGATCAAATCTTCTATTAATTGTTTCTTCACATACTTATGCATGAATTTAGAGTTGAAACACAAACCTGCTCTCTCTTGTTAATCTCTCTGAATGCCAACTCACCTAAATCCTTTTGTGGGACGAGCTTAAATTTTGGAAGTACTTTTGCAACTCCTGTTAGAAATTTGGTTACTAACCATGGAGGAGTCATGTCATCTGCAATCTAGGTAAAGATTTCATCATGTTTAACACAAATTAAGTTGCAGTATATGTGAGGCGGTTTTATCTGAACCAAGCTACATACTATGGTACCTTGCACATAGGTGCACTGAGGATTGCACCATTCCAAGCATTGGGTTGTTTTAGGTGCACCTTGATAACTACAGCTCCTCCCATGGACACTCCAAATAGAAAACTTGGCAACCAACTGAACTCCTCATCTTCTGCATTTAGAATCGAGCAAAAGTGGCATGAATCACTTGGTTGGTTCAACCATCGAGATATATATAGCTGAAATCTTAGAGGAAATAAGATAAGTTACATTCTTATGAAAACTTGGTTTATCATATGAAATCATTAAGATGTGGCTCGAATTTATTTACATCTCGTGTTAAATGCATATGAATTCATTTACTGTAACTTCTACATGCATGTTCGGTAAACAAAGATTTCCATTTGTCGTACTTTTGATTTTAGAATAATGCTCAATGACATCATCGACCATACTGTCAAAATTTGGAATATAACCGTGCAAGCCTTCTGATAAACCAAATCCTGGATAATCCATGGCAAAAACACCATATCCAGAAGATGCCAACTTTCTAGCAACTCCTATAAAGAACATATGAATTTAGTAAGTCATGGATTCTTGACAGTTGACATTTGACAACATGTGTGTTACATTAAGTAAATTACAAAGAGTACATGCCTTCAAAGAAAAAGGTGCATGTATCTGCATAACCATGACAGTAACAGATAATTGCTTTTGGAGAAGCACTCTCAGGCAGCCAACGTTTTGAGAAAATTTCCAATCCTCTGGAATTCACTTCGTAAGACTGTAAGTGCGAACATATCCAACAAATGTCATTCATCACTAGATCAAAAAACGTGATAGACCGATAGTAATGTATCCAATTCAAGATGTTATATTGGAACATGAACAACGACTCCAATATTCTAATCTATTAATTGAGAAACTTAAAACGGAAATGAACACATAAATTGTACCTCTCTCATGGTCAATCCATCAGATGGCGTCTGCAATACATGTACAATAATCAAGTCAAAACACTTGATAAATGTCATTAGTTCAAATATACATATAATCTAAGCAATGGTATCTTTGAAGAAGTTTAAACTTGCTTATATATTCTTTTAAAGAAACAAATTAAATGTACATTGAAAAAATAATAAGAGCAAGTTCACCCTACATAAAAAAAAAGACAACGCAAAAGTTGGTATGCGCTTTATTACTTTATAATCAAGTCAGGATCGTGTACACGAAGAGGGAAAGTAGAGGAAATTTTATGATACAATTTCTAAAATCAAATGATAAAAATACTTGCACTAAAACCTTCAGAATATGATCTGCATGTACATAAGGATTAACTTTGTGAGCTAGAAGTATATGATAATAACAACTACTGAAGTTTTCCCTCACATGCTTTTGAATCGGCTAAAGCTATCAGGGCTCGAACTTGATTTTGGTTACTTAAGTCATAGACTCATAATATTCCCCTACCAAATCATCTATGCCCCAATAGATGAGACGTATGAATCTTCACTCCCGAAGTTTTTCATACATCAAATCTTCCATTGTGAACCTTTACTTTCCATTGTGTAATCTCTAGTTCTAATATTCCTCTGATTACGACAACAAAATCAACCAGACATAAAAGAAATCAACAAAAAGAAATGGGGCACTTAGAAATTTCTAGAGGAAGTATGTGCCAATAAGTTTTGTAAGAATGCTAGATTATAAGCTAATTAACACTTAACACCTAACACTTGAGTGGGTGTTCATCGATGAGAAGAACATGCATTCTTGAGTGGGTGTTACATTGGTGCGGATTTTTCATAATGATAAAACTTGGTTGGATACTTGGATAGGTGGTGCATTAAATGTGTGTCAATAGGTGCAACGTCAATCATCACCATGATTGATTCCCATGCATAATAGAAACTGGAGAACACTGAAACAACTTAAATTTGTAATCAACCATGACCACCCAAAAGAGAATAATCTTTCTTCATTATGATATGTTATCAAAGAACAATATGCAAAAACAGAGAATGATTACTTAATTTGACACACAACCACATATAGGGAAAAAATAAAAAAGAAAAATACCATATCCAAGATTTAAACCTTTAACACAAACCCAATTAAATCAAGTTAAAAGTATATGTCAAAATGAAAACTATACTACGTACCTTGAACAGGATATGATCAATGGAAAGCTGAATGTCCTTAAAGGCATCACGAGCTTGGCGCCTGGGGCCCACCTCTGACATGTCAGCATTCAATAGGTTCAACACTTCATCAGTGACACCTTCAAATTTTACAAGTTTTGACATGACTTTTGGAACCAGAATGGCAAATCTTGGAAGCTGGGTCTGCAGATTTTGACGACGCCATGTTGATTTGGGAACAATCGCATTTACTATAATTTTCCTGGGAGAGAGAGGAAGATGCGCAGTTGAAGGAGCACACACGATTTGCATTTATCTAACAAAATAATTATACTATACTAATATTGGTTGCTGGGATTTCACATGATTTATTCCCTTTTCTTATTTTATTTCACTTCTATATATATACATATATTTTTTTTAATGGAAACAGTTAATTTGTTTTTTATTTTTTATTATATAGATATGATCTTTTAGCAGATAAATTTATTAACTCCGTCCGGCACAATTTCAACCGGGCGACAACCGTTGCTCAGCTACTACGTCCTTATCCCCATGTGGAAACATGGAAGACCTGCGAATGACTGGTTGACAACGAAAGGATTCCTCTAATTGTTTGAGCGACGCCGTCATCTCTTTCTATAGGATTGTCGGCATAGAAATCCCCGAGGTATCTTCTTGGTTTTGGTTGGAATTCCCAGATCCACGTGTTCCGATTCACTGAGTTGGAAGATAGAGTTAGCGTGGGGTGATGTGAGACTCCAGTCTGACACGGGTAGATAGGTGTCCAAGAAAAAGCTCTTTAAGAAAGAGATAAGGGGCGGGACGATACTGAGTGGACATTCTAGAATTTTGCCAGTACCTCTATGAGAATTCTCGGAATGGTATCTCGACTGTATCCCTAATGCCGTTGGAGCACTCATTGATAGAGGTGTGTGAGAAGGATTGATTTGTGTTGAATATGAGATCAATAGATAGATCCTATTGGGCTCGGGAATGATTACAAAGACAAGCTTGATCAACATCTTTACCACGCTTAACACAAGATCAACACCTTCGCCACCCTAAACGCCGACTTTCACAACCAAAACCTAAACCCAAACCAAAGAAACAAATGAAAATCACCCTCCGGCAGACTAGAGATCTATACCAAAACCACCACCACTCATTATAATAAACGTCACTAGGCTCACCACCATAACCGCCACCAAAACATGTCTCCTGAACGTAATTTCTCCCATCATGTTACCCATAGCAAATCCACCACAACCACCTCCTACTTCTCTATACTCAAGCTCACCAGATTCTTCAAATCCCCCAAGAACTTAGCCTCCTTATTGCTATCGCTCCACTGCTAAAAAACCAACAAAGCCATGAAAACACCATTTTTGTCTCCCGAACCATGCAACGACCCGACCAAACCACTTGAACTTGGCTCTGCCATACACAAGCCATCTAACGCAGGCGACCGACTTCATTACCTAATAAACCACGACCTTAACAAATTATCTCGGCAAAAGGCTGGAACTGACAGAAGCAACCAAACAATGGCGTAGCTTAAAAAAGAACGAAACCAGATAGGGAAAAGTAAAAATCGGAACGTCATGAGCATTAACATAGAGAAAATCCACCATGAAGAACCTAAACCTCGACGAATACAAGTTCGTCCCGTAACCAAGAACCCAATTCGACGTAGACACGAAAACCTCCACGCCTCAACACTAAGCAACGTAACCGCCTCAATCCCCACTCCTACACTACACCAGCCCCCTAAACATCTCAAACCCCTCGCAACTCTTCTCCATTTATCACGAAAACAAAGACGATCGAACTGCACGAAACAACAACCCTCACACACATTTCATCGAATACCATCCTTGCATCACGCAGAAACCCCATTCACCATACATACAACATCATTGACGTCTTCAACAACATAATCTGACTCACACTCGGACTTCAAAATCCCAGAGTGCACCTCCATTCCAACAACCAAATCATACATGGACGAGCAAGCAACCAAATCCAGAATAGAGTATAAACCCATTCACCTCAATCATCACCTCAACCAAAGGTAACAACAATGGTACATACACACTACTTCTCACAGCGCTGCTCCCCACATAAAACCTTCCTTACCAAGAACGCAACTTCATCGGACTTCTTCTCATCTTCATTCTCCTTACCGAACAAATCAACATTAATTTCAACATCATCCTCATCAGTTGCAGCCTTGTTTCCTCAGCTGGAGGAGTAATAACACCATAACCTTCTCCTGAAACACCAGAACTCTTCAAGAATGCATCGATATAGTTGAACCACCTAGACCAAAAACACACAAACACGGATGATGCCTTTGAGAGCGCAGAATACACAGTGAGATGCCGATGAAAGGAGGAAATCATCAAGGTTTTTTAGGCCAGATGCCGATCAAATGTATTCGATTCGATGTATTTCAAATCAGAAAGAGCAGAGGGGCAGTCGACTGAATCTTCCGGACAAAGATTCTCCAAACCGTAACACTTAGCAATCAGATTTGCGATGACGAAGGTGGTTGATTAAACCTAAAACACTTATTGATTGAAGATCTGGGAAAAGAAACAAAAACTGAAAAAAAAAAAAAAAGAGAACTAGATGTGATTGTAATCTATTTCTAATCTCGAAATCTTTCTCACAAAGTAAAGTCCATATTCTTCCATGGTATAAATTTGGGCTAGTGATAATGCTAGAGCAGAAATTACTTGCCAGAGTGATTTTCCTTTACGGTCAATAATCATTCCTAAAAGTGCACATATTGTTTTAACATTAGTAATTTATGCTATGACATTATCATTAAATTTATTACCCTTTTATTTAGCATAATTTAAGAGTAATTTCTAGTCAAAATTGACATAAAAAATAAATAAACAATCTGTTCATCGTGGAACAAAGGGAGTGTAGTGTTGAAAGATCGTAAATGAATTTTTTTTTAAGGAGTAAGCTAAGAGTGAAGAAGGTGTTTTAACGTGGTGAAGGGTTTCAAATTTAAGAAAATAAATTACAAGATGCCTCCATAAATCTTTCATTTTTCTTTATATTCCATTCGGTTTGCATATAGGTTAGTTTGAGATTCAAAAAACAGAATTATTAAACTTTGACCCAAATTCCAGATTTTAACTAGACTAGCATGACCAATTTAATGGATGAGGCAAACTTATGGGGCTATTTTGGTGATTTTCCCTATTCTAAAAATGTAATAATTTATTGGTCTAGTAGTGGTTTTTAATTCATATATATCCAAATTTCATGTGAATTGTACCCAAATTGACCCTCTATAGTCCATCTAAAAAGTTTATTAAAGTTCCTTTAAGGATTTGTTAAATCTTATGCAAATCCCGCACCACAAAACACATAATGAAAAAAAGAAGTCAATGACTTCAATACTCATACAAAAGCAAAATAAAGTTGGCCATATGACAAAGCACAAAACATTACATGTATTTTCAATGACTCAAGTATTAATGAGGATATTCATCTATTTTAAAAAGTAAATGCAATGTAATTCAATTTGCATTATTTTATTTTAAGCTAGTCTTATTAATGAGGAAAAAGAGAAAGGTTACAATATCAACATAAGTAATATTTCAATAATGTTATAGAAAGCAAAAAAAAGTCTACATAAAAAGTCTTTAAAGTTAACTTCAATTTTCCACATTGAGTTTTTCTTCTATGATATATAAATTCACACACTGTTATAAAACAATGGAGAAATTCTTAAGATTTTTGTGCATACAAACAATATTTGGACAGTGATGGATAGGCGTGGAAATCAAAAGATATTGAGTTGGGTTCTTTGTCCTATGCCCTGTCATGTGGGGCCTTCAGATTTCAGCAGCCCAATTGTTGTTCCGATGCCCTTGAGGTTTCAGATGCACTAAACATTTCAATGAATACGTTTTTGTAATTTTTTTATTTTAATTTGGTTTAGTTAATTTGTTGATTTATGATTTTTCTTCTTCCAATGGAACAGTAATGAAGGCGATGCATTTGATTCCAAACCCGATGTTAAAGGACACAATTTCGTTCATCACAAGGTATATATATTTTTGGGTGATGATTATGCTTGTTTTATATTGTAGTTTGTAATATTTCTGATATGTTTAGGTTGATGATTGTCTAGAATGATGTATTTGGTGTACAATTTCATGTTTTCAATAGTTTTATGATAGAAGTGATTATATATTGGTAGTGAATAGATGAATTGCCTAGATTGGTCTTTTATCTTCTTGCTTTTGCTTGAGAAAAAATATACAATAATTGTTTATTATTATGCATGATTCATCAGATCTATGGACGATTGTTTGTGTGGTTTTGTACTTTGGCATAATTTATATATATACTAAGTTTCACCATCTATAAATAGAGTAGTATGCATGAGATTATGTGTGTTCTGATCATGTATAATTTGTTTTGTAGTTTAGTGGCGTGCTTCATCTACGTCAAACTTATGTTAAGTTTTATGGATTTGGCGCGAACAAACTTTGTATTATACATTTGAATATGAATCTTGGATTGATATTCATTCCCGCGAGATACCTTTTGTTTGAATTTTTCGCATATGTTACGTGTCAGATTATATATGTAGTATTAGTTCTTAAAGGTGAGCGAGGTATCATATAACCATATGCATTTACGTAAAACTGTTTTATCTATTAATTAATCATTGTTATTATGGATATTTTTCCTTGTTTCCATTATTACCCAAAATGATGAATAATCATGTACGAAGAAGTGTCTTATCATGGGCTTTCTTGATCATCTAATATTTTCATTTTTTGACAGGCTGGATTTGAAGGAGAACTCCATGGAATTGTTTCATCCTCACCCAAATTTCTAGTTGGATCTCCACCACAGAGACCTCAGAATCCAATAGTACATGATGCACTTTTTGGGGTTGTGAAACCAACCCCTATATGCTCATTCCCATTGGATCCAAATCTTCCAGCACCGGGTCTCCCCAAAGAAAGTTTCGAGAAGGTATGCGATACTATAAAAGTAAACGACACTGTCCAAGTCCAAAATTGTTGTAGTAGTATAGAATTCAAACATTGCAAATAATAGAATCTCATGAAGTAGTAGGTTTTGTAGTATTCTCGATATTTTTCTCATTCCTCGTATTTTTTAGCATGATCATTTAATATTCTCATGTTTCGACAGAATGATTTTGAAGAAGAACTATGTGGAATGGTTTCATCCCCACCCCAACTTTTTTTTGGTTTACCTAGGCGACCAACGAACCCATTAGTAAAAGATGCACTTTTTGGGACTGTGAAACCAACCCCTATTTACTCATCGCCATTGGATTCAGCTTTTCCAGCATCAGCTCTTCAGAAAGAAAGTTTCGAGAAGGTACAAGCTATTGTAAGAGTAAAAGACTTTGAGTGTCTAAGCCCCCATTTTATTGCAATAATATATAATTCTAACATTGCAAATAATAGAATCTCGTGATATAGCGGGTTCTGTAGTATACCCAATATTTTTCTTATTCCTTGTATTTTTCAACATGATTATCTAATATTCTCATGTTTCTTCAGGATGTTGAAGCAAAATCGTGTGAAAAGGATTCATCCTCGTCCACAATTTTCTCTGGGCCTCCACCATGCGAACCCAAAAATCCATTAGCACAAGATGCACTTTTGGGGGCTGCGAAACTATCCCCTTTGTGTCCAGTGCCATCGGGCTCAACTTTTCCCGCTACTGTAAGAGTGGAAGGCTTTGAGTGCCCCTGAGGTAATGAGATTTGCAAAGTTCAGGGACTGGGAATGATATCAAAATGGTTCTCTTTATTATATTAATACAATTTAATAAATAGCCTTACCACAATCAGTTGTCATTAAAGCCAATTGAGGGTGAAAGGTGATGTCGTGTGAAATAAATTACATGTATTCTTTGTTGATTTGATGTTAGGATGCTTTTTAAAAATTCATGTAAGCTATATACTTGTGTTGCAACTCTTGGAAAAACTTTAATAATCAATTACCATATCCAATAAATCTTTCTTTCTTTAAGTGCATCAGTTGCTAATGAAATTGGTGTTTAGTGTAAATTTACGGATTCATAGCACCTACAAAGAAGCTCATAAGATCCCTAGCTCCGGGTGTTTTCTTTATCAAATACTAGTTTTTGAAAACAAATAAGTGTTATATTGGAAGAAACATTGAATATTGGTTAGGGAACATTGGTCATGCAAGGAAGATTGATCATGTCCAACTTTTGGGTGAGTTCACGACCATCAAAGTACAATGATCTAGTTAATTCAATACCCTTGAGAATACCTGCGCTTGCAATGAGTTTGATCCATTGATGTATTTTATTTTTAATATATTGGTTTGAAATTCCATCAACATCCGATTTCATGAATTAATTATAGTTTTGTCCATTAAGACCTCCCTTGGTATTTCCAGTAACCTATCTTGTTGCGCAATGGATGGAACTACACATACAAATACTTTCACATGGCCTAAACGTATATTAAGTCGCAACAACATAAATGTGTGGGTTGGGGATTTTAGCATAATAACTCGTAACTACATGTCGGCATGCTTTACTTCGTAGGTACTAGGTTCTCAAAGATAAAACTATTTTTATTCATTCATCAAGTGTGCCATCTACAAATATACTTATATACATATGTTCCTTAATGAAGAATGTAAGAGATCAAATGTCCTTAAATACCTTTTATGGGTCACACTCATTATGCCAAAATATAAAGTTATGGTTTATATGTATAATATAAAATTATAAAGTCATAACATTTCATCCGGTCATATTTTATAACTTTTGAAAATCTGTGTTGCCCATTTCTTTTGTGTTAGTGTTGTCGTGTCAGTGTTAATGCATTATAGTTAGCTAGCTAGGTATGTGTTAGGATATAACGTAATTTAGTAGTATGTAGAATAAGAATACTATAATTTTCAGTAGTAGATAAGTTGAACATAAAACCCTTTTATGGGAGAAATAAACAAGATGTTAATCTCATGAAACATTCCCTTCATGGGAAGATTATACATTAGTATAAGTAACACGGTTTCAAAGATAATCTAGATGAAATTATTATGATAGAGACCATATATTGAGTTCAAATTATAATTTCGCAATTTTAATTTAGAGGAATCTTGTACAATATTAAATTAGTGGAGCATACAATAATTTATTGGGTTTGTATTAATGGCTTCATCTAACAATTATATTCAAATTCACGTTATGTTGTTTCACTTTCGTGTGAATCCAGTGGTAATTATGAAAGCATAGCCGATACCAACTTGATAATTTCTTTTTATAAGTTGTTAATCTTATTGTATCATTTGTTAATTTGATTTTATTTATTTAACCACACTGTCGTTGTGTAAGTATTTTCTAATGGAATAGTCATTTTATCAGCTTGATGGTTATTTAATTTGAATTTTATTATTATCCTAGTTCCTCAATTGGTTTTATTGATAGTATATATAGTTGCACCACTTTGTACGAAAATGAGCAATTTGAAGCATTCATTCTCTATTTCATTTATTGTTATCATTATTTATAGAATTGTTTTTTTTAATGATTCATTTGTATTTTCGGACATGATGTAAATATATTGCCGAGAAAAAAAAGACGTGGGTGTGCAATTGAAAGTTCTACAAAATTTAAAATATAATTTATTTGTATATTTAAGTAGGTAACAATATATTACATTGTGATTCTATTAGTATGTTACATCATGAATTATGATCGTTTTAAAATGACATGTATGCTTATATTGATGCCTAAGGAGCATACGTAATTTTGTATGTTTACTAAATTGGTACTTCCTCCACTTTTCAATAAATGAAGTTTTAGCCTTTTGATTTTGTTTCTAAATAAATGAAGTTTAAAGTTGTTTAATATATAATATTATAATTTTAAAGTATAAAGACTGTGTTTAATAATAAAATATTTTATCTTTTACATTTAACTACTTCATTCACATGTATTATTGTGGTTTGAATGAATAAAATAATAAAAGTCAAATCTCCCTCAATATGTGTGAAAGAACCTTAAACTTCATATAATAAAATGTGGAAGAGTATGAAACTAAGAATATAGTATGAAGGAAAAATTGAAATTCACTATGAACAATTCAATTGATTATGAAATATACAAATACTAGCCAGTAGTAAATCAATAGGCGGGGATAGCTCAGTTGGGAGAGCGTCAGACTGAAGATCTGAAGGTCACGTGTTCGATCCACGTTCACCGCATTATTTTTTAAATTATTTCTAATTCTATTTGAAAACCGACCACTTTATTGTATTTAATTTTTTACACTAAGCTAGTCTTACGCTGAGACTTAGCAAACCAATCAATCCATCCTTGCAACTGAAAGTTCCTAACACCAATACCTACAGACTTCATGAGAATACTCAACACACTTTTACTCTTTTCACAATTAAAGAAAAGGTGCTCTAAAGTATCACTACCATTATTACACATCAAATAAGTAGGATCATCAAAAATTTATTCCAGCTCAAAATTTCTTTTATCTGCAAGCCGTCATGTTCATGGTCCTGACAAACCTTGTGCCAAGCCACCAAATTTCTTGTACCATTCTCTTCTCCTGTCCACAAATAGTTTCTACATATACCTTCTCTCTTTTTTATGACTCCAACAGGTATAGGAAGCACAAAGCACCAAAACCTTTGAATGCTTTGAAGAACAGATTTGACTAACTGTAATCTCCCTGCATAGCATCAAGTACATATATTGTAGTTGCATTTTTTTCCAAGACATAATTACATATATACTTTAATCAAGATGATCAAGTAAGTCGATTGTAAAGTTCAGGTCCTGTCTCGAAGTTAACACCTATATATTTTGCATATTCAACTGTGGTAAAAAGTACTTATTCAAGTGACTAGCTAATTTTTGGGGCGTTGCAAGCCTATACTTCAATATAATTGTTCTTAATTTTGTATCAACTAGCCATTAGAGATAAAATAAATAAACTAGGACATTTAATCTGAAACGAGTTACGTACTCGTGGATCTATCTCTAAAGTATCTCTATATCTTTTTAACTACCTTTATTAATTATTATGGTCATGGTAGCATTTGTGAGAAACAAAAAACCTACCACTTTTTGATGTGTATAATCCTCATTTCTACACCAGAAAGAACACCACTAGCAAACCATTATATCTGTGTAGCAGAAAACTTTCCAGGTGGATGAAATTGAGGATGACATGCGCATGCATTGATTCTGGGAACTTAAGGCAAAATCCAGATTCTTTTCATCAATTCATGGTTCTTTAATTAGGACAGAAACAGTATTATAGTTCCATATATCCATCACAGCACAAAGTATAGAAGGGAACCAAAATTAAAATTAATGGTGCTGCCCAGGATCGAACTGGAGACCTTCAGTGTGTAAGACTGACGTGATAACCACTACACCACAGCACCTTGTTATTTAAATTTTGTTTCTAGGCATTAATATTTCATTAATAATATTACAATTCTTTATATGCACGTGGAGGACTTAACATGAAAAGCAAAGTTATGTGAATTAGTTAAACTCAATTCTTTATATGTGGATGGGACCAAAAAGAGACGTAAATGAAGTAACAAAGTAAAAGCCAAAGTTGCAATGGCTAAACTGCCAAGGTCCAAGTGAAGGACCACATTTTCTCTTTTCTAATTAATATGTTTCTTATATTAGATAAAACACTGATAATTTTAAATAAAAAACCAATTTCATTGATGAATAAAATACCAATGTTATTTTAAAGTTGAATATAAAGTATTGTAGGAGATGATATATATTTAAGTTAAAAATAGATCGTACTTTTTTTTAATAAAAATATAGATGTTTTATCCGTATATTTCATCGGATATTTTACAATATTCACGAAATAAACTGTAATCAACGTGTGGGACGTACACAGAAACATCTAGTAGCAATTATATAATCTAATCACGAGTTTCAGTCAAAAAACACTGTGGAAAAAGGTGGACTTATTAAGAAGAAGAAGCCAAACCAGTTTAATAAACTATACTCTCATAGGACCAACAAGGATCCACCAGCACTTCAATTTCAGTACCAGAATTGAAACAGACAGTACATAGAACAAAAAAGAACCCATTATTTATTGTATTATTCTTATCACCCACCTAGGGATTTCAAAAGTTGGAATAAAATCATCTCCTTTTCATCATTATTACTATATATAAAGCCTTGATTCTGCACATAACCACTTCACTTTGCTGCTGAGTTGAGTGTGCAAATATGATGTCACTGGATGTGACTTTCTTCTTCTTGCTCATCATCATAAGTTCAACAATCTCTTGTGCTTTTGCTAATTATGATCTGTACAGGCGAAATCTGCTTGCCAATGGCCTTGGTTCTACTCCTCCAATGGGGTAACTGTAACACAATCTTTTCTTGTTTCTGTTTTATCCTTCTATGTTTTCGAATGCTGTAAATTGGATTGGATCAGTGGATGTTACCTAATACCGATCATGTTTATGTCAGATGGAATAGTTGGAATCATTTTAACTGTATGATTGATGAGAAAATTATCAGAGAAACAGGTGAAATTCTTGTTTTTTCTTGCCTAATTGTTCTAGCTGAAATGTGCTTTTACCTTTACCATCTTGTTTTAGTAGTTTCAAATTGTTTGTTTTTCGTGTTAGCTGATGCTATGGTCTCAACTGGGCTTTCTAAACTCGGATACAAGTATGTTAACATTGGTATATCTCTACATCTCTTACCTGCTTCATTTTCAATTGATTCACGATTTTATGCATAGAATTTACAAATCTAGTATGTCTGAATGGTGTTGTGATTCTTGGTCTTGCAGATGACTGCTGGGCTGAAATCAATCGTGACAAAAAGGTTCACTCTCCAACAATCCTTCATTAAGTTCCCAACTAAATTTGTTGCCTAGTTTGCAGATTCTTGATAGTTATTCTATCTTTCTTCTTTAATCTTCATAAGTTCCCAAGTAAAGTTGTTGCCATGTTTACGGATTCTTGATAGTTACTTTATCTTTGTTGTTTCGATTTTGTTAAAATCAACCTCAGGGTGCTTTGGTGCCTAAGAAGTCCACATTTCCATCTGGCATTAAGGCCTTGGCTGACTATGTTCACAGCAAGGGACTTAAGTTGGGCATATATTCAGATGCAGGGTAATGCGTTGTCTCTAAAGCGTTGAGAATAATGTTCTAGAAATCTTACATCCTGGTTAATTCCTACACTCAATCTGTTGTGCAGATATTTCACTTGCAGCAAAAAGATGCCTGGTTCGCTTGGACACGAAGAATTGGATGCCAAAACATTTGCCGAATGGGTAATTCTCTTTTCGTTGTTTGTCATAAAAAAGACAAAAGTCTTTCAATGTTTTTCCTTTTCACTTAGCAGAGTTTCCCACTTTGCTGCAGGGAATAGATTACTTAAAGTATGATAACTGTAACAATGGTGAGATAAAGCCAACTGTTCGGTAAGAAAACACGTTAACTCTAACACTTGGAGCTCACTAGCAGGTTTAAGTTTTTAGTTCTTATGAAGTTTTATATGTTGTAGATTTCCTGTGATGACGAGAGCTCTACTGAAGGCCGGTCGCCCCATATTCTTCTCGCTTTGTGAATGGTTATTTTTTCATCCTGGCAATTCATTTTCTTATACATTGTTCGCTTCTTATTTGTTTTCTAACACTGTACTTCAAACAGGGGAGATATGCACCCGGCTACGTGGGGTTTTCCTGTAGGAAATAGTTGGAGAACTACGAATGATATCGCTGACAATTGGGATAGGTGTGAAATGTGAACCTATCTCTTAAAACAGTACTCCTGAAGTTTGTATTTAAATTTTGTTTTGTTTATATAGTTGGCTAAAAAAAAAAAAAAAAACTATTTTGAATTTTAACAGCATGGTGTCTAGAGCGGATCAAAATGAAGTTAACGCTGGATTTGCAAGGCCAGGTGGATGGAATGGTTAGTAGTAAGCCTAATGGAGGAATCTGAAAACTGTGATATACCGCTTAGTTTTTAAAGCCGTTTACTTCAATGTGATAAAAGGAATCTGAAAACTGTGATATTTTTGTTTTTATAAGATCCTGATATGCTTGAGGTTGGAAATGGAGGAATGACGAAAGAGGAATACATTATCCATTTCAGTCTATGGGCGATTTCTAAGGTCCCTCTCGTAGCTTGTCATAACATCATTGATCATACTTTCTGTCAGCAGAATATTTTCATATGACTCCTTTTTATGTATTATGACTATTATCTGCTTGCTACATCAGGCTCCCCTCCTAATCGGCTGTGATGTGAGAAATATGACTAAAGAGACGACTGATATTATCATGAATACAGAGGTGATTGGGGTGAACCAAGGTAACCGCATATATGATCTTGCTTCTTCTGTCGTGTTGGTTTGTTCAGATACTTACGCTTATCATTTGTGCTTGTGGACAGACAAGCTAGGTGTTCAAGCCAAAAAGGTCCGAATGCAAGGAGACTTGGAGGTACTCATCCAACATTGCACATTTGCAACATTGCACATTTGCACTGTATGTGATGCATTTTTACTATGCAACTAACACGGAGTTCATTCACCTCAACAGGTGTGGGCAGGTCCTCTGTCTCATAACAGAGTGGCACTATTGCTGCTCAACCGAGGACCTAGTCATACTGAAGTTACGGCTCAGTGGGATGATATCGGACTTCCTCCTGATACTACTGTTGTTGCAAGAGACCTTTGGGAGGTAAGAAATAGATTGTCTGCAAAGCAAGTTTATTCGATGTTTCATCTTTGTGACCGTTCCTTATAAAGATACCTTGTCCACAATGTATTTTGTCACAAAAATTCTTTCTATTTTGACAGCACAAAACACTGAAGACAAGATTCGTGGCGAATATAACAGCAACACTACATTCACATACATGCAAGATGTATATACTGAAACCTGTATTCTGAGAACAGTTTGCTAGTTCACTATGAATAATTGAGTCACAACTCAAAAGAAGATTGACATCATGCCATAAACCTGTATTGAACTTTGAGGCACCATTCTCTTATTTATCAAGGTAAATGCATATGGGATGAATCATGGAATTACTAGCTAAAACATTAGATATGAACTTCATTGTCTGTACCTATTTTTTGTTGCAGGTACCGTCAGTAAACAATGAACTCTATTGCCTTTACCTACAATATATATATATATATATTCTTGTGTTAGATTTGTCTCCAACTGTGTGAAAAAACTTTTGAAAGACTTAAAGCATACAATCCACCTGCTTGTAAAGTACATAAAATCTTAATTGCAGTCTCTTAATGTTTATTGCAGAATTTGGTAATAATAATGCATAACAGATAAATAGGATGATTCTCGTCACCTAGATTTGGTGAGGAGGAGTACACTTCTTGGTTATCCTTAGCTTGACAGCGCGTAGTGAGTGATATTGATCTCATCCTCAGGGTTGGCAGGTGGATGAATTTTGTTTCTTATCCTCAGAGCTTGGTACTCCTTGTAAGTAAAACCTCTGTACTTTGGTGGCTCACCAATTTGGCTAGTAAATGCTGGCAATGGTTCAACCCAATTATCACCATGCAAGCTATAGAAGAACGAAAATGAGTGACGATTTCTTCCTGGTTGCCTTGTTACCCTGTGAGTTGCGCTCTTTAACTTGCCATTAGTGAGCACCTAACACAAGAGTAAGAACGTCAAGAGTGCTAGCAAAACATAGTAAGTGATTCTAAAGTGATCGTATTATCAAGATCCGAGACTAATCAGTTAAGGCCAGATACATTGCAGAAGTCTGAAGAACACAATATCAGCCTATCAGGAGAGATTTATAACTAAAACACCAAGAAAAACTCAGAAATAAAAACATGATCTCCTAGTCTAGCACAGCAGATATACCAGAGAACTTATCAACTAGGCCTAATCATAGACTCATCTCTGCAAACCTCATTAGTAAAACCTGATCTACAGTATTGGAGCTTCTGTCCTATCAAGAAAGTTATTGCAAACAGTCACTGAGGCTCGAAAAAGTCAAGATTTAGGATCGAATCAATAATACCTGAATAGTATCCCCGATGATGACAATTAGTGAGCCAGGACACGGGGTAATCGGAATCCAGTGACCATCTTTGAGCACCTCAAGGCCTCCAACCTCATCCTGGAATATGAAAGTGATGACATTCCCATCCGTATGTCTATAGATTCCTATGTCATCACCTTCGTTCGCAGGGAAGTAGCGCTTAGCACTCATCAAATCGCAGCTTCTGTCTTCATTGTATTCACTCAGATAGTTTGGATCAAGGCCTAAACAATCATTCAAGATCCCTTCCACCAGTCTAGCAGTCTTGCTAAAGTATGTGAACATTTCTTCCAGAGCATAGCCAAAACCGTAGGGATTCTCTGGCAAAACATTGAATACGTTGCCAGGCGGAAGCATCATCACATACTCGTTCTTGTCAGTTGAATTGTCCGGTTGCTTCCCGTAACCAACTGGCACAGGTGCACCGGGTTTCATCCTGCTCTTAAACTTCTCCTCGATGGGCAAGTCGAAGAACGCCTTGCAGAGTTCCATGGCTCTGGTCAGGAGCTCTGGAGGTATACCATGGTTGATGGCCTGGAAGAAACCGAACTCACTGCAAGCTTGGTTAATGATCGGTTTGGCTGTTTTCGTGTCTTTTTCGCTGTCGTTGAAGAAAACTGAGAAATCAATAACTGGAATACCGGCCATGTTTTCCATTAGATTGTGGAATTCTTTTCTTTCTGCTGCTAGAGAAATCTAAAAACCCATCTAGATTTATTACTCATCTAAGTCAATTGGTTAATTACTTAATTTGGAAACTCAGAAAATTCAAAGCTACATAGGTGTCATTTTTTGTCCCAAACCGGGCATTATGTGTCAATCAAGAATGGACTTGTATAGAAACAAAATTATATTTCACGTCCAACATTTTGGATGGTCCCTCCTGGCCTGGGTCTAACTTTATATAAGTGTAGGGACTCAGGTATGGGTCTGGATTCGGGTAAGCCCTATCCACTGAGATCTGTAAGTGACAGTACTTCTTCCTCTTAGGCCAAAATTGAGCCAATAGTCTTTCATTTTCATCCTCACACACTCAAACTCAAAGTTCGAAGCAATCAACCACATAGGGAGATGCGTAGAATTTGGGATGTTTGCTGGGGATGGCTTAACTTGTCTGTAAGGAATCGAACAGTACATTATCATCGTAGAATTGCAACGTCTATGAACTGTACTGAAACATCTTCAAGTTAATATGTTAAGTATCTATCTTTTACTGTATGCTCAAAATAATTAAAACCCCTGTATTTATTTGGGCGAATCAATTTTACTGAACAAATATATAACATGAGTTGAGAATAATGTTAAATAACACCAATTTTTTTCAAACATATCGAAGGGTCTCTCGATCGGCTCATTCATAGTAATTTTAGTAGCCTGTTGGTTTGGAGGCAATGAAACTGATGCACTGGACTTGGCGATTGTTGTCGAATCCAATGATCCTGACGAAGGCGTTGGGGTACTCCTTCTTGCACTCCTCTAGCTCGGCAATGACTTGGCTGGCATCGGTGCACCCGAACATGGGTAGCTTCCACATTGTCCAGTAGCGTCCGTCATAGTATCCCGGGGACCTGGCGTTCTCACGGTACACAAATCCTTTCTAAAAAAAGAAAACTCATACTCATGAACTACACTTTTTCATAAATCTTATGTTATAAGTTTTTAAATAAAAGTAATTAAGGTTACCTCGGTCTCGAACTCAAGGCAAGGAATCCACTTGGAGCGGATAAGGAAGTCAATTTGCTTAGACAATTGCTCAACCGTCAAATCAGGAAGGTATGAGAGGGTCTCAAACTTCTTCAACCCAATTGGTGGCCATACCTAAATTATTTCGTTGTAATTTGAGATATATATATCATATACTACGGTAAAACCGCAAAAACATTCCAATTATTTTGGGATAAACTTTACTGTTTGGTCTACTAAGCTTGTTGTGAGAATTCCTTATATGTGTGGCTCAAGAAGGCTGAAACTGGATGTGCATAAAAGCAATAGATATAAGAAAACGTACTTTCATGCATTGAACACGTCCAACTTTGCTAGAACGGGAAGTAATGTCACCGGTTTTCTTTGTTATGGGGAAGGTGGTGGTTGCCTTGAGGCCGGTGAATGGTGCAGCCATGCTGGCCTGAGTCGGGGTGGAACGGACTGAGACTGCAGCAGAGGACATAATTGTGGAAGCCATATTTACTCTTGCTTGTAGTGTTCAAGCTTAGTGCACTTGCCACATTGCTAGAGTAGCTAGGTATATATAATAGGTTGATGTTTAACATTTTGCACGAATTGGACAAAAATGATGTGGCATATGATATGTGGAATTTTTCAGCCATTGGATTGTGTGGTTCGTGAACATATGGTAATCAATTTTTGGAGCCATGGGATTGTGTGGTTCGTGACCATATAGTTATCTATCTTTTCGTGCTGGGAGAAAAGGTTCGAGCCTCTATTTCGGTTATGAGAACCATCATATCAATAATGATCAATTGAAATTTTAGTTGTGGAAATTTATCAAATTATTATTAATTATCTGCTTATCATATATGTTGGAGAAAAAGTTATTAATATCAGAACAATATGTGTATTTTTGTTAACATTTTGAAACAATACAAGCCTCAAACAGTAGTACGTACAGTGGTGGTGGTGGTAGATGGTTGTCCTTCGATTGAATTACTGTAACTGGTTCTTTTAAGCACCGATCGGTTCTTTATACTCCAATGCTTCTATTTTTGCAAGACCAATCCTTCAACTGATGCCTAATATTACATAATATCGAAACAATATAATAAGTCTTACTTCTTGTTGTTGTTGGTAGTTAGATTTATTCAATTCTTGTATCCATTCAGTTCTACTGCCGACCGTATGTAATATCTTTTACTTTGCTCTCTTTATAAATCATTACCAACTTCTAGCAGACCCGTCATCTCCTTCGTCAACTTTTAAAATTTGAAACAATATAATGTTTGAGCTTGAATCTGTACATCGCTAGACCAGAACTGGAACTACGAGCGGCATGTGGTACTTGTCTTGTACATGTTTGGACATGGGACAATAGTGAGTGACTACTGGGCAGAAAGGTCCGTCGATGTATGTCCCTAGCAAATTGATCCCACATTCAGATGTTGAGCATAGTCGGAGGTTGGCTATTCTCCACGATCTAAATAATTAGCATGCACCCGGACATGCTTCAAGATTGGTAACGAGGTCACTCCTCAAATTAGAGGGATAAGGTAGTATTATTGGCATGAGTAATCCGAATTGTCATAACATGCACTCGACTTTAAAATGCCCATTGCTTTATTGTTTCATATAATATGTTCCTAAAACATTGTTACCTTATTGTACTCCATCTTGTTTGAGGTTCTGTTAATTTCTCACTAAGTCGTCAGACTTAATTCATGTCTATTCTTGTATTTCTATCAGATTGCAAAGAAACGGAAGAAAATATACCATGTTTTAAAAAACGGAGTCGGAGGTTGAGCCGGACACCCCCCAAAAAAGGTTTAACCGGGATTGGACCTGTTGAGCCGTTCTGTGAGCCGGTTGAGCTGATGTACCATTATAATATTAATATATACTCTATTTGTTTCATTTTAATTAATACATTTGTTATTTTGTACAAATTTAAGGAGATAAGTATATTAGTATAATATAATGTCATATTAGTAATGCGTATTTATTTTACTTTATTTATATATATTGATCTTTTGTAATATCCCGTATTGTGATGCCACATCTTACTAAACTAAACTAGCGAGTACCAACTACCAACACATAATAATTTTAATACCCACCTATTTATTTATCTTTATTTCCCTTCTAATTCTTTTTCCTTTTTTCATTCATCAATCATGTGTTGGGTCTCATAATGTGTTTCTCACGGATCCAATTCTACTTCTTTTTTATGGAGTACACTTTTTTATTCTTTTCACTTACCTTTAGCTTTTTCTATTAATTTACTCCTCTTTTTATAACATCACAGATCTAGTTCCTACTTCTCTGTTCTTTCGTTCTCTTCATCTTCTGTTGATCTATTCTATCTTCTTCAATTCGTCCTCTCTACCCCCCCATCTTCCTCCTTAAAGGTTTAACCCACCACATCGACCATCTCACCACCACTTTCTCCGCCCTGCTCCCATACCGCCTCATCACCTTCTCTGCCCGACTTCCTCTTCCTCCTTAACAATGGTAACAGGGGTTTGCCATCGGTTTCGATTTTAGAAGATAGTCCCGGCCCTTGGTTAACGAGTCGAGCTTCCAGTGATCGGATGGGAATAGATCTACTTTGTTTTCTAACCTTTTTTTTTCTTTTTTTTTTTTTTGGCAACAGAGGCCTTTATTTTATTTTTTTCGCATTTTGACCCCAGAACCGGAAAAGCCGCCGGTTCAGCGGCTTTCCGGCTCACCGGTTTTGGCCGTTTTTTCCGGTTCTGGGGCCTCCGGCTCCATAGCGTTTATATGGTGACTTTCAACCGTTCGGTTCCGGTTTCCACGGTCAGACCGGCCCGACCGTCCGGTCCGATCCGTTTTTTAAAACTTATAGAATAAAAAGGGGGAAGCACTAAAGAAAAGAATCTTAATAAATCTGGGACTAAGTATGAATTTTGTTTAAAACATATTGTGAATAGTAGTGAGTGTGAACATTGTATATTGCATTACAGATGGATCTATATAAGGGTCATATGCTAAGGAGCATATTTCACCTTACTAGATTCTCTATATTCTAGAAAATATAAGTCATTTTGTACATGGAGGTAAAGTAGTTGGAGAAATGTAATATTGTAATGAATAGCACTGTGCCGCTGGCGGTTATCAGAGCATGGCTCAAGTTTTGTTTTGTGGATACTTGCATTCCTTAAATGGATTTCGTTATTGCGAGTATGATTTACTTGGAGTAGACATAAACAAAGTGTTAACCAATTAAACAGAAAATACAGCGACACCGTAGCGATGTAAACAATGCACGATGTGCATTAACATTTATGAATTATGCGCTACCATTCAAGGTTATCTTTACACCTATATAGTGCATTAATAAGTTCTGCGAGAAGGAAAGTTTTGGTAAGTGGCTCCAAAGGTCATACCGCTTTAAATTCAAGTAATAAGTTTGTGAATTTGTGTTGGGTAAAGTTTTATGAATATCCCAACAATGTTAAGAACATTTAGATGTTGAGAAAAATTTAGGTAATGACTTTCTCCTTCCTTCCCTTATAGAGAAAGAGAAAATATTTTCCCATTGACGAGATTTCTTCTATACAAAGTAAATTTTAATAGTAGTTCTGCTTCCTCTCTCACCACCTTGAAAACTCAGTCGGTGTGTGTCTTCTCTAGATTTATTTCGTCCTCACACTTTAATAAATCAATAATTTTCATTTCCAACTTTTGACTCGATCACCAATATGAAGAATAGCGGCAGAGCTGAGAGAGAGCCGGAATCACGAAAAATCCAAGCATTTCAAATTTCAAAAGTGGTAATCACATATCCAATCTCTTGTGGTTGAAATTTGCTTGATATCTTTTTATGGTTACAAGTTTCTTCCATCATAGCATGCAAGACATGGTGTGAAGCACTAAAGTCTCCTGATTAGTCTGCCAATTTTTATGCGACAAACTCACAGTTTAGACGTTTTATACTCCATACCTTTGAGACATATTAAGGTCATCAGTTTTCGTTACTTGAAACATTAAGAAATGTGATTCTTTTCAACTTTTGTAACGCGCGAGATACCCGAGTAACAACAAATATAAAGAAGTGAATAGTATTAGAAAAAAGTGTTACCAATAGAAAGATAAACTTTAGTGACATTGTAGCCGTTGCACGATGCGCAACAAGATTTATTAGTTATGCGTTAACACTCCTTGTTATCTTTACGCATATATCTAGGTAATATAACCATGTGATTTCAACTTTATAAAGTTAACCGACTTCCCAAGAATGATGAGTTGATTTAGATAATTACTTACTCATTCGTTCTTTTCTCTTATAATAAGAGAATGTCATTTTTCAGTAATCACGACCATATTTCCTTTGTAGAGGACAAATAAAATTGTAGTGAGGCTTGTTCTCTCACCACCCTGAATCCTCAGTCAGTCTTTTTCTGGTTACCAATTGTTTCTGCCATGGCTTGCAAGCATGTTTGAAAGACATGGTGTGAAGCCCTATACCTCCTAGGTTTGCCAATGTTTATGCAACAAACTCACAATTTACACGGTTTGTATTCCATAATCGTGAGCCACAACTTTGTCCAAGTCGTCAATTAATGTTCATTAATTGAAACACAAAGAAATGTGATTGTTTCTAGAATCATGTGATGCTCAAGATACCCGATGAAACAACATATTTAATTAAGCGAATACTGTCGCCATAAACAAAGTGTTACCCAATGAAATAGAAAATACAATGACAATGTAGCCAACACACGATGCGCAAAAACACTTATTAAATATGCGCTAGCACTCATCTTTACCTTTACACCTATATAGTGTCATTTATAAGCTTTGCGAGAAGGAAAGTTTACGCAAGCGGCTGTGGTCCAAATTTCATACCTATTTAAATTAATTTAGGTAATAACTTAGTCAATTTGTGTAGGTAAAGTTTATGAATATCCCAACAATGTTAAGCACTAGATGTTGAAAAACATTAGGTAATGACTTTCTCATTCCTCCCTTCTTAGAGAAAGAAAAAATCTTTTCCCAATAATCTTGACGAGATTTCCTCTATACAAAATAAATTAATTTTAATAGTAGTTCCGCTTCCTCTCTCACCACCTTGAAACTCAGTCGGTTTGTGTCTTCTCTAAATTTATTTCTTTCTCACAATTTAATAAATAATAATTCCCATTTCCTATTTTTGACTCCATCACCAATATGAAGAACAGTGGCAGAGCTGAGAGAGCCGGAAACACAAAAGATCCAAACATTGCACAAGTGGTAATCACATATCCAATCTCTTGTGGTTGACATTTTGATAGATGTCTTTATATTGTTACAAGTTGTTTCCATCATGGCATGCAAGACATGGTGCGAAGCACTAAAGCCTCCATGTGCCAATTTTTATGCAACAAACTCACAGTTTAGACGGTTTGTACCCCCATAACCGTGAGACATATTAAGGCCAACAGTTTCCATTACTTGAAACATCAAGAAATGAGAATTGTTTTTAGAATTATATAACGCGCAAGATACCCAATGTAACAATAAATTTTAAGAAGTGCATAGTATTACAAAAAAGTGTTACGTACCAACAGTAAGAAACTTTAGTGACATTGTAGCCGTTGCACAATGCGCAAAAATATTTATTAGTTATGCGTTAACACTCCTTGTTATCTTTGCGCATATATCTAGGTAATATAACCATGTGATTTCAACTTTATAAAGTTAACCGACTTCCCAATAATGATGAGTTGATTTAGATAAGTACTTTCTCATTCATTCTTTTCTCTTATAATAAGAGAATGTCATTTCTCAGTAATCCTGGCCATATTTCCTTTGTAGAGGACAAATAAAATTGTAGTGAGGCTTGTTATCTCACCACCCTGAATCCTCAGTCAGTCTTTTTCTCGTTATCAATTGTTTCCGCCATGGCTTGCAAGCGTGTTTGAAAGACATGGTGTGAAGCCCTAAACCTCCTAGGTTTGCCAATGTTTATGCAACAAACTCACAATTTACACGGTTTGTATTACTACTTGTTATCTTTGCGCATATATCTAGATAATATAACCATGTGATTTCAACTTTATAAAGTTAACCGACTTCCCAATAATGATGAGTTGATTTAGATAATTACATTCTCATTCGTTCTTTTCTCTTATAATAAGAGAATGTCATTTCTTAGTAATCATAACCATATTTCCTTTGTAGAGGACAAATAAAATTGTAGTGAGGCTTGTTCTCTCACCACCCTGAATCCTCATTCAATCTTTTTCTGGTTACCAATTGTTTCCGCCATGGCTTGCAAGCATGTTTGAAAGACATGGTGTGAAGTCCTAAACCTAGGTTTTCCAATGTTTATGCAACAAACTCACAATTTACACGGTTTGTATTCCATAATCGTGAGCCACAACTTTGTCCAAGTCATCAATTAATGTTCATTAATTGAAACACAAAGTGCGATTGTTTCTAGAATCATGTGTTGCTCAAGATACCCGATGAAACAACATATTTTATGAAGCGAATACTATCGCCATAAACAAAGTGTTACCCAATGAATAGAAAATACAGTGACAATGTAGCCAACACACGATGCACAAAGACACTTATTAAATATGCGCTAGCACTCATCTTTATCATTACACCTATATAGTGTCATTTATAAGCTTTGCGAGAAGGAAAGCTTACACAAGCGGCTGTGGTCCAAATTTCATACCGATTTAAATTCAGGTAATAACTTAGTCATTTGTGTAGGTAAAGTTTATGAATCTCCCAATAATGTTAAGCACATTTAGATGCTGAAAAAAAAAATTAGGTAATGACTTTCTCATTCCTTCTTAATAATCTTGACGAGATTTTCTCTATACAAAATAAATTAATTTTAATAGTAGTTCCGCTTCCTCTCTCACCACGTTGAAAACTCAGTTGGTGTGTGTCTTCTATAAATTTATTTTCTCTTCACACTATAATAAATTAATAATTTCCATTTCTAATTTTTGACTCCATCACCAATATGAAGAACAGGGGCAGAGGTGTGAGAGCTAGAAACACAAAAGATCCAAACATGGCACAACTGCTAATTGTATATCCAATCTCTTTTGGTTGCCATTTGCTTGATGTCTTTTTATGATTACAAGTTGTTTCCATCATGACCTGCAAGCAATGGCGTGAAGACCTAATTAATTCTGGACTAGTGTGCCAATTTTTATGGGGCAGACTCAAAGTTTAGACGGTTTATGCTCAATATAAATGTGAGAGGTATCTCCATTAAAGTCATCACTTTTAATTAATCGAAACATGATCAAGAAATGAGATTGTTTCTAGACTTCCACAACATTCCAGACACTCGATGTAACAATAAATTTAATAAATTTAAAGAAGTGAATAGTTTTGCTAGAATAAAATGTAAGCAAAGGTAAGAATTAACTTATTAGTGTTAAACTCCATCACACATCGCTTAATAGTATGTCTTGAAATCGATATATAAGATCAGATAACATTCTTTTCTTACAAGGGATTTTAAGGGATGATGATCCAATTCTAATATGTTAGCATAGTCAGGTTGATGATGGATGCTTTAGCCGATGATGATAATTTCGGTTTCTCAATGATGGCATTTATGATTCCACATGTAGAACCGACTAGCCGCATGCTACTCGTGATGGGCGCGTGTTAGAATATCCCGCATCACTTGTGAGAGTTATAATTAGCACATACATAAGTTGGATAACCTTATCAATGTAATAAGGTATTTTAAGGTGTTATTGGTCCAACTTCAATATGGTATCAAAGTAGGCCCAAGTTGATGGACTTATTTGCCCATGTTGGATTTCAGCCGATGTAATTTCGACATTTATCGGTCCATGTTGTAGAGTCAATATTCATACCGGCCTACACGTAAGGGGCGTGTTAAGCCCATCCCAATTCCAAATTTCATTTTCCCCAGTTGAGTATTTAATGTTTGGTGCTTGTTTTGAATTTCTTGGGTGATGTTCATTAGGATTCTCCGAATTGTTCTGTCAGTTTGAGAGATTTTAGGGAAATAATTTAAGATGATCATGCTAAAATTAGTAGAAATTTATAGTAAATTTTCAGTAAATTCTACTTTAACGTTTCACACTGGACCCTCTGCTTCACTTAAACGGAGTTATTTCAGTAACGGACTATCTCTTCGTTATTTACGTCTTTTCTTTTTACTATAGAAATATTCATCAGTTCAAATCGATCTCACTTTACATTTATTTTGTTAAATTTTTCTCGCTAGTTTATAAAATTATATTATAAAAATATAATATTTCTATTTAAATAGAGATATTATATTTGTAAGCCCCAGAAATTCAGAGGTTTAAAGGGATTGAGAACGCTACTCATGTCAACAAGGTGCACCTTTCTTTTCGGGAATCCACCTAAAAGTTGTTCTGGAGCAATTTTAGGATGGATGACCCACTGGGAAGTTCCCAGTGCGCGCACGAGTGAGGACAAAGTGCGCGAATTAGAACACGGGTTGGTCTCTGGGGCCAGCATATCACCCCCGCAGAGCAGTCCAAGAGTAATCGGGCCGCCCCAGAGGGTCGGGCCTTCGGTCGATTAGTGGCATCGGTTACAATATTTGTATAATGATAAGTTTTATATGTTATTTAAAATTTGGGAAAAATACATAAATAAATCAATAAGACACATTAATTACAAAAAAAGCCATCTTAAGAAACCAATTACTAAAATCTCGCTACCACTAACATGCGTTATGAGTGGACAAAACTGCCCCTCATTTCTCGTCATCCGCCATTATCACAAATTCATTTCTGCTAAAAACCTCCGTTTCTCTCTCCAACAACACAGACGAAACGACACGAAATTCTCAACCAAATCCGACGAAATTCAACTCGAAAGGTACTAAAATCAACAATCCAACTACGAAAATGGCAGAATCGAACAACCAATTGGCAACAACAAGCCGTAAAGATGACAAAGGTACGAAACCCTAGTTTCTGAGTGATTTTTTTCACGATTTTGTCACTTCCAAACGCCGATCAACATGAATGTTGGCTAGTTTCAGTGGGTAAACATAGTTTCAGTTGGTTGTTGCTAGTTTCAGTTGTTTTCTGCTAGTTTCTGTTGATTTCTCCTAGTTTTAGTGCATAGGAAGATGGTTGTTGCTAGTTTCAGTTGGATTTCTGCTAGTTTCTGTTGATTTCTGCTAGTTTCAGTGCATGAGAAGATGGTTGCTGCTAGTTTCAGTTGTTTTCTGCTAGTTTCTGTTGATTTCTGCTAGTTTCAGTGCATGAGAAGATGGTTGCTGCTAGTTTCAGTTGTTTTCTGCTAGTTTTTGTTGGATTTCTCCTAGTTTCAGTGCATAGGAAGATGGTTGCTGGTAGTTTCAGTGTTTTCTGCTAGTTTCTGTTGGATTTCTGCTAGTTTCAGTGCATGAGAAGATGGTTGTTGCTAGTTTCTGTTGATTTCTGCTAGTTTCAGTGCATGAGAAGATGGTTGCTGCTAGTTTCAGCTGTTTTCTGCTAGTTTCTGTTGATTTCTGCTAGTTTCAGTGCATGAGAAGATGGTTGTTGCTAGTTTCAGTTGTTTTCTACTAGTTTCTGTTGGATTTCTCCTAGTTTCAGTGCATAGGAAGATGGTTGCTGGTAGTTTCAGTTGTTTCTGCTAGTTTCTGTTGGATTTCTGCTAGTTTCAGTGCTATGAGAAGATGGTTGTTGCTAGTTTCAGTTGGATTTCTGCTAGTTTCAGTGCATGAGAAGATGGTTGTTGCTAGTTTCAGTTGGATTCTGCTAGTTTCAGTGCATGAGAAGATGGTTGTTGCTAGTTTCAGTTGTTTTCTGCTAGTTTCTGTTGGATTTCTCCTAGTTTCAATGCATGAGAAGATGGTTGTTGCTAGTTTCAGTTGGATTTCTGCTAGTTTCTGTTGATTTCTGCTAGTTTCAGTGCATGAGAAGATGGTTGCTGCTAGTTTCAGTTGTTTTCTGCTAGTTTCTGTTGATTTCTGCTAGTTTCAGTGCATGAGAAGATGGTTGTTGCTAGTTTCAGTTGTTTTCTGCTAGTTTCTGTTGGATTTCTCCTAGTTTCAGTGCATAGGAAGATGGTTGCTGGTAGTTTCAGTTGTTTTCTACTAGTTTCTGTTGGATTTCTGCTAGTTTCAGTGCATGAGAAGATGGTTGTTGCTAGTTTCAGTTGGATTTCTGCTAGTTTCAGTGCATGAGAAGATGGTTGTTGCTAGTTTCAGTTGTTTTCTGCTAGTTTCTGTTGGATTTCTCCTAGTTTCAGTGCATAGGAAGATGGTTGTTGCTAGTTTCTGTTGTTTTCTGCTAGTTTCAGTGCATGAGAAGATGGTTGCTGCTAGTTTCAGTTGATTTCTGCTAGTTTATGCTAGTTTCAATTGTTTCAGCAACAATTAAAGCTAGTTTCAGCAACAAAATGCTAGTTTCAATACAAGTGCTAGTTTTATTAGTTTCGGCAAACACGAATGCTAGTTTCATTAGTTTCAGCATCACAAGTGAACACAAAATGTTAGTTCATTAGATTGATGCTAGTTTAATTAGTTTCGGCAACACAAATGCTAGTTTCAACGGAAAAATACTAGTTTCATTAGATTCTAGGGCACCAAAAATAGAATGGCCTTTTTTGTAAGACTACTTGTATTTTAGGGCACCATAAAAATAGAATGACCTTTTTTGTAAGACTACTTGTATTTTAGGGCACCATAAAAATAGAATGGCCTTTTTTTTGTAAGACTACTTGTATTTTAGGGCACCATAAAAATAGAATGGTCTTTTTTGTAAGATGTTTTTTAAAGTGGTTGTTTTAACAATTAGGGGCTCTAGAGTGGTTATTTTATATAATTTTCTGTTAAATTTATGAAAGGTCAATCAACATAAATTTAAAAGAAATGAAAGAAATGATGGGGAATATATAAAGTTTAGGAACTATATATTCCACCCCAAACTCTTATTCTTATATATACATGTACACCATGGCCTATCTAGTCAGCGTCTACTCATTTTGTCCCTCAAGAGCATGCATATTTAATAGCCCATTGGCTTGTAGGCAATGAAACTGACACCCTCGGCTTGGCGATCGTTGTCAAAGCCGATGATCCTGATGGTGCTGTTGGGGTTTTCCTTCTTGCACTCCTCTAGCTCTGCCATGACTTGAGTGACATCGGTGCACCCCAACATGGGTAGCTTCCACGTGGTCCAGGATTCGGGCTAGGCAAATCAACTCGCATACTCAGCAACGTTTAATTTACTCGTAAGTTTTATGTTAAAAAGTTTCGAGATAAATTAAACACGTAAGGTTACCTCGGAGGACTCGAACTGGATGCAAGGAATCCACTTGGAACGAATAAGGTCATCAATATCCTTGGCCAATTTTCCTACCTCGGTCTCGTACCCCGCGGCTCTCTGTCTGGAATGATCAGCAAGATGCTCGAACTTGGTTGTCATTTTAGGAACTCTATCTTTCTCGACTTCTATCTTGCGCTCGTCGGTCTTATTCTCTCTTCTCAGCTGCTGCGAGTCCATGATATACTGTTTTATTATTTTAATACCATATAATATATATAAAAGGATCATACATGTATATATATGACAGCATATGGCGGTTAAGGCTTTGGGATGAAGATGGGAATGTAATATGATTAGCAACGTGTTGGATGGTTAATGTTTGATGTTGTGAGTCAGCTCCTAGAATCTCCCTGGACTAACGTACACCTAGCATCTTGTTTGAACTTTCACTATATTTAGTAAAATTAGCTTAAGCTAGCTCATTGCTTATAATTAAGTTTTAATGAGAAATTATACTAATAGTTGATCTAGAAGTTAATATTAAATTTCTAATTAATGTAGGTGTTGGGGTGATCTCTGATTCTCTGATGACTTAATTAATAGATTTTAATTAATGTAGTAGATATATATTTAGTGAATTAATTCGGTTATAATGTAGTTTGTATTTTGTAAAAACAAAAAAAGAAAGCTGTCTACTTTGTAGTTTTCGTAGAGACCGAGGGGGGGGGGGGGGGTAGGTGCTGTGTGTCTTTGTTTGTGTTAAGGTGCATGTGGGTAACCAAGAGAAATGTTTCAGTCATGACTCATGAGTTCCCTGGCCTTTGAAAGATTGTAGTAATACCCTACCCGTAAGATTAACGTTCTGTATTTGATCCGTATGAAAAAAATAAATTTCAAAATATATGAAATTAGTTACAATTTATCTTATAAATAAATTTAGTTCCAATTAAATCCGTTAAATTCGAATGAAACATATAGCCAAAAGCAAGTAAGAGACACACCACACTTATGGCCCTGTCTTTGTGGCCAACTTTGGAGTAACCAATTAAGTTCCCAAATGAATCAATAGTATTACTTTTGTGGAGTACCAATAATAATATATAAAAGCTCAATCAACTGTAAGATTATATTTTGATGAACACAATACATGGCCTCCTTGATCATTTAATCCCAAATATTTAGTAGCCTGTTGGTTTGGAGGCAATGAAACTGATGCACTGGACTTGGCGAATGTTGTCGAATCCAATGATCCTGACGAAGGCGTTGGGGTACTCCTTCTTGCACTCCTCTAGCTCGGCAATGACTTGGCTGGCATCGGTGCACCCGAACATGGGTAGCTTCCACATTGTCCAGTAGCGTCCGTCATAGTATCCCGGTGACCTGGCGTTCTCACGGTAGACAAATCCTTTCTAGAAAAATCCATACTCATGAACTGAACTTTTTTTACTCATATATCTTATGTTAAAAGTTTTTAAAAATAAAAGTAATTAAGGTTACCTCGGTTTCGAACTCAAGGCAAGGAATCCACTTGGAGCGGATAAGGAAGTCAATTTGCTTAGACAATTGCTCGACATTCAAATCAGGAAGGTATGAGAGGGTCTCGAACTTCTTCAGCCCAATTGGAGGCCATACCTGGATATATTTCATTTTTATTTAAATTCCGGTGACACCATACCATCTTATAATAGGATGAAAAATAAGTATAATAATCCAATTATATATTTGAAGCATAATAGTTGCACAATGTTTCTACTATTAGAATATTAATTAGAAGACACATACTTTCATGCATCGAACACGTCCAGCGTTGCTAGAACGGGAAGTAGTGTCACCAGATTTCTTAGTTATGGGGAAGGTAGATGCCACCTTGAGGCCGGTGAAAGGTGCTGCCATGCTGGCTTGAGCCGGGGTGAGACGGGCGGAGACGGCAGTTGAGGACATTAGTGAGGAGGCCATTGTTACTAGCTCTTGTTATGTTCAAGTTTTAGTGGCTTTGAGACACATTGCTTGTCCAGGTATTTATAATGGTTCGATGTATAACATTTTGCATCTAATGGACAAAAATGATTACCTGGAATTTTGTAGCCATTGGATTGTGTGGTTCGTGACCCTGAGTTAATCTATCTTTTGGTGCCAAGGAAAATGGTTGGATTCTTTAATTTCAAGCCTTATCATGGTCTTGCCAGGTCATGAGAATCATCTTATCGACCGCGCGTGAATTGAATTTTGTGTTGCACATTTTATTCTATAATCTATTATGTTACTCTCTTATGTTAGTTGCAGAGTGAAAATCGGTTTAAGTATCTAACTCACCATCTCTCGTTCCATGGAAGCGTATGGAAGGAGTATTTTGAGTAAGAACGAGACTGAAACCTGCAAAACAAGGAGAAAATTAATGGGGAGGGATCTAGAACCGGCCTACCGAAGTTAGACCGGTTGGCAAGTTAATGTAGTGAGAAGGTTTCTGCATGGTAGGAGAAAAATATATATAATATCGAGAGTAATAAATGAAGACATATTTATAGGATACGAGGTAGGCCCCTTGCTTGTCCTTGGTGTACTTCATGTATCGAAATGGCGGGCAATACTGTAGCTTCCTTCGATCCCCATGGTATTTTCGATCCTCAACGCCATGTGGGCTTACGTTAGAGTCGCTTCGGGGATATGTACTTTCGGGGGTACTAGGCATATCTTTCGAGCCCTTGTGCGGATGTCTCGAACCTTAACTAGTACCGTTCGTCCCCTATCACATAGAACGACACATCATTACCACAAAAACTACTTCCTCAGTTTATTTTGAAAAATGATTTTCATTTTATTTTGAACGTTTTTTAATGTTATTGACCTCCAATTTTACAAATTAATATGCAGAATCTATAGTACATTAACAATTGTATTTATTATGACAATGTAGCCTCCCCTGTCAAATATATGATTTTCCAAGATGGATGTTATTTCGTAAAAATTATTGTTTTGGTACCCTAACTTAGGGTCCCACTATTTTGTGTTCCCTAGTGATATCGATTTTTGTTAATTGTGCTCCAGAACGTATAATCAATGTATTTACACATATAAATCAGTATATTTACAAAATCAAGAACGTCAGTTTTTTTTTGTAAACCTCAAATAAATCCATAGGTTAAAAAAATGAAGCAATCACCAGATCTACCTGGGAGGTACTCAAAGCTCAGCCTCCAATGAAATATTTGTAATAGATCCACCTGGGCGGAGCTCAGAGCTCCACCTCCAATGGTAGAACTTGTTAAGATCTACCATTGGAGGCGGAGAGCTCCGCCTCTAATGGCGGATCTATAAACGGAACCGCTTGGGCTGCTCTGCCTCCAATGCAGGACTGTTAATAAGATCCGCCTATTAGCAGAGTAGTCGCACATCGTCCATGTCGTAGCTTTTACAGCTCCGTCGATGGAGCGGAAATTTGATGTCAAAGTATTTTGAAAAAAACATTCTTGATTGATATTAATTTTAGGACCTAAATTAATATTTTATAAAGTATTGTGGACAGTTTGGGATAATTTTAAGGTCATTTTACAATTTTAGTTGGGATAATTTTGAAAATTTTAAAATATATAGGTCAATTAGTAATAAAATAAAATTTTGGGGCCCAAAGCTGTCAATATGTAACCCTATATATAACCAATGTATCAACCGCATAGAGGACTAAATTAACAAAAATGACAAAAAATGGGTATTACTTGGGTGCAGGAAAAAAAAAAAGGGACCCCGAGTTAGGAGACGAAAATGGCAAGTTTACCATGCCAATTGCATTGAGATGTAATTACTAGCTTCTGCTGGTATGTTTCATTCCCAACTTATCCAACATGCATGTAAGTGTAGTTGTTTCAAGAGCGTTGTCATAGGTGTTTACCTATGGTTCACTCAACCCTTGTATTCTGGAAATTAAACAGAGCACTTAACCTCGTTTATTTTGTTTTACCTATTCTAACACAATAACTATTCCACAGCTATAGTTGTTTGTCTTGTGCAGGGGAAGTATACTTATACAAGGGAATTTCTGGATTACAAGAAGATTTAAAGAAGAAAGATATTTATTCAAGGAAGGACTTAAAAAGGAATTCAACTCAAAAGAAGGAAAAGAAGATCGATTCTAGCAAGGAGTATTTTCATACCAATTCATGTCCACATACATCAAGACGTGTTTCCAGATTGAAGTTGATGTAGTTATCCACTGCTATTTAAGAAGGGCATCGACAAACCCGGAAACTTACGACACAGAAGACAAGAGCATCGAGTTACAGAGTGTTAGGTTTCTATTGTTTTTAGTCGTCGTATCTTTTACACTAGTTTGTATTCTGGACTTCTCTAAGAGCGTATTGAAGGTAGAATAGATAGGGTGCAACTCTATATCATCTCTTAGGTGACTAGTGTTGTTTAGAGCTAAGGTAGAAGAAGAGAGTATAACACCGTTGTACAGACATATTCTATTTTAGTCATTTCTGCCTTGGTTGGGCATCAATCAGGGCTGCTTGAAACTTTTCACAGGTTCTTCTTTATATTCCGATGTGCTTTAACTTCATTATATTATCTGTATTTTTGTTTACTAATCCGCAGGTTTCTGACGAGTATTTGTAGAGATTGACCTAGGTGTTCATCCAACACCATAGTCAACATGTTACGTCTGGCGTGTAATTTGTACTTAAAACAAGTTATATCGATCCTGCATGTTTTCAATGTAGCATTCCGAAGTTGATCTAGTAGAATGGGGTGTTCTCGTAACACCGCATGACAACAATGCACGGCCGGTATGCAAAATGTTGGCCGCAGTGTTATCATAAGTCATAACACCACCTAGCAACACTGCACTTTCATAGTTTGATTATGGTGAACTTGCCATTGATTTGCTTCAAATTATGAACCCAAAATCAAGAAGATATGGTATAGATTCTATGGAATACTATTCATGGGAAACGGTCATAATACAAGAGAAAATCAAGAAGATCAGATGACAGGTATATATACAGGCTTCTCTGGAAAGAAATGAAGAAAAAGTAGATGTAGAGCGTTAGATCGAGAAGTGACTGATATGAAGTCCAGATTCATCGATCATCACACTCCCGCCCAAAGTAGTTATGAATACTTGGTGTATATTGTTGTAGAATTTGGCATTTGATGTGGATATTTGTTAGCTTGTATATACAGCAAGTAATGTAGATTAGCATGTATAGAATTCAGTAGATTAGTGTAAGTAGAACAAATTCTTCATTTCTTTGCACAATATATCTCTAGTTATTTACATTGTTGTCCATCATGCTCTGCATATTCATGGGTACCCCATATTCATTCATCGATCATCATCTCCAAGTGTGTTCTCGGATTGTATTGAAACCATATAGAAAGAGAACTTTACAAATTGCATCGGAAAATTAACATAAATGTCTAGATTCCGCACTTTCCCAAAAGTTTGAGCTTTTGGGGGAGTTGAATTTATATCATAGTATTAAAATCATTTGGGTCACGCCCAACAATTTGATCTTTTGAGGGAGTTGGATTTATGTCAAACTGCAACTCTTGAGTACAAAATAAGAATTCGATAGCTAGAATTACAGGATATAGAATAAGGACGTATAGAAAAAACCAATCCCAAGAAGGCCGAATAAATTTTATTTGGTTTGCGTCCAACTTTTCGCAGTAAAATGAGAAGAAAAAAAAAACGTTAAAACAAACAGTTAGGTAATTATAGGAGTATTTTTTATTTTGAGTATACCAGGTACCAATGTTTCTGAATCAAAACCGAAAACATTCCAAGTTCAAGGAACAAAAGGTAATGTCAAATAAATAACATCAATGTTTTCAAACACTTGAGTCTCTCTGCTCATTCGTAGTTCCTTCTACATTTCAATAGCTTTTGGGCTTGGAGGCAATGAAACTGATGCACTGGACTTGGCGAACGTTGTCGAATCCAATGATCCTGACGAAGGCGTTGGGGTACTCCTTCTTGCACTCCTCTAGCTCGGCAATGACTTGGCTGGCATCGGTGCACCCGAACATGGGTAGCTTCCACATTGTCCAGTAGCGTCCGTCATAGTATCCCGGTGACCTGGCGTTCTCACGGTACACAAATCCTTTCTAAAAAAAGAAATCCCATACTCAGGAACTAAACTTGTTTTACTCATAAATCTTACGTTAAAAAATTTCAAATAAAAGTAATTAAGGTTACCTCGGTCTCGAACTCAAGACAAGGAATCCACTTGGAGCGGATAAGGAAGTCAATTTGCTTAGACAATTGCTCAACCGTCAAATCAGGAAGGTATGAGAGGGTCTCGAACTTCTTCAGCCCAATTGGTGGCCATACCTACGTTTCATTTTCAATAGAATCTTTTAATACATGATACATAAAACACACATTGTAAAACAAATATTTCTATAGTTTTTGGATAGAAAAAAAAATAAAAATACTTTCATGCATCGAACACGTCCAACGTTGCTAGAACGGGAAGTAGTGTCGGCGGATTTCTTTGTTATGGGGAAGGTGGTGGTCGACTTGAGACCGGTGAAAGGTGCAACCATGCTGGCCTGAGCCGTGGTGGAACGGGCGGCAACAGCAGCGGAGGACATAATTGTGGAGGCCATTTTTAGTCTTGCTACTTCTTGTGTTCAAGCTTAGTGGCCTTACCACACTAAACTAGGTATTTATAACAAAAAAGATTTTCAACATTTAGCATCTAACGGACAAAAATGATTATGGGGAATTTTGCAACCATTGGATTGTGTGGTTCATGACTCTGTATGGGCTATGGTAATCTATTTTTTGGTTCCAAGGAAAATGGTTAGAGACTTCAAACATTATCATTGTCCACCACAATCGGAGTGCCAGGTGGCAGGGGTAGTATTTATCCTATCTGATCACCAAAAGTATGAAATGGGAGGACATAAATTCATTTAGGTTTGAACTTTGAACTGTAATTTTCAGTTTAAAATCTTTTTTCTTTGAAATAAAGTAATTTTTCTAAGGTTTGTTGCTAGATACGTCCCTGTATAAACACACGTCCCTGATGAGGCACAAGCTGCTTGTGATAAGTCTGACAAATTGATAAGAACTGGCGAAGGTCTTATTAAGGTACAAACCTCCGTACTTGGAATATTCACACTTTCACAGCATTGGATTTTTGTTGAGCTCTTGACTAACATTGGATGTTACTACTTTATTGAGGTCAAATGGCTCTTCCTTTCTCAACCGTTAGATCTAGAGCGGTTAACTCTAGAAATTTATGACAAGGATATAAACATGCACTTCAAATCATTGCTTCCGAAGTTTCTACATGTATTTTCAAGTATAATGGAAAGTCCCAGAGAGGAGGAAGCAGTGGTGGAACATCTCACTGGAGCCATCCAGTTTGTGCGCGAAAATCATAAAAAAAAAACTAGGCCAATGATCGTGCAAATTGGAATCACATATCGCCAGTGATCGAACTTACACTTACAGAATGTTATGGTTTTCTTTCTATGATACCTGGAAAGCAGATGTTCCTATATGAATCAGTTGTTCAACTTCAAAAACTGGATCGATACAGAAATACATTGTTCATGACTGCAATTCTGGGTGTATCAATCAAGCCGTAGTCCCCACTTCACTCATGTGATGAATACCCGGGATTATGGGTTGTGTGTTGGGTCGAAGAGGCTGCGGTTCGAGGCTTGGCCCGGGGAAAGGGGCGTCGATCTGCTAGTGTATGGGAGGGAGTAGTTTAGTTGTTTTCTTTTAATTATACTCCTTGTTGGAGTCAGTGGCGTCTTTGACTTTTAGGTGGCCCTGTGCAAAATTTTAGACGAGGACCATGTAATAAAAAAATAGATAAATGAATAAAAATTTATAGAAGAAAAATATTGTCAAAAATTATCACATTCAAGTATTGAAATTATTTCCGAACATAAAATTCCAAACAAACTAAAAAGATCACTTAAAAAGTTTACTTTTTGAAACGGCAACAACTACTCCTACACTAATACACTATATAAATTTCCACCTAAACCACCTTAATTAATAAGATCACTTAAAACTTAAAAAGTGCAACTATTCTAGCATTCTTTGAGGCAAAATCATCAATTAAATCATCATAGCTAATTTTCTCCGGATATTATTATTATTATTATTATTATTATTATATTATTATTATTATTATTATTATTATTATTATTATTATTATTATTATTATTACTACTATTATTATTATTATTATTATTAATAGAATCCTATACTGGGCTTTAGTGCCATGGGTCTCGGAGGCCCCCGAAATGTGTGGCCCTGTTCCGTCGATCTTACGGAACAGGCTAAGAGCCGCACCTGGTTGGAGTCAGTTAACTTGTTCGGTAAGAAAATGTTAGGAAAAAAATTCTAGGACAGATTTACGAGAATCTTACCTGATTCTGCCTTATCTCTAGATGGCAGAACTTGGTCAACAAGTCGTGTCTTTACTATTTAAGCATTGTACTACTTTCATTATTTTTCATAGTTGAATATTTATTTGAGTCGTAACTCTGGAGCTCTTTAGCTTATTCGCTCTTTAGCGGTATCTTGAGGTAAGTTACTCTTTAGTAATTTGTCTGTTGGTAGATTACTCTTTAGTAATTTGCTTGGCCAATACGTTTTCGTGTTGGATTTATTCTTTTTCTGCAATTCTCCATCTCTTTCTACTTCTGTCAATTGAGGATCCATCATCATGTCAATCATAAAAAAAATGCAGGGCTAGGTAAAGAATCAATAAAAGAGCTAGAGCTAAGCTGGGATAATTGCAGTAAGAATAGCAATGTAAATGTGTAATAGTAACAATGTCTGAGAACCTGGTCCAATGGAATGGAATAGCCTAAGTTCTTTTATTAGACAACCAATTATGGTCAACTGCCCGCGGCAGTTGGGAGGAACTTCCATCCGCTGCGGTTAATGATTTGCCTTATCCGTCATACGCGGGTCGGTTAAAAATTTGGCAAATAACCGCCCGCAACCGCCCGCGTACAAGTTTAAAAATAGGGTAATTTCCATCCAGCTCCCCCGTTAGTTTCATCAATTACACATTACCCCATGTTAGTTCAACAACTACAAATTACACCCTGTTAGTGCACATCAATTACATATTACCCCACGATCTTGACTTTTTGCGAATTAAGGCCTGAAAAGTACAATTTTGCCCTCATTTAAGTTTTAGTTTTCAAAAAACACCAAACAACTTCAATTCTCTTTTATACATATTTGACTCTAAATTTTTCTACTTTACAAATTTGACTATAAATTATTTAAATTAACCCCATTACTTATCTAAATCTCAAAATGATCTTAAATATTATTGCAAAAAGGTCCATACAAAATTTTTTATTCATATTTCAGTCCATAATTTTCATAAAAGAAATTAAAACTAAATAAAATAAAAAAACAGAAAAATAAATACTGCTCATCGGAGCTGTTTAAAGCTCCAATCGTCGCTGCCCAGCGGGAAGCTCCGATTGGAGCTTTAAACCGCTCTAATCGGAGCTGTCAAAAGCTCCAATTTGGAGCTTTTACAGCTCCGACTGGAGCTTTAACAGCTCCAATCGGGGTTGTACTTTCGGGCAGCTCCGGCGCCGGAAAAATTCCGCTGTCGGTGCTGAAGAAGAAGGACTTAAAAAAAACAAAAAAGAAAAGAAAATAAAAGTAAAAAGAAAATAAAATTAAAACATGAAAGAAAAAAGGAAAAAGAAAAGAAAATAGGATAAGGGAGTGTTTGGCTAGCCACATTTTCATAAAAAATTTAACTTGGTCAACTCGATTGGGGTGTAACGTAATTGTTGAATTAGGGGGGGGGAATATAAAAACTGATGCACTAACAGGGGTGCTTTATGAAAATTTCCCTTAATTAAAAATATAAATTGTTGCACTTTATTTATATATTTATAAACATAATTGTATGGGGGTATAATAATAGACAGTTCACTCACCTTCGCTCTAAGTGCATCCGTCCCTGGAAGTGGGGACTACAACTTGATTGAGGTGGAGATTCAAAGTTGAAAATATAATAGTCCATAATATAAGTTTATTAAATGTTTTATTATTATAGTTTAAAAATATAATCGGGAATCAAAGTTGTAAATTATTGAGTAAAAAAATTAAAATGAATAAATTATAGTGGGACGAATACAACGATATCATAATATGTACAATTAAACAACTTTAATTATGTGCGTATTTTCCTAGAAACACTTGACGCCGCCACCGAAATGAAACCAACGAGTATTGCAAGTTGGTACGTCGTTCACTAATTAATTCGGTTCCTGACAAATGCGCAGGAGAACCAACCCTTGAAGAAAGCATGAACCAGCATTGCACTCCTTGACGAGCTGGGATGGGAATGGGAATAACCATTTAGAAGTCAATGTTTTTTGTCATTAATTACATGATTAATTTGGTTTGCCAAACTTATTTTACTTCACTTGGAACTTTCATGTGTAATGTCCAGCTACTTTGCCACAAAAGAGTCTACGTTTCGGAGTAAACACATACTTTATGTAGAATTGCAGATGCAAATAAACGTGCATGCTTTGCATAATTTAAACAAAAAATGTTAAATTGGAATAGTGTGCGTAATTGAAGAATAATTAATGGAGATTAAAAGAAATTCTCAACGAGCCCCTTACATGTAATTCCGGTCGGGGAATTAGAGAATCCCCATGTCCGGTTGTGGTACTTTGTCTCTTAAGGGTTTGCAAACATTATGCAAGACTCTTTGTAATTGTTTTTCTTTTGAAAAAAATTTGTCGTTTCAAAAAAAAAAAAAACCAATGTAGCTTCGATCGGAGAAAAAAGCTCCGATACGACCGGAGCTTCAACTTCTCAGATTGGAGCAGTTGCTGCTCTGACCGGAGCAGTCAAAGCTCGTGTCAGAGGATCTTTATTTTATTTATTTTAAACAAAAGTTGTTTTAAAAAAAATCCTTTAAATGCTAACTAAGGGTTGTTTGTTTCTCTAAAAATTCAAAAGTGCTATGATGCCTTAATATGTCTTGAGTAGGTGGTAGATGTTATGTTGGGAGAATCCGAAAATATTGGAAGTAGAATTATTAGGAGTTCATTGTGATTAGAAAAGAAAAAATGAGAGCGAGAAAGAAAGACTATGTCACGAAGAGACACAACACGGGCTAGGGAGAGAACGGTTGTCTGAATGGCTTGCCAAAAGACCTGTATGCCTAGTTTTACAAATAAGAGTTTCTTAGTTGTTGATATTGAAATATGTCTAATATGTTATATCGCGAATCACAACGGACTAAAGGAATGTGGACACAATCTAAGTATCATGAAGCTCTCCCTGTCTCTGTTCGTACGAACCTCGATCTGTACGTCTCAACTAGGTAAAATATGAGAAGCTCACAAATTATTATTATAAGGCATTTGGGAGATCACGATGTTTTCACTTAATCACTTAAAAGAGCTTAGGACACTTCGAGATGCGGATGGTTTCTTGGTTTTCACTAAAACCAGGGGTTTTCACTAAAACCAGGGTAGACGTTCCTTATCTTGTTTATTCCTGATCCTAATTACCTTACCTTTTTGTTGAGTTGTTCCAGGAGCGGACTTACGGGAAGGTACGGAGAAGAAGGAGACTAGGACGAATGGACATACGTTAGAAAGCTCAGGTACGATATTTACACATTGATTAATTGATGTATTTAACACTAGTTCTTTCGTATTGTGACTTAGCCCAGGAACTAAGAAGGATGTTAGGATGATTTGAGCTAAGGACGGACTAAGAATCGTAAGAGTCAGAAGGTTGGGAAGACCTAGTAGATTCAAGAAGATTCACCTAAGTGGGCCAGGGCCAAGTCCATGAAGGTCAATGTTGTGCCTACTTAATTCGTACACGTGGATGAAGGAGAAGACGACAGGTGACAGCCTAGTATTGGACCGACTCAAGGATGACCAATACCTATAAAATGACATCAATCCCCAAAAACAAGGTATCAAGTATTAACTACTCTCACTAATTACACCTAGACAAGGAAGGCTATCAACCTCCTTTTAGTGAAGTCTCTAACCGGTTTGACCTTAGGCAAAGCAAATCGGCATAATCACACCTCCACACGTGCATTTGTTATTCTCAGGTACAAAGAAGTCATAAAGAAGTACCGGGAAGAGGACGTTGCACCTACAGAAGATTATTGTGATTCGTATATGACTATGGTGACTTAGTGAGATCTTTGTTATTCACGATCTGTAACGAATTTGTACCTAGTTAAATCGATACTTTGATTCACTAGAAAAACACTCTTACATTAGTTTAGGCCCAAGTGTAACAATTGAACTATACGTTCCGTACGTTACCGTATACATTTTCTCATTTGACTAGTTTTGCATATCTCACACGTAGGTTTACTGATAATTTCTACCAATTGAACCAAGCAATCACTACAAAACTTATACGAAGTTGCTAAAACATGAATAGGAAAAGTATTTGATGATTGAGGACAAGTTGAATAATCAGGGGAAACAGCTCACAGGGACGACTTAGATGATGTCCGATCCAAGCTTATGGGATAAGAACAAATATAAAGTGAATAATGACATGATAATTCCCCCTTTTTGTTTTCTCCACATCTACCTAATGGTGTTAGTTAATAATAATATCTTATCTAACCCAAATTGGGTGTTTAGATCATCCAACCAAATGAAATCTGCCCCCAGGTAATGACTAATGTGGGGTAAACTTAGAGATAATATAATTAAATTAAATAAATGAATAAATAAATGAAACGCCCACAGAAGCTTGGAGGAAAACCAATACCAGAAACCAGTAGCTGGTTTAAGTAAAAAGAGTTCCAGAAAACCGGGAGAAAAGTAGTATTAAAAGGGAGGTGGGTCCACTGGGGATGAAATGATGACCGATCTGATAGGGGATTGGTTTTGGGGTGTTCCATTCCATGAAATGTGGCGATTCGACCATATTCTGACACTGCCTATGGCGTGCCACGCGCTTCCTCACCTTGTTTATTCTGCATGCACCGCATTACCCCATTGATCTTCACGTGACACAACACCCACAGCATATTACCTCACTCACCCCTCCGCTTTTTGGTTTCTTCCCAACGTACGCCATCTGTATTTTTAAAACTTTCGTACATTTTGATTTTGTTTTTTAAAGAGTTTTACATTATGATTTAAATTACGGAAATTCAATTAATTTTACTTTTTTTGGAATAATTATGTGAAAAAGTTGGTGTCTTTCTAGCCATTCAAATGGTGTGCCACGAATTCTGTGTAACTTTGCTGAGTCTCTTTAGCTCCTTATTCAATAAAATCATTTATTTTTCAAAAAAAATTAAAAATGGTGTGCCACGAATTATAAACTGTCAATCTTATTTTATAAAATCGAGCTTGTGCTCGACTCGTCAAGTGATAAAATTGATCGTGAACTGCTCAAAGAGCTTGACTCGTGAGCGTTCAGCCCGTTAGAGCTCGAAGAAAATAAGCTAATTTGTTTAAAATTTACATAAGTGTGAGAGAGAGAGGTGTGATGAGAGCGGGGTTAAGGTTGATTTATTTATTTTATTTTGTTTTTGAAACGGCTAAAAATATTATTAATCATCACCAACCAAAATTTATACAACAAGGTGCATAAGGGATGCACATCGAAGAAAAGACGTCAAATGTATATAATTGGTTTATTTATTTATTTTTTAAATACATATATTATAAATATTTATGACTTTTGAGTTTAACATATTTTTTGGATGATCAATTCAAACTAAAAAATAAAACGATGATGCTAACAAATTCTTTTACGATCGAGATCGACTTGATTTGTTAACGCCACGGCAAGATAGATAAGGCAAATCCAAATTTTTTTGGTACTAGTCGAAAATAGCGATCCTAGATATGAAGAAAGACCCAGTCGAGGACGGGATGCAAAGAACCTAAAACGGCTGGCTGACGTCTAACCGAACCATTTGGTGCCTGTCTCACGCGCCCGCCACGTCCCTTGTCCTTTTCCTCCCAGGACAAAATTCAACTTGACACTTTCATTTCCATCCTTTTCTTTAATCCAAATCCATTCCAATCCATTATTATAAAATACTAAGAAATATACAATCTGAAATTCTTTAGTCTACCAAGTACCAATACAGTAATACTACTAGTAGTAGTTGTTGGTTGATACATACAGGCCCCTATTCCAGGAATGTGTAAAACCTGGTTTTGTTCTGTTTTGTTTTCTCGATTTCCCATCATACAGTAAACCACCTTATGCGTCCCTAGTTTTCATTTCTTTCCATGTTCCATTTTTCTTCTACACTCCTTCTTCACTGCCCACTATTTTTACATATATAAATACACCTTCAACTTCAAGCCTATCATCAACCTAGTCCATTTTCTCTCCTCAAATCAAATCAAAACAAAACAAAATTCTCCCCTTATTTCAACACCAACTTCCAAAACAAGAAAAATCCTCCAAAATGCGAATGAGTTGTAATGGATGTCGAGTCCTTCGTAAAGGCTGTAGTGACAATTGCAGCATAAGACCCTGCTTGGAATGGATCAAATGCCCCGAATCTCAAGCCCACGCCACTGTCTTCCTCGCTAAATTCTACGGCCGTGCGGGCCTTATGAACCTCATTAATGCCGGCCCAGCCCATCTCCGCCCTGGTTAGCACCCATTTTCCACATTATTATTATTACTACCATTCAATTTTCAGTTGACTAAAGAATGCTAGTATTAATATTTGTTTGTTTTTGTTCAGCTATATTTAGGTCGCTACTATACGAGGCTTGTGGAAGGATCGTGAACCCGATATTCGGGTCGGTCGGGTTATTCTGCTCCGGGAGCTGGCAGCTATGTCAAACAGCTGTCGAAGCGGTTTTAAAAGGGGCTCCGATAACCCAAATAGCAGCATCCGAAGCGGCTGAAAACAAAAATGGACCTCCACTTAAGGCGTTTGACATCAGGCATGTGAATAAAGAAGATAATAAAGAGAATCATAATAACTCTTCCGGGTCGAATGATTTGCACCGGGTCAGGACCCGGTGCAGGTTTAAGAGGTCTGGGGCGAAGGTTAATAAGAAGATTGACCCGGTTTGTGTTGGGTCGGATGAGTCGGGTCATGATGAGGTTGCGATTCGGTCGCCGAGTCATGAGTCGTCTTTGAGCCACCAGTCGGACCAAGTTGTGGAGAGCTTGGGATCTGCTCAGACGGATGAGGCGGTGGTGGAAAGAGCCGGTGAGGGTGGAGTTGTGCTGGAGCTGTGTTTGGGGTTTGAGCCGGTTAAGCGGGTGGTGAAGAGTAAAGGGTTAACTGTTGGGTCGGGTAAGTTTGAAGGTGGGTCGTGTAAAATGGAGCTGGGATTGGATTTTCCGGATTTGTAAGAGATAGGCTCAATTTTGACGGCTCAGATGTAGTAGTAGCATTTTTTGTTTTTGGTTTTATTGGTTTTTTAGGGATAGATTAGAGAGAGGAGTGTCGTTTTTGTATTTTAGTTTCTTGTCTTTGTTCGTTCGCCTACACAGGGCGCTCTTAATGTACAAATTGACCGGATCATAATGTGAAACTCTCTCCTCTTTTAAAAGTAAATTGTTATACGAAGTCAAGAGAGAACAGAGCATTTCTGAGCAGTGGTGTGTCCGACGTTAAAGAGCTAATAAATGATGTTTGAAAGTCAAAGTTTACTAGTAATCTTATGTGATTATATTTGTGAAGATGTTGCAGGAGATTGTTCATAGTCACTCTACTGTTAACGAGTCGAACCTGTTATCGAACTTGAACTTTATGTTGATATTAAAATTAAAATATGTCTAGTTCGTTCCGCTCCATAACGAATTAAGAATTATTCTTACGCTTTTAGTATCGCAAATCATCTCTACCTCTCACCGTCCGTACCTTGATGATCTTTATTTTTAGGGTAAGTTTATAAGGGTCTCAGAATCTTATACCGGGGCCAAATAAAGGTTCATAGATTTGATCCTAGTGAGCTACGGAAGAACAACAACTACGGACAAATTGACATATTTCTATTTAGGCTATGTTCTCTTCGTCTGAACAAAACTGAACAGAACTGATTAGAACTGAACTTATTTGTATTACAAAATATTATTAGGCAAATCCGATATGAACTGAACTGAACGTAATGCATCTAAACTAAACTCATTTAAACAGAACTTAAAATAATCAATTTTCAGACGAAGAGAACAGAGCCTTAATCAGGTTAGACGTTCCTTATCTCAATTATTCCGTACCCTAATTACTTGACCTATTTTACTTAAGTTGAGCCAAGAAGGGACTTACAAAGAGCAACAGAAGAATAGCCACAGATGGATTGACATTTTCTACAAGAAGATAGAGATGGAGTCACAGATGGATTGACATTTTCTACAAGGAGATAGAGATGGAGTCACAGATGACTTAAGCCACAGAAGGATTGAAGGTTCTAGAAGATTCAGGAAGATACGCCTAGCTAGGTGGGCCTGGACCAAGCCCATAAAGGTCAACATTGGTCCTACTATGTACACATGGAAGAGCGAGAAGATGATAGATGTAAGCTAGAGATTGGACTGACGTAAAGGAGAACAAGGTAACAAATATAAAAGGGGCTCCAATCCCCAAAATCAAGGTAATTAACACATATTTTATACAAGGAAGGTGAACAAACTATTTTAAGTGAAGTCTCCTTCCGGTTTGACAACAGGCATAATCACAATTCCACACGTTCATTTGTCTATCTCGAGTACTAAAATACATCTTGGGGGATACTTTGAAATGACAAGTGCACCTAAAGAAGAAGAACATTGATTGTGACCTAATGAAGACTTAGAGATTTGTATATTGTATTTGTACCTTAATGAATTAGGATATACTTATTTTTATTTACGAACTACTAGAAAACACCCTTACACTTTAAAATTAAAATTAAGAGATCAATCCAAAATTGCAAGTTTCGAACTTGCTCACGAGCGTTTGATGAGTGACTAAAATAACTTAATAATTATTTAAAGTTACATATTTAACTTTAAAATGGTTATGTTCATAAATAAATAATATTTTTAATATTAATAATACGTTGCTTAATGTTTTCAATATAAAATATATACCCACAATAAATTATATATGTTATATTTTAGATATAACTATAATATATGTTTAAATATAACTGGATCAATCTTCTTACTTATATATTCACGAATTGCTCACGAGCAGTCAAGTTATTTTTCAAAGTGATCGTTACTTGATCGAGACCAAGTCGAGCTTGCTCTCGATCACGATCGCGTTGACCGAGCTTGAGTAGAATTTTGATTGAACTTTCTGCAAGTTGCTCTCGATCAGCTTGATTCATAACTAACACCCCTACTCTACACCAAGTCAACTATAAACAAGTATCTTCAGACATCACAATCAAAGAATAAATTCCAAGTAGATTCAAGTATTGACCACAATACTTACCAGTACTTGGGATGCATGAATTCAGTCTGGCTGAGGGCTAATTTAACAGCCACAATTGGAGGGTGCATGGCCATCTGCGAACGGAATACTACTGACACTAGCTGCAGCGGAGTTAACTGTTGCCAAACAATACACAAGCGGCCACAAGGAGGTGCGTTATACTTATTGAACGATCAATCAATTCAGCAATTAGAGTACAGTACCTGCGATTATGCGTTTATGGTTGACAAGACTTGGTTGTATCGTGACTATACGATGTATAGAGAATTACAAGGCGATTTGTTGAATCCGTTTGATCAAGATTTTCAGAATGCACCTCTGGTGCTTGATTGGGAGTTGACAAAACATGTACACCATCCTGGTTATTGTCGTACATACCGCGACATAGACCATGACATCTTCTTTGATGAATACGAGTATGGATCATCGACGAGGCAGTGCTATTGTCTGCGTGGTTATGATGGAAATGCATATCTAGGTGGATGTGAGGATGTAGATGAATGTATAACTGGGATGAACAACTGCGGTAATTCTACATGTATAAATCAGAGTGGAGGTTATATATGTGAAGTTCCTACTCAGACTGGTAACAAGTCTAAGGTGAATGGTATACTTATCGGGGTTGGAAGCGGGTTAGGGGCGCTTCTTTTGCTCATTGGGGCGTGGAGGTGTAATAGAGTCGTAAGGAAAAGAATCAAGGCGAATCAGAGGCAGAAGTTCTTCAAGAAAAATGGAGGCTTATTGTTGGAGCAGCAGTTGATATCAAGTGAAAATCGTCTAGAGAAGACACAGTTGTTTGGTTCTAAGGAGTTGGAAAAGGCAAACAGACAATTACAACGAAATGTTAGGGGGCGGAGGGCAAGGTACAGTCTATAAAGGCATGTCAACCGATGGAAGAATCGTGGCCATCAAGAGGTCGAAGAGGGTACATGAGAGCTATCTGGAAGATTTCATCAATGAGGTCATGATTCTGTCTCAGATTAACCATCGGAACGTAGTCAAATTGTTGGAATGTTGTTTAGAAACAGAGGTTCCAGTTCTGGTATACGAGTTCATACCTAATGGAACGCTCTCTCAACTGATCCATGATCCGGGCGAGGACTTGCAGTTATCATGGGAGATGCGCCTTCGAATCATGGCAGAAGTGGCAGGGGCGCTTTCTTATCTGCATTCTTCTGCATCAACTCCAGTGTATCACCGCGATATCAAATCAACCAACATTCTACTGGACGATAAATACCGTGCCAAAGTGCCGATTTTGGAACTTCAAGATCAGTCTCCGTCGATCAGACTCACTTGACAACTCGTGTATTAGGCACATTCAGGTACTTGGACCCTGAGTACTTCCAGTCAAGCCAGTTCACAGACAAGAGCGATGTTTACAGCTTTGGAGTCCTTATGGTCGAGCTTCCTGAATTCGATGGATGAGAACGTTGTGCTCGATATTCTTGATGAGCAGGTGGTGAAAGAGGGAAATAAGGAAGCACTTTTCGCAGCAGCTGAGATAGTGAAAAGATGTCTGGACTTGAATGGAAAGAAAAGGCCAACCATGAAAGAAGTAGCAGTCGAATTGGAACGGATTCAGATGATGAAAGAAGGTTCGGATGTTAAACCTGGCGAAGAAGCTAGAGCATTCTACACCATCGACGTTTCAGAGGATTACGATTTTTCAGCAGTTTCTGGAAGCATGCGGTTTGATACTATAACAACAGATCCATTCGATGAACATCCTCTCTTATTGCATGATGAATCATGAAGCATATATCTTGTCTGGTAAAGACTTGACTCTACCATTTATCTTTGGTTTCATTTTTCATGGTTGCTTATGGTATGTCATATCAGGATTGAATATGATGGAATCCCAAGTTTCCAGGACTGATTGGTGCGGCGGGAAAGTGGCTAGGTCCGGGGTATAAAATGCAATAAACTCTATTACTATAATTTAAGTGTAAGTATCAGGAGATAATACCAAGTTGTTAGCATCATAGCTAGTATAAATACATGTAAATGTTTTTCCATTAAATTATGATGCCCTTGTAATGAATAAATTGTTTTTTCCAGAAGAATTTGTGTTACCTCTGGGCTCCGGTGGTGTGTCTTTCATCTGATTAAAACCACTTCTTAGTCGTTATAAAACACTAGTTCGTGCCAACAATCGTTGGAGGCTACCTGTTCATTTCGGCCAATACTACATACATAGTTCATCTTTTTGATAAAATATGGTAAGAATTCATCTGTAGCTGCCTGGAAGGGCTACTATAATTCAAGCTGTTATGTTGGTTTTTATTAGCGTTCACTCTATGCAGTCTAGTTACCCAGAAAGTGTTTGTGACGGATTAATATTGCGTAGATTAGAACATGTGTTGGCTATGGAGCCAACATATCATTCCGATTAATAGTTTAGGAGTAACTGTGCTAGTCCAAATGGTCGAGACTTCGACTGATTAGAGACGAGGTTTTATACTATACTGATGATATATTTATTTCACTTGAAATTCAATTTTATTAAATTACGTTCGGTTCAAATTTATTAAATTGTTTTCATATTTGTTAACTTTGGTTGATTTGAGTTCAAATAAATTTGTTTGATTGGAATTTTATTTCAAATAAGTTGAGTTTTAGTTAAGTTAATTCAAATAGTTATAATTCTACCCTCTATTAATTTTAGTTGGAGTAGGTTTTTATTTAAAAAATAAAATAATTAAGGTAGAGGTTTTAAGCTGCTGCTTCAAAAAAAAGAAAATAGACCCTCTCTAACCGAAAGTATTGTTGAAGTGCTAAATTAATTGTCTCAATTTTGCTGCGATTACAATTTGCCGTGCAACTGAAATGCACAAGGAAGAAGAAGAAGAAATCCCTAGTTACGATTACGTCTATCAACTTCATCGCCTCGCTATCAAATTTCCAAAAATGGGGGGTTTCTACAACAAGGTAAAATCTCACTCTCCCCCTCATTTGTATGTTTTCAATTTCTCAATTGTATGTTTTAGTCAGCATCCAAATAAAAAATTGCGCAATTCTGGTATAATGCGTGTAATTTGCAGAGCTCTACTGATACTTTGATAGTTTTAAGCTTTAGAATTACTTATGAGTTCTGATTGATTAGTTGAAGGTGGTCTGCTAAGTGTGGTTGGGGTCCAGTTTAGAATATGGTGTGCTTGACAGATGTTATTGGTATTGCGAACCTTATATTTTACGAATATATTTGGGGTAAAAACTTCAGTTTTTCATTGACAATGAAGCTTTGGCATTCAGGATATTACATTCTGTTAGCATTGCAATTGCAGGCGTATATATTTTCTTCCTATGTAATCTTATCGATTAATTTGCCAAATTGTATGTTGTCTAGGAACTAGTTGCCACTTTCTAGCTTCCTGTTAACGTATTGAAAATTCTGTTACTATGATGAAGAATTTGTTTGAAATTAGTATGATGAAGGGAAAGATAAATTAAAATTTGATTATAATCTCTTCACGCGTTGATGATCAATTCCGATGATGGAAAGACAAAATATCTGGCCACTTTGCTCAAAGGGTTTTACTATTAAACGAAATGTGCTAAATGCTTTCAAGCTCTGTGAGTCGGAGAATGGGTATATCGTAATTTTTTTTTTTAACAAGGACCACAAGGTCACTAAGGAAGCAACTCACTGTTACAAATGATAAATATAATAAATACGTAGAAATTTGTACGATTATTTTTATTTTTAAAAGCTTCTTGGTTACTCTATTTTATGTTTCAGGTGTCAATTGTGTGGTTTTATTGTTTCAGTAGTATAGCCACGATCTGCTGCAGTGGGTTAAACTTATAGACTATAAGTCTATAACAAGTCATGGAGGGAAATACACGAAATTTTCTTAATAAACATTCTAATCCACAGTTTAAGAGAAAAGGGGGCTCTAGGAAGGGAAAGCAACAGCGAACAATATTCTGAAAGGTATCATGTGTCAGAAACTGCGTACCGTATTCAATGCCAGTCCAAAACGTTGGTGCTGTCATTGGAAAAGGCGGTAGCATTATTAAGTCTCTCAGAGAAGATACTCGAGCAAAGATTACAGTTGCTGAAACTGTTCCCGGCTCGGATCAGAGGGTGATAACAATACTTAGCCCTTCAGGAAAACAACCAAGAAGGCCGGGTGCCAATGATGGTGGCCAGAACGAGGAAAGAGATGACATATTTGAGCTGCTTTATGTATCTCAAGATGCTCTTCTAAAAGTACATAAAGAGCAGATAAAGATGAAGACGGTGACCCTGTGATCACTGCTCGCCTTCTTGTTTCAAACAATATAGTTGGCTGCCTTTTAGGAAAACAAGGAGATGTCATTCGAAGATTACGCAGTGAGACTGGTGCAAACATATGTGTTCTTCCTGCAGAAAATCTTCCTGGATGTGCTATGAGTGATGACCAATTGGTCCAAGTAAGTTTTCCCTTTCCTCTTGCAATTAATGTCTATGAATTTATCACTAGAAGCAATGTCTAGATACATCTGCGTGGTACTTGTTTATGCATGCTATTCTTAATTAGCAGCTCCAGTGAATCTATCTCTGTGGCAGTGATAATTTTGGGGACATTGATGGCCTTAGCCTTATGTATGTCGAGGATTACTTATACAAAAGGGCTGGTTTATAACTTATAAGATAAATTTAGAACACTGCGCGTAATTTCTGATTGGCGAACCCCAGGCATTAAACTTTATTGCATAACCCCTTCTGCTACCATATAAAATTTGGACACGTGCTAGTTTCTTAAATAGTTTTGTTCTACTCTGCCATTTCCATTACTAACTTTCATTCCATTTAGCTTTCTTTAGAATTTATTTATTTTTTATTTTTTTAGCTTCAGCATAAAACCAGTGAAATTTCTGATAATGGAGCAATTACAACTAGACTTTTAGTTCCGTCAAGTAAGGTGGGCTTTCACTAGACTTGTGCAGGTGATGGCCTTTCACAAATTTGCTTTATTTGCCAATCAGGTGTCAATTGGTGCTGACACTTTCATGAAAGATGCATTTATATTAAGGCCGTTCAGTGTTTCTGTGTGTTAGATAACAGGAAGTTTTGGGGTTGCTAAAGATGCCTTAGCAGAGATCTCAACTAGACTTGGAAGATGTATTCTTGATTCAAGTTCTCAAGGAGAAGCTGTTTCTGTCACACCAATTCCAGAATTCTTCCGTGCAGGCATATTACATGGCAGTGGCTTCCAACCATCACCTGCCATCATACCTGGAAGCTCTGCAAGATACGAACCACTAAAGTTATGAATTCTCTGTCAATCTTTCATGATCAGGAAAAATACGGCTTCTCTGTAATATGCTGTATGATTGAGTTCCTTGGGAATGTATGTAACATGAGGTTTAGTGGTCATTATGTGAGCTTCTAAATAATAAATTTGAGCATCACATCGACTAGAATTCAAACCTACAGAGTATGTTTTTTGTTCAGGCCGTTGCAGGAGTTTTCGGGTGGGTGTTGTGGTGTCATTTGGACTAAACCTAATAGTGAACACATAGTTAAACTATAAATTGATTATCTACACACAACTCAAGAGTGAGATGAATATGCCAAGCATTCTGCTGTTTACAAATTACTGACTTTTTTTATGCTCATCCACAGACTGCTTTTCATGAATATGAATCCCCGAGATTTCCAGTTCCTGCACAGTCAACTGGGTAATGAGCGTTGCTGTACTATCATTTACTGGTTATTGAAGCTATTTATTGCCATGATCATTATAATTTATGTATAAACTATAAATTCCTCTTACCGTATTACTGTTAATGTTATAACTTTGCGTATTTAGAGTATCTCAAACTTTGAGCTGAGGCATAAAATTAAATTGGTTCAGTTTTTTTTCATCCAGGCAATCATGGTAACTGCATAAATGAACAAAATATCTTCGAATGCTCACAAACTTTTATTTTATCATACCATGTATTATTATTGAATGGGTAGTTATAAGGTGGTGCAGTGGTAAGAAGCTGGAGCAGTGAAATGACAGGTGCATGGTTCGATCGATGGCGGTGACGGAGTCTCAAGGTTGGTATAGGTGTGGAGAAATAAATGGGTTTAGGATGTTTGTATAATATTATTGTAGGAGTAGTTGTAATATTTGCCGTTTCAACAAAAAAAGAAAAAGTATTATTATTCAATATAAGAAAAAGAATTGTTTAACATTGTAAAATGTACCAACTTGGATTCCACGTCGTGAGTTTCTTATTTGTACATCATGCATGCTTTTTCACTCGTAATGATATTGAAATCTGTGGAAATGTTTAATTTATTGAGTGTATTTTGATCAAGCATGACAAATGTATCCCTGAGTTCTCCCTTTATCTTATGACTGGTTTTTGTATTTTCAGCTACTTGACTGTCAATGAGAGTAGGATGAATTCCCTGTCCGCACCTGGAGAGAGCCGTGATATACAGGTGTGTTTATGATGTTTTATTTATTTATGCTTTTTGGTATACTGGAATAAGTTTATCATGCTTGTTAGTACATGTTTTGTAGAGAAATTATACAACATAAAAAATCTCAGGTATTGCCTTTCAAGTAAAGTAACATTATTATGCTCCGTAACTTGTGACTCACAACCACTTCAAAAAAAAAAAAAAAAACTTGTGACTCACAACCATCCCAAAGTAAAATATGAGTAAACTTCTCATGGTTTTTACTTGTTATACAACAAACCCATATAGTTTCTGACAATCTTTTAAAGCTTCCAAATATATTATCACTGATCGATACATCCTTATGGAAAGTTATTTAGTACACATGAGCACACATATCACTGCTAAAAGTGTAACACGGTATCTTGCCGTACAAATAATGGTGAAGACTGAAGCATAAAGGTTTTCTAATAAAGGTGAAGCATAAAGGTTTATTTCTTTCTTATGGTAATGAAAAAAAGTGTCTTTTTAGCTATTTTGACATATTACGGTTACAAAAACAGAAATCAAAACATTATACACTTTCCATTTGTCATGATTTTGGTACTGAAGCAAAAAAATGTTTCAAGGTTATCCACACATGAAAAGAGTTTGATCCATGCTTATAATATTCTGTGACATAGAATTCTATTTTTTTCTCTAATCTTACTCTAGTTAAGCTTCTGGTTTTAATAGTTCTTTTGTTTCCATGTAAATCTTAGTTTGCTGGAACTGATTTGAAGCCTCACAACGTGTACCCAACTGGTTCTTATCAGGGTTACAAACCCCAGCACGTTGGCTACCTAAGTACGAATCCTTCTCAAGTTCCTTACCAGAATAATAATTCTCAGCCAGTTCCTTATGAAAATATTTATGCACAACAAAGCTCTTACCTGAAAGCTAGAGCATATCGTTCTTAGTTCTTACCCATGGTAGATATACACTCCGCACTTCTGTATCTGTATCTCCATTACATAATTAGAATGTTGTTGTCGTTGATCTAACCACATCTAGTTCCCACACCACTCCTAATTCTTGTTTCTTCATATTTAAGTTCTTGAGTATGAAGTATTATATATTGTGTATACGAGGCATTTTAGTAGTGTAATTTCGAGTCATCTTTCCCTACTAGGCACTTTTTTTAACTCATGCACTGAGATTATTTCCGTGACTATTGCCCAAAGACTAGTTTTGGGATCTTCAACAATAGAAAATGAAGAGACTAGTTAAGAGACTATTGCCCAAAGACTAGTTAGAAAATGTCATGCATTTATCTTCACTTACCTTTCAAGATGAAATTTAAGTCATTTAACCATCATATACCTTTGCCCCCTGTGTTTTGAATGCTGTACACCGTATAGTACCCTACATATGGTCCTAAGCATGAAAACTTGAATAGGATATGCATAAAATATGTCCTATTTAGCATGAAAACTTTAACAAAATTATATTATTAGAGTATAAATATTATACTTTTATAATATAATTTTGTTAATTTGCTTTTATGATTTAAGATTAATCGAAGATTGATCAATGAGAACAAGAAAATAAAAAAGCTCACCAGTTGACCGAGGGTACAAAATGACAAATTCGGCCTAACTGGCAGGCCTATTTTTCCACAAGACCTTAATTTATGTTGACATAATCCATCAATCAATATCAGTGACTAATCAATACAAACAAAAAAAAATAAAAAATAAAATAAAATAAAAAATCAGTGACTAATTCCAAGATTGGCTTCTTTATCTTTTTGCTGTTGAGTAGTCAAGAATCATTTGTCTATAATTTGAGCACTAGTGACTAGTTGTATGTTGTAACCAAATTAAAGTCTCCAACTCATACAGAGAATCCATCAACAGAGAGCTTCATTGGTGACAACAGACTCTGCAAACACAGCTAGCAGAAAAGGTACAACACATTCTCGTTCTTCATATCATTAATGAAAATGTCCTTAATTATTTGCTGCAATTTGAGTATATGATATGATTGACATCATTACTTTGTGCTGAAGTAGTGAAGTTTTAATGTACGTAAGCATAACTGTTTTTACAGGTAAGTTTTTTGCATGTTAGATAGTCCCCAAGGGCGAAGACCAGTATACATGAACTTCTTCTGTCTAGTGTTGCAATTCATATTTTTGATATGGCTTGTTGATAGAGCATCAGCATTCATGTCAATGACCGGTTGTCCAGAAAGATGCGGAAATGTTACAATTCCGTACCCTTTTGGCATCGGTTCGCGCTGCAGTGCGAATTCATCATTCATAATCTCCTGCTCAAACTCCACGAATGGTACTGCCCAGTTACCTTTCTTAACCAGCATCAACATGGAAGTATTAAACATCTCATTCGTGGTACAGTCATAGTGAACCAACCAGTGTCTCCAGTGAACTGCTCAGTAACAGAAACAGAAACAAGATCTTTAGGTGGATCATTCCGGGGGAGCCCATTTACCATCTCTCCGGCTTTCAACACATTTGTTAATTTGGGATGCATGAATTCAGTCTGGCTGAGGGCTAATTTAACAGCCACAGCTGGAGGGTGCATGGCCATCTGCGAACGGAATACTACTGACACTAGCTGCAACGGAGTTAACTGTTGTCAAACGACCGTTCCATCAAACCTCCAAGAAGTGCGTTATACTTACCGGACGATCAGTCAGTTAAGCAATAGGACTACCTGCGGTTACGCTTTTCTTGTGGACAGGGCTTGGTTGAATCATGATTATACTATGTACAGAGGATTACAGGGCGATTTGTTGAATCCATTTGATCAAGATTTTCAGTATGCACCTCTGGTTCTTGACTGGGAGTTCAATGGAGAGGTTTACTTCCCTGGTCATTGTCATCCACACTACCAATCAATGGACCCATCCATATTCTCTAGTGAATATGAGTATGGATCTTCAACTAGGCAGTGCATATGTACGCGAGGTTACAGAGGAAATGCATACTTACGTGGAGGATGCGAGGATGTCGATGAATGTGGAACTGGAATGAACTACTGTGGTAATTTTACGTGTTTCAATACGATTGGAGGTTTTAGATGTGATTTTCGAGTTGATCACACAGATAATAAATCTAAGGTGAAAGTTATACTTATTGGGGTTGGAAGCGGACTTGGGGTGCTTCTTCTGCTCGTTGGGGCATGGCGGTCTTACAGAGTCATTAGGAGAAGAATCAAGGCAAATCGTAGGCAAAAGTTCTTTAAGAGAAATGGAGGCTTATTGTTGGAACAGCAGTTGATATCAAGCGAAAATCGTCTAGAGAAGACACAACTGTTTGGTTCCAAAGAGTTGGAAAAGGCAACGGACCATTACAGCGAAAATCGGGTGTTAGGAGGCGGAGGGCAAGGGACAGTCTATAAAGGCATGTTAACTGATGGAAGAATCGTGGCGATAAGAGATCGAAGAGGGTAGATGAGAGTGATCTTGGAGATTTTATTAACGAGGTTGTGATTCTGTCTCAGATTAACCATCGGAATGTAGTCAAACTGTTGGGATGTTGTTTAGAGACAGAGGTTCCAATTTTGGTATACGAGTTTGTACCTAATGGAACGCTCTTTCAATTGATCCATGAGCCGAGCGAGGACTTGCCGTTATCGTGGGAGATGCGCCTGCGAATTGCGGCAGAAGTGGCAGGAGCTCTGTCCTATCTGCACTCTTCTGCTTCAACTCCAGTTTATCACCGCGATATCAAATCAACCAACATACTATTGGATGATAAGTATCGTGCGAAAGTTGCTGATTTTGGAACTTCAAGGTCAGTCTCAGTCGACCAAACTCACTTGACAACTCGTGTATTAGGCACCTTTGGGTACTTGGACCCCGAGTACTTCCAGTCGAGCCAGTTTACAGCCAAGAGCGACGTTTACAGCTTTGGAGTCCTTATGGTCGAGCTTTTGACCGGGGAGAAAGCAATCTCTTCTGTTCGAGAGGCAGTGGGACGAAGTTTGGCCACACACTTTCTCCATTCGATGGATGAGAACGTTTTGCTCGATATTCTTGATGAACAGGTGCTGAAAGAAGGCACGGAGGAAGAACTTTTCGCAGCAGCTGAGATAGCGAAAAGGTGTCTGCATTTGAATGGTAAGAGAAGGCCAACTATGAAAGCAGTAGCAGTCGAATTGGAACGGATTCAGATGATGAAAGAAGGTTTGGTTGTTAAACCTCGCGAAGAAGCTAGAGAGTTCTACACCATCGACGTTTCAGAGGATTGCAACTTTTCCACAGTTTCTGAAAGCATGCGTTTTGATACTATAACAGATTCATTTGATGAACATCCTCTTTTATTACATGATAAATAAGTTTAAGTTAAGTTATTAAGTTTAAATTTGATGTTTCTAGAAAAATTAAGTAATAATTTACCATGTAGGTTACTATTACCCATGTGATATTTAGAAATAATACCTAAGGAATATTCCTCCATGATAAATCATGAAGGGTATGTCTTGTCTGGTTATAAGAACTTGACTCTACCATTTATCTTTTGTTTTTGTCATTTTTCATGATGTTGCTTATGGAGTTATGGTGTAGTAATTAATAACATTTCAGGATTGAAAATGTAATTGGTCTTTTGCCTTTAAAATTTCATTTTGCTGCAGATAGAGATGAATTACTTCTCTTTCATTTCGGATCAAAGCAGACGAAAGATATATTAGCTAAAACAGACACAAATAAAATGGGGCAGAATATAATTTGGACCATCGAACCGACTTTCAAGGCACTCCCGCCATCTACGGTCAACCTTTTCTATTTGATTTTATTAAAAACAATTCTGTCGGATTAAGGAAATCATATTATAAAATATAATGATTATATTTCATACCATATGAATATGAAGTCTTTGGGGGTGATTCCAAAAAAGAAAATTGGTGAGGGCTCATGTCCAAATCATATAATATCATATCGATCGGTGAGACGGGTGTGAACAGGCCCACGAGTAATTATGCCAGCCCAAAGGGTCGGGTCTCGGCTCGCAAGGGACCGAGTTGTTACAAACGGTATTACAGTCGTGACCGTCCCCAAACATGCAAGGATGCGGAAGGTGGTCCAAGACAACCTACCCCCAACAGAGACTTAACGAGGATGTCGAACAATTTAAGGGGGTAGAATATAATACCCCGCATACTACATTAATTATGATAAGGTGGGATAAATGGTTAATGGTAGATAAGTAGACTACCGCTGTCATATGGTAGGAAGCTTTTTGGGTGATTTCGAAAAACGCAAATCCGTAAGGGCTCATGTCCAAAGCGAATAATATCATACCGGAGAAACGTGGATGGATCACCGGTCCACGAGTAACCTCGCCGGCCTGCAAGGGGCCGGGTTACATAATAATTACTCTTAAAATTAATTGTTATTTAGTGTTTAGTTAGTTATATCAATTCATACTAATTATTTAGTAAATAACTAATTCTCAACAAGACAACCGTATATGTTGCATAGAACCCTCTTAATCATCATAAAGTTATAGTAATAAGCCTTCCTAAAAATCGACACCGAGCCGCACTAATGGCAAGTGTGGTGCAATCTCCGTTAATTTTGACATTATTTAGTATGGAGTGTTATGCAATATTTTTGTGAAATTCAAAGAATTTTATACAAATTTTGTAATTGAGAAAATTTTATACTACTAGAAGAGATTTTATGTTAGTTTTAATCCATTAACATGAATTTGGGTATTACAAATATACAACCTAAAATCAATTTTATTACTAATTGGCTTGGACTTGGATTAATTTTCTCATCTAAAAAAAAGTAAAAAACAAAACAACATTTTTCACTAAACTAACAGGACGTATTGAAACTGAAATTGACAAGGAAGAAGAAAATCCCTAGCTACTTACGATTACAATTGTCGCCCTTCATTGCCCCGCTTTCAATTCTTACCGAAATGGGGTTTCTACAACAAGGTAAAATCTTCCCACAATCTCACTCTCATTTCTGCATCCAAATGATAAATTGCGCAGTTTTCTGATATAATTCATGTAATTTGCAGAGCTTTATTCATTCTTTGATAGTTTTTAAGCTTTGAGCTGTTTTTCAGCGACAATGAAGCTTTGGCATTCAGGATATTACATTTTGTTAGCATTGCAGGATTATATATTTTCTTGTTATGTAATCTTCTTGATTAACTTGCCACATTGTCAGTATGTTGTCTAGGAACTAGTTGCCAATTTCCAGCTTTCTGTTAACGTGTAGAAAATTGTGTTACTATGATGGAGAAGTTGTTTGAAATTTGGTATGATGAAGGGAAAGATTAATTGAAAGTTGATTATAATTTCTTCGTGCATTGATGATCAATTCTGATGATGGAAATGCAAAATATCTGGTCATTTGGCTTAAAGGTTTTTACTATTAAGAGAAATGTGCTAAATGCTTCTAAGCTCTGTGAGTCGGAGGATGATGGGTATATTGTATATTGTTATTTTTTTTAACAAGGTCACTAAGGGAGCAACTTACTGTTACAAATGAGAGATAAAATGAATGCATAGAAATTTGTACGATTATTTTTATTTTTAAAAGCGTCTTGATTACTCTATTTTATGTTTCAGGTGTCAATTGTGTGCTTTGTGTAGCTCAAGATGCTCTTCTAAAAGTATATAGGGAGCAGATAAAGATGAAGAGGGTGACCCTGTGATCACTGCTCGCCTTCTTGTTTCAAACAATATAGTTGGCTGCCTTTTAGGAAAACAAGGAGATGTCATTCGGAGATTACGCAGTGAGACTGGTGCAAACATACGTGTTCTTCCTCCAGAAAATCTTCCGGGATGTGCTATGAGCGATGATCAATTGGTCCAAGTAAGTTTTCCCTTTCCTCTTGCAATTAATGTCTATGGGGTAGTGGGCTCAATGAATTTATCACTAGAAGAAAAGTCTGCATACATCTCCGTGGTACTTGTTTCCGCATGCTATTCTAAATTAGCAGCTCCAGTGAATCTATCTCTGTGTCAGTGATAATTTTGGGGACGTTGATGGCCTTAGCGTTATGTATGTCGAGGATTACTTATACAAAAGGGCTGGTTTATAACTTATAAGATAAATTTAGAACACTGCACGTAATTTCTGATTGGCGAACCCCAGGCATTAAACTAAATTGCCCCTTCTGCTACCATATAAAATTTGAACACATGCTAGTTTCTTAAATAGTTTTGTTCTACTCTGCCATTTCCATTACTAACTTTCAAAATTTCAATTTAGCTTTCTTTAGAATTTTATTTTATTTTATTTTATTTTTTAACTTCCTATCATATTTTAATCATTCTTTACCAGATACACTTCTTCTTGTTTCTCAAGTTGTCTTAATACTCCCTCTTCAAAATAAATGAAGTTCTAGCACTTTGTCACCCTAATTAAGTACATAGTACTTCTTTTTGCCAAGTGAATAATTTTGAAAATTTGGACATAATTTGATTAGTGAACTCGGGATTGATGTGGAAAAAAGTACCTAGATTTAAGAGATATGATGATATGTATTTTATTCTTTAGCTTTTCCTCTTCAATGACTGTTCTTGATGTTTACTTGGTGGTGAAAATGCTCATAGTTGTTAAATATATACAAGGGAAATGCTCTTACGTTTCAATAATAAACAAAGTATACTCTTAAAGGTTAGTTCAGTTATTAATTTCTCTGGCCTTTTGTTGCAATTAACAAATTTGCCATACTGATTTTCTTTTCACAATGATAGTTATCAGGTAAACCTGTCACTGTAAAGAAAGCTCTCTTTGAAGTATCAGCTCGATCTCGTTTGCATCAAAATCCTCTCAAGGATAAACTTCCTATAACTTATCCAATATCACATGGACATGGTGTTCACGACTTACACCTCCCAGTCTTCCAGGGAGACATATGCTTCCTTATCCTCGTGGACATCCACCTTGGTTGGAACCTACTCCAAATGTTCAAGATATGCAATCTTTTCGAGGATATGGAATCCGGCCATCTGAATTTGATCAGGACGATCTAGGTGGTCTGCTCCCTCTATATGACCGTGAAGCTCCAAGTGAGTTCACTATGAAATTACTCTGCTCTGCTTATAAGATTGAAAGTGTGATTGGCATGGGAGGGATGAATGCCAGACAACTAGAGCATGAAATAGGAATCAGTATCCATGTTGATAATGTCTGTCCAGAGCCGGATGAAAGAGTAATTTGTATCTCTTCTTTTGAGGTTTTTTTTTCTTGACTCACTTATACACCTCTTCCAGCATGTGGGAAATCACTTATACCCCTGAAAATCTTCAAATTAGATATACTCTTTACAAGAATATATATTATATTTTTTAAAGGAGGTGTGGTGGGATATGTAAAGTTAAATGCAAATCCCAGAAGTTATGTTTTTAAGTTTCTGAGACAATATGCTAAAGGCAACTGTTGGTATCAGTCGTTTTCCACTCATAAAAAAATAAATAAAAAATCTGTAGCTGTACACGGTTTTACCAACATAGTGATGGCTATTGCTGAACTTAATTTCATTTCAGGTTTTACAGGACCAAAGATCACGAACTCTTGAAGCTGTTCTCCAGCTTCAGCATAAAGCCAGTGAAATTTCTGATAATGGAGCAATTACAACTAGACTTTTAGTCCCGTCAAGTAAGGTGGGCTGTATTCTTGGGGAAGGTGGTCATATTATAAGTGATGTGAGGAGACGAACTAATGCTCACATACGTGTTCTCTCCGAGGAAGACAGGTGTAAATGTGCATCACAAGATGAAGATCTTGTGCAGGTGATGGCCTTTCACAAATTTGCTTTATTTGCCAATCAGGTGGCAATTGGTGCTGACACTTTTATGAAAGATGCATTCATATTAAGTCCTTTCAGTGTTTCTGTGTGTTAGATAACTGTAAGTTTTGGGGTTGCTAAAGATGCCTTAGCAGAGATCTCAACTAGACTTGGAAGATGTATTCTGGATTCAAGTTCTCAAGGAGAACCTGTTTGTCACACCAATTCCAGAATTCTTCCGTGCAGGAATATTACATTGGCAGTGGCTTCCAACCATCACCTGCCATCATACCTGGAAGCTCTGCAAGATATGAACCACTAAAGGTATGAATTCTCTGTTAATCTTTCATGATCAGCAAAAATACGACTTCTCTGTAATATGCTGTATGATTGAGTTCCTTGGGAATGTATGTAATATGAGGTTTAGTGGTCATTATGTGAGCTTCTCGAATAATAAATTTGAGTATCACATCGACTAGAATTCAAACCTACAGAGTATATTTTTTGTTCAGGTCGTTGCAGGAGTTTTCGGGTGGGTGTTGTGTCATTTGGACTAAACCTAATAGTGAACACATAGTTAAACTATAAATTGATTATCTACACTCAACTCAAGAGTGTGATGTATGCCAAGCATTCTGCTTTACAAATTACTGAGTTTTTTTATGCTCATCCACAGACTGCTTTTCATGAATATGAATCCCCGAGATTTCCAGTTCCTGCACAGTCAACTGGGTAATGAGCTTTGCTGTACTATCATTTACTGGTTAAGTTATTTATTGCCATGATCATTATAATTTATGCATAAACTATAAAGTCTTCTTACCGTATTACTATTAATGTTATAACTTTGAATATTGATTTAGAGTATCTCAAACTTTGAGCTGAGGCATATAAATAAATTGGTTCAGATTTTTTTCATCCAGGCAATCATGGTAACTGCATAAATGAACAAAATATCTTTGAATGTTCACAAACTTTATTTTATCATACCATGTATTATTATTGAATGGGGAGTTATAAGGTGGTACAGTGGTAAGGAGCTGGAGCAGTGAAGGAGAGGTGCATGGTTCGATCCATGGCGGTGACGGAGTTATAAGGTTGGTATAGGTGTGGAGAAATAAGGTGGTTTAGGATGTTTGTATAATAGTAGTGTGGGAGTAGTTCTAACATTTGCCGTTTCAAAAAAATAAAAAAAAATGTATTTTTAAGGAATATAAGAAAAAGAATTGTTTAACATTGTAAAATGTAAATACCAACTTGGATTCCATGTCTTGAGTTTCTTATTTATACATTATTTGTACATCATGCATGCTTTTTCACTCGTAATGATTTGAAATCTGTGGACATGTTTAATTCATTGAGTGTATTTTGATCAAGCATGACAAATGTATCCCTGAGGTCTCCCTTTATCTTATGACTGGTTTTTGTATTTTCAGTTACTTGACTGTCAATGAGAGTAGGATGAATTCCCTGTCCGCACCTGGAGGGAGCCGTGATATACAGGTGTGTTTATGATGTTTTATTTATTTATGCTTTCTGGTATACTTGAATAAGTTTATCATGCTTGTTAGTACAAGTTCTGTAGAGAAATTATACAACATAAAAAATCTCTAACCGGTTAATTTTCTTTAAATCTATTGCGTTTCAAGTAAAGTACATTATGATGCTCCGTAACTTGTGACTCACAACCATCCCAAAGTAGAATACGAGTAAACTTCTCATGGTTGTTACTTGTTACAACAAACCCATATAGTTTCTGACAATCTTTTAAAGCTTCCAAATATGTTATCACTGATAGATGCATCCTTATGGAAAGTTGTTTATTATACACGAGCACACATATCACTGCTAAAAGTGTAACACGGTATCTTGCCGTACAATAATGGTGAAGACTGTGAATGTGAAGCATAAAGGTTTTCTAATAAAGGTGAAGCATAAAGGTTTCTTTCTTGCTTATGGTAATGAAAAAAGTGTCTTTTTAGTTATTTTGACATATTACAGTTACAAAAAGAGAAATCAAAACATTATACACACTTGCCATTTGTCATGATTTTGGCACTGAAGCAAAAAAATGTTTCAAGGTTATCCACACATGAAAAGAGTTTGATCCATGCTTATAATATTCTGTGGTATAGATTCAATTTTTTTTCTCTAATCTTACTCTAGTTAAGCTTCAGATTTTAATAGTTCTTTTGTTTCCTTGTAAATCTTAGTTTGCTGGAACTGATTTGAAGCTTCACTGGTCCTGATATTGGCCTAATTCTTCTAGTACTGCACCTCGTGACTATCCTCAAAGTTCTTATCAGGGTTACAAACCCCAGTACGTTGGCTACCCAAGTGCGAATCCTTCTCAAGTTCCTTACCAGAATAATAATTCTCAGCCGGTTCCTTATGAAAATATTTATGTTCAACAAAGATCTTACCAGAAAGCTAGAGCATATCATTCTTACCCATGTTAGATATACACCTCTGCACTTTTCTACCTGTAGCTCCATTACATAATTAGAATGTTGTTGTCGTTGATCTAACCACATCTAATTCCCACACCACTTCTAATTCTCATTTCTTTATATTTGAGTTCTTGAATATGAAGTATTATATACTTCATATTAGCAGTGTAATTTCGAGTATTTTGTGTACCATTCACTGAGGCTGTACGAGGCATTTTAGTAGTGTAATTTTGAGTAAACTTTCCCTACTAGGCACTTTTTTTTTTTAACTCATGCACTGACATTATTTCCATGACTATTGCCCAAAAACTAGTTTAGGGATCTTCAAGATAGAAAATGAAGAGACTTTGATAGAAAATGTCATGCATTTATCTTCACCTACCTTACGAGATGGAATTTAAGTCTATTTAACCCATCACATACCCGCTTGCCTTTGTCCCCTGTGTTTTGATTGTTGTACATCGTATAGTACCCTACATATGGTCCTAAGCATGAATACATGAATAGGATATGCATAAAATATGTCGTATTTAGGATGTTTTATATTATGTAGGCTGGTGCGGTGGTTGTTTTTTGGGACTCCTTAGCAGTTGGCCCTTCCACCTGTCCCTCAACATGAAATTTTGATTGTAACAGTAATAGATAGTACAGACCAGGATAATAATGTTACGCTACCAATAAATAGGAATTCAATTCACTCAACTACTTCACTATTTTTATGAAGAGATAATATGGCACATCTAGTAGGTACTCCTCAACCATTTCTTGGTTGCATAGGAACTTAATACTCCATAATAGTTATGGAGTAGTAGTAACCTTAGACAGTAGTACTACACTTTACATCTTTAGCTAGCCATTTTTTGAGACTTACATAAAAAATAGTACTAGAACAGTACAGCATTATTGGAAACCTACTAAAACATAAAACCAACTAAAACATAAAACCAAGTGCTGTTTGAAATCTTGCTCAGAGCTTAATGATTTCTGGGATGTCCACTGGGTACCTATCAATGCAGTCGTTCCACGGCCCATCAACCGGAGTCTTGATGGTTCGGTTACACTTCCAAACGGCACTGTTACACTTAAAACCACTCCCGAAAGCAATTTGCCACACCCTATCTCCTTTCTTCATCCTCCCTTTTGCCTCAATGTACGCCAACTCGTACCACAACGAGGATGACGACGTATTCCCAAATCGATGGAGCGTCATGCGTGACGCTTCCACATGTTCAGCCGATAGCCTTAGGCTCTTCTGTAGCTCGTCAATCACGGCCCGCCCTCCTGCATGGATGCAGAAATGCTCAAATGCTGTCTTGAAATCAGGGATGTAAGGCTTCCACTTAAACTTAAAAACTTTCCTCGCAATCCAAGTGAATAGAAAGAGCATCTTCTCTGATGCTGGGAGGACAAGTGGACCTAAAGTAGCAATATTTAACTTCAATGCACCACCAGCTATGATCATCAAGTCCTTTGACAAGTTTATGCCAACTATCCCTTTTCGGTCCTCTTTCTGGAACACACATTGGAATGCCTTGTCGTCAGCCCCCTTGTGAGTGCGAAGCACACGAACTAACTTATACTTGGCACGTTTGCTGTCACTAAACTTGTTGGAGAGGAGAATTGCTGCTCCACCTAAGCGGAACAGGCAATTCGGGAGGAGCATAGCCCTCTCCGCTCCCAGATAGCTATTCGGTGTAATTATCTCCGTGCTTACAACCAAAGCATTTGAATTCGGGTGAGCTTGGAGCAGATCTCGCGCCAAGTCTATGGAAATTAAACCAGCACTGCACCCCATGCCTGATAAATTAAAGCTCTTAATGTTACTTCTTAGCTTATACTTATTCACCACCATCGCCGAAAGTGACGGCGTTGGTGAAAACAGGCTGCAGTTCACTATCAAGATATCAATATCTTTTGGCTTGACACCTGTATTCTCCATAAGTTTGTCGACTGCTTGAAAGATGACATCCTCGGCCTCTTCTCTCGCGTCCTCCATTGTGGGATTAGGGGGTATGTAGTGCATGGCTGGGGGAAGGCAAGTCTCTTCGCCAAGTCCCGACCTTTCTAGGATCATCATTTGGAAGTCAACACTCTTGGGGTTGTCTTTCAAAACGAGCCTAGCATGTTCCATGAAAGAGGAAAACGGGATTCTGCATGTTATGGGGGGTTTGTAGCATGCGTAATCAACAAGGTATACTGAGCGAGGTTTGGACTTGAAGTAGAGAGTGGGTAGGAAAATGATCAAGAAGTAGGAGGTGAGGATCTGGATGTTGGTGAACTCGAGGGAGTTGTAGAGAGCAAGGAGCTTTTCGGGGCCAGTGTGGTTGATATGGATGGATAACCAGGCTAGGATGGAAAGCAGGATGAATGCGAGGATGTGGTTGACGAGGTATTGGAAACCGAGTTTGACGTAATTCTGCTTGACGGAGATGGTTTCTGCCATTCTGTGAAATTTTTAGGGGGGTGAGAAAGGAGTGGAGGAGGTGTGAATGTTGGACATGGAAGGGAGGGGATATAAAGAGGGCCTGTGAGGGAGCAATGGTTGGGATGGCATTAATGTCCCTTCAGAGTATGACAAACTATATCGTATCCCCATGATTTTAACCTAATTTGAGGCGGCATATATTAATATGAAAGTAAGGGCTGTAACACCCGACTAGGATATTTCTCCTTGTGAAGTACCTACCTGATTTGTTCTTTTTCGAACATGAGCTTCTTCCATGGGTAGTAATAGACCATTTGTCCTAAAATCATACTCATCACTTAGGAAAATAAACATGAATTAATTTAAAATTATTATCTCAAGTCATTTGGCTTAGTTTGAACCACAAGATCTATTCCATAGGAGAATTTTCCCTTTCGAATCTCTATCCTTTCCTATGCACCGACAGGGGACGATTATGTTTATAGTGGCAAGAACTAGCTGCCTGTAGTTTCACATACGTTTATCAGCAGCATCCATAGTGTTAGCTCTTGCCAAGCTACATATGGTGGTATTCATGAATATGAATCTCCCAGTTTTTGAGTTTCCTGTTCAAGCCAAAAGAATGAACGATATTTGAAGTTTAAACTCCCCTCCCCTGTCATTTCCCTACCTACGTTTAGATTTTCTGATTCACAGAATACTCTGCTTTCAGATACATTCAACTAATTCACTTGGGAGTAAATCTAAGATCACACATTTTATTGGAAACAAATAGAACCCACTTAAAGCATGAAAACAAGTACTACTAGTGTTTTAACTCTTGGTTGATTTGATTAGAGCTTGACGATCTCTGGGATGTGCACTGGGTACCTGTCGATGCAGTCGCTCCACGGCCCATTAACCGGAGTCTTGATGGTCCTGTTACACTTCCACACTGCACTGTTACACTTGAAACCACTTCCAAAAGCAATTTGCCACACTCTATCCCCTTTCTTCATCCTTCCTTTTGCCTCAATGTATGCCAACTCGTACCACAGCGAGGATGATGATGTGTTCCCAAACCGATGCAGTGTCATGCGTGATGCTTCCACATGTACTGGCGACAGCTGTAGGCTCTTCTGTAGCTCATCAATCACGGCCCGGCCTCCTGCATGTATGCAGAAGTGCTCAAATGCTTTCTTGAAATCAGGTATGTATGTTCTCCGCTTCAATTTAAAGATTTTCCTCGCAATCAGATTGAACGCAAAGAGCATCTGCTCTGATGCTGGGAGGACAAGTGGACCTAAAGTAGCAATATTTGACTTCAATGCCCTACCAGCTGTGATCATCAAGTCCTTTGACAAGCTTACGCCAACTATTCCTTCGTGGTCCTCTCGCTGGTACACGCACCTGTACGCATCGTCGTCACCCCCCTTGTGTGTGCGAAGCACACGGACTAACTTATACTTGGCTCGTTTGCTATCCGAAAGCTTGTTGGACAGAAGAATCGCCGCTGCACCTAGGCGAAAGAGGCAATTTGGGAGGAGCATAGACCGCTCTGATCCCATGTAGGCATTCGGTGTAAGTATCTCGGTGCTTATGACCAAAGCATTCGAATTTGGCTGACTTTGGAGCAGATCTCGTGCCAAGTCAATAGAAATCAGCCCGGCACTGCATCCCATTCCAGATAGATTATAGCTCTTTATGTTACTTCTGAGCTTGTACTTGTTGACGACCATTGCAGAAAGCGATGGCGTTGGCGAAAAGAGGCTGCAGTTCACTATCAAGATATCAATGTCTTTCGGCTTGATACCAGTTTTTTCCATAAGTGCATCGACTGCTTCAAAAATGACCATCTCGGCCTCATCCCTTGCATCATCCATTGTGGGCGTTGGCGGTATGTAATGAAAGGGTTCGGGGATGCATGTCTCTTCACCAAGCCCAGAACGTTCTAGAATCATCATTTGGAATTCGATGCTCTCAGGGTTGTCTTTGAGTATGAGCCTAGCATGTTCCATGGCAGTGGAGAACGGGACTCTGCATGTGAAGGAAGGCTTGTAGCATGCGTAATCTACAAGGTATACGGTGCGAGGTCTGGACATGAAGTAGACAGTGGAGAGGAATATGATGAAGAAGCAGGTGGTGAGGATTTGAATGTTGGTTAACTCGAGTGATTTGTAGAGTGCTAGGAGCTCTTCGGGGCCAGTTTGGGCGATATGGAGGGTTATCCTAACAAGGATGGAGATGAAGAAGAAGGCCAGAAAATGGTTGATGAGGTACTCATAGCCGAGTTTAACGTACTTGTGCTTGACAGAGGTGGTGAAACTTGGGGGGGTTTCTGCCATTGTGTGTTATTCTTGGTTTTGAGGTGGTGAGAGGCTCAGAAATGTGGTGTGGACTGTGGAATGTGGATGTTGGGCATTGTTGAGCCGAGATGATATAGAGAGAGGGGTGTGCGGGAGCACCGTTTGGAAGCTCGGTACTGGCATGTTCTGCAACAGTGGAGGGAGGTTTAAACGTCACAGTAGCACACTAAATGAGGTTTAAATGCAGCTGTGGTTTACAAAATTCTGTACAATAAGCCTTAAATATTTTACAGAGAATAGTAGTGTAGTACCGCTTAGTCTAACCACTCGGCCGAAACTATTTAATACTTCGTCCATTTAAAAAAATTCTACCACTCTCGGCCGAAACTATTTACGACTTCGTCCATTTTTTTAAATTCTTTACTTTTGATTTTTAAATAATATTTAGGAGGTTTATTATCTAATAAGTGTAGCTGTTAATTTGGTGTGTAACTCACGACAAATGCATGGTATGTAAGTTAAAAAAAATGGTAAAAGATTAATGTAGAGATTTAAAAAAAATGTACTTAACTTTCAATCTTACTCGAATGCTATTCTACTCCTGGGAAAGAAAAAAATCGTATAACATTTAATGGAGATAAACTTATCCAAGTCGTGTCTTAACTACTTTTGTATCAGCAAGATCTACAATACTGGAGGTAATTTATGATTATTTACTCCTGGTTGGCTGTCATGATTGCTGCAAATAATACAGTACCTCGCCAATGGAAGCGCTTGCCAACTGTCCCATGCTACTCTATAAATCTTACATATCTGGCTAAATGAATTGCAATAGAAATGTAGTTATCCTTCTAGGATTAGCATGTAGCAGCATGTTTGGGATTTATGTCCGAGGTGACTTAGTCGGTATCTGAACAATTATGTCATTTTGAAGCATCCGCGCATTGTGAAAATGCTGGAACTCTTGTTGCACGCAAAGTAGGATACTCAGTTCGGTAAAGTCTTATCCGTACTTTTAACAAGATCCTAAACTCTAAACCGAATCCAACCCAAATCATTTTAAGACCCATTTAAGAATAGAAGACCGATCTAGGTGTAGACCCGGGCCTATTTGGACCCGTTAATTTTAATGGGGCTTTCCGTGAGTCTAATATCGGACATGTGTTAGACCCGTTTAGGATCCGTATTTGACCAATGAAATTCATATTATGGTAGATTTTGGGTCCGAATCTTATAAGAAGGGTCGGATATGAGCTCGTACCCATCAATTATAAGGGTTGGGTCGGTTTATACCCATTAAAACCACTAATCATGATGTGGTTTCTGAAAATGAGACCTTAATTTCCTTAAAAACTAGTTTTTGGAAGCCTTAAGAATAGTACATAAGTAGGCTGGCTGGTGTCATTGTCTATGGAATCCATGGGTGCTGAAGTGGCGCTTTCTTACATACCATGTTCCGTTAGAAGTGGCACTTTCTTTCATATGTTACACTTACATTACATCAAATAGTATTAAACCACCACTAGCGGCTACTACTATTTGGGTTTTAAGTTGTAATTCCTCTCCGCCGACATAAACTTTCCAATTATTTTGTTAATTTTTTTAAATCTGTATTTAACTTTAAATTAATTATAAATCGTAAAAGAAATTAATATTCAAACTTTTGTTATGACAGTGGAAATCAATCTTATATTTTGATATTATATTTTGATAATATGTAGTGTTTAAGATTAATTGCCACAATTTAAACGGAGTTATGAGCAATTCCGTAAAAACAAAAATAAAGTGGAGCACCTATATTAAATCTTTTGTTTCGGGACCTGTTTTATATATATTGTTTTAAAACTAAAATTGAAGGGCTGTTTGGTTTCAAAATGTAATTTTTATGGTCAATCTTAAAATGGATCAAAATATAATTGTGATTGTCTTATTATAACATTTCTAATCTAATGGGGTTTTAAATGTCATGGATACAGTTAACTGCCCCCTAAAAAGAAATTTTCTATTGAATATTTAAATAAAGAGAAAATTACATTTAAAGGGGTAATTAATGATAGATATGGCTTTTAAATCCCCACTAAATTAACATATCATAATTAGACAACTAGTGACATAACAATTATATTCTAGTCCATTTTTAAGTTGACCATCAAAATTCAATTTTTGAAACTAAATATGCCTTAAATGGTTTTAAAAAAAGAATAATTTATTTTTAAAAGTCCCAATATAAAAAATAATTTTTTTAATCTTGTATTTTTCTTTTTCCCACTTTAAAGTTCCCCAGTACTGAATTTCGAATTCCAGTGTAGGAACGGCAAGCTCCAAAACGGAGCTTGCACTGCTCCGATCTGGAGCTTGCAGTTTGGGAGACAAACTTTGTGGTAGAGTTTGAATTCTATCATGGTATTAGAGTCATCTGGATTTGAAACTCCTCGAAGACAAACATTGTCCACTTGGGTTCGAATCTCCTCGGAGACAAACTTTGTCTCATATTATATTTTCACTCGAATGGTCTTCCCAAAGAGGTTGAAATCGATCACAAATGGGGTAATATTGAAGATTTAATATAAATGATTAGATCCCTTCCTCCCCAACACTTCCAACTTGAATGCGTACCTCCCCAACAGTTTAAACTTTTGATAGAGTTAGAGTTGAAATTCTATCATCATTGATACGGTGTATGGAAAAATTAATTAAAAGCTACACATTGTCTTTTTATTGAATTTTATGTCTTCCTAGACATATATCTAAATTTTTCAGTTTTCTTTTCAAGACAAAATAATGAATAATAATTCAGATGAGTTCAATTTAGATTTATTTAGTCTATATTTATAATATTACGTACAATAGAATTATTATAGTTTATATTTTCTGACAAACTAAATAGAACTTTATCTCCCAAACTATGGAAGATAAGATGGTATGCAGTAGCTAAAGAAATGGGTTGTTCACAATCAGAAGTGCTTACAATTTCCTTCGATTTTGTGGGGAAAATGAAAGTACAACGGAATGGCCTTGGAAGAAACTCTAGAACTTAAAAATCATTATACCAAGGGTTAAATTTTTCCTTTGGATCTGCATTCATGGAAGATTACCAACAACTGTTAGACTAATTAAGCATAACTTTGTGCAAAATAATATCTGTCTGATGTGTGAAACACGACAAGAAAGCATGGAACACCTTTTATTCAGATGTCCTGCTTTTTCAAAATATAAGATCATGGATCATGACTTCTAAAGTTTGTAACTATAACAATCCCTTGGCTTACACAATTTTCCATACACAACAAAATCCAGGAACAGATCAATGCACTTCTATTTTGTTGGATGGTATGGTAATCTAGAAATGAAAAAAAAAATTAGAGGTAAAAACTTTGAATGAATATCAATTCAAGATGCAACTTTTGGAAATGACAACTCATACAAAAATTAATCTCAACACAAAAATAGTCCCAAAAATAACTGAAATCCCATGTAAATGTAATCCACCACCTACATGATTTCAGTGTGTCATTTAGATGGTTCGGTCTTACAAGAACCTGAATAAGCCAGATTTGGATGCATTATACGAGATGGTCATGGAAGTTTTGTCAATGCTGCTGCAATCTTTATTGGAAGAATTGGTCATAACATTGCAGACTATGGCCTAAAAGATTGGCATATATATGTGCGAAAATTTAGGTCTAAAAGAGGTGGTTACACAAATTAATTCAAAAAATTTCATAAACTGTATTGGCTGGCCGAAAATAGCAACACCAATCCATCAAATATTATTGAAAGAATTGCTCGAAATAATGAGTGGAATAGAAGAAGTTAGAATTTGTTTGTTTGTATATAGAGAGTGTAACCAGGTAGGTGACCCAATCAAGAAGAAGCAAGCAAGTTATCATTTCATGATCCATAATGACATTTGAAGGAAAACATTGTATGGTTCTTCTTTCTATTTCTATTTTATGTGGAACTCTTACCCACATCCACATTGGATTAAAAATATGTATTAAATTACAAATTACTCTGCTTTCAGTAACTTTCAACTAATTCACTTGGGGGTAAATTTAAAATCACACATTATATTGTAAATAAACAGAACCTATTTAAAGCATAAAACCAAGTTCTAGTGTTTTAAGTCTTGATTGGTTTTATCAGAGCTTGACGATATCCGGGATGTGCACTGGGTACCTCTCAATGCAGTCGTCCCATGGCCCGTTAGCCGGAGTCTTGATGGTCCGGTTGCACTTCCACACTGCACTGTTACACTTGAAACCACTTCCGAAAGCAATTTGCCACACTCTGTCCCCTCTTTTCATCATGCCTTTTGCCTCAATGTATGCCAGCTCGTACCACAACGAGGATGATGACGTATTCCCAAATCGATGCAGTGTCATGCGTGATGCTTCCACATGTTCTGGCAACAGCTGTAGGTTCTTCTGTAGCTCATCGATCACGGCCCTCCCTCCTGCATGGATGCAGAAATGCTCAAATGCTGTCTTGAAATCCGGTATGTAAGGCTTCCACTTCATTTTAAAAGCTTTCCTCCCAATTAGAGTGAACAGAAATAGTAACTGCTCTGATGCTGGGAGGACAAGTGGACCAAGAGTTGTTATATTGGACTTCAATGCCTCGCCAGCTATGACCATCAAGTCCTTTGACAAGTTTACGCCAACTATCCCGTTGCGATCCTCTTGTTGGTACACACATTTGAACGCCTTTTCATCACCCCCCTTGTGTGTACGAAGCACACGGACTAACTTATATTTGGCGCGTTTGCTATCCCCAAGCTTGTTGGACAGTAGAACTGCTGCTCCACCCATGCGAAAGAGGCAATTCGGGAGGAGCATAGCCCGCTCTGACCCCAAATAGCTATTCGGTGTAATTATCTCCGTACTTACGACCAAAGCATTCGAATGTGGCATAGTTTGGAGCAAATCTCGTGCTAAGTCAATAGAAATCAATCCAGCACTGCACCCCATGCCTGATAGATTATAACTCTTTATGTTACTTCTCAGCTTGTACTTATTCACCACCATCGCCGAAAGCGATGGCGTTGGCGAAAAGAGGCTGCAGTTCACTATCAAAATATCAATGTGGTTTGGCTTGATGCCAGTCTTCTCCATAAGTTCATCGATTGCTTGAAAGATGACATCCTCAGCCTCTTCTCTCGCATCCTCCATTGTAGGATTAGGGGGTAAGTAGTGAATCGCTTGAGGAAGGCAAGTCTCTTGGCCAAGGCCAGAACGTTCTAGAATCATCATTTGGAAGTCAACACTCTTAGGGTTGTCTTTCAAGACGAGTGTAGTATGTTCCATGAAAGTGGAAGATGGGATTCTGCATGCGACAGGAGGCTTGTAGCATGCGTAATCTACAAGGTATACGGTGCGAGGTCTGGACAAGAAGTAGACAGTGGAGAGGAAAATGATTAGTAAGAAGGTGATGAGTATTTGAATGTTGGTTAACTCGAGGGAGTTGTAGAGAGCAAGGAGCTCTTCAGGGACAGTTTGGGCGATATGGAGGGTTATCGCAACGAGGATGGGAATAAGGGTGAAGGTAAGGAGGTGGTTGATGAGGTACTGATAGCCGAGTTTGACGTACTTGAGCTTGACAGAACTGGTGAAACTAGGGAGAGTATCTGCCATTTTTTGTGATTCTTGAGGTGGTGCAGATGAGGTGCGGATGTTGGTCATTGTGGATCAGAGATATATAGAGAATGGTGTGAGGGAGCAGTGTTTGGAAGTTAGCTAGAAGTTAGAATTCTCATGGCTATGGACTATGGTACTGTACTACTATAATTTTTGCAGCAGTATAAGGTGGTTTAAATGTCACAAGTTGAAGACTTCACACTGTGTTATTAGTAATTATGCTCATAATGCCCTTCAACTAGTACTTAATTTAGATCCATTTTCAGAAATCAATTTCTCATTAATTAGTACTAGTAGATCAAATTACCTGTGCTCATGCATGATCAATATATAAAACAAAAAAAACAGATCATTTCCAGTATAACAGATCAACAAAATTCCGCAAAATTGACAAGTTTTGTCATGCTACGTTGTGGTTCTTACAAGCATGTGCAGAATGCGATTTGGTTTAATGGTGAAAAAGTCCTGTTCATTTCAAGTTGTAGAAGAAACTAAGGTTGTGTGAATGGTTGATTGTTTAGTATAGAAATTACAAGCATGAAGCAAGTTTTGTTAGTTGCAGACTTACAGTAAATGTTATTCTGATATATGGTTCCTGGTGCTTCCAGTTAATTGTCTAAATTCTTGTACGTTGGGGTAGTTTAGTTGAATTTGAAGGTAGATGAGAATTAAGATCTGTTGGTTCAAATTTATATGAGTTGGATTCACAGGTTGTAGAGATAAAGGACCGATGAAATAAAGAAGAGTGAAGGAGCAAGAAGAAAAGAAATACAAAAACGTATGTTAGGAACCACGATTTAGTTTTAATCACCTAGGGATTACAGTTGTACATTCAGCTTAGATATATGTACACAGGCGGTTAGTTATGTAAATCAGCTATTTAAACAAGCTGAAGAAACTCCTCTGTCCACAAATACTTGGAAGTGAAAAAGTACCATCATAATTGGGGTAATAGAACTTGTTGGTCTGTCAAGATTAAAGTGCAAAAGCTTGAAACCCCTCAAATGAGAAGTCTTGGCCATCTGCCGTAGGCCACTTTACATAGTGAATGGGTAGTTGCTAAATTAATTGCATCATCGATGAGAAGTTTGTTACTACTACATGTACGTACATGTGGATTTGCGTTAAATGTAGGCGGTGTTGTTCGTTGAGATCCTTTACTAACTTATACGAGTATATGTTCATGACACACTTGATGCAAATTTTAATGGGAATAGTGCCAAGTTATCAATACTGTTATTTTAAGTCTTCAAACTATTCCGGTACTGATCGATTCGAGGTAAAGGTAAAAAAGGAAGAAGTAATTGGGAAGATGGGAAAGCTACACTATGCACTACGGGTCAGTCCTAATTGTTGTTATTGTATGGGTCGGTTCATGGATGATTTGAATGTTCTAATGACGTTAACATCAAATAGGTAATATCTTACATTTTGACGTGTATACGATATGATGTCGAGTATAAGTAAAAGAGAAATTTTGTAGGAGGGACAACATTGAAGGAAATTTTTATTTAATGTGACTACTAATGTGGCCAAAGAAACTTATTGGTTTTCTAGGATAGTCCACATCTTGGAGTAACCCGTTCATATGGGTAATTTTCATTTGTTATAGAGTATCATTGTAATGGCTTGGTGTGGATATTCTATATTTTATAAAGGTGTGCAAACCCTATGCACGACCTCTTGTAAATGTGTCTTATATGAATAAATTTTGCCATTTTCAGAAAACCTTTCACATAGCGGTTGACCCGAAATAGTAGTAAAATGAGTGTCTGGTGAATAAGTATTGAAATGAGTGTGGCTAAATCTCAACACAACAAAAATGAACATAAAGGTTGAGAAATAAATTAACTAAACTTAAAAGAGGAGTAATATTGGGCGGGCAGCAATTGGTCATGTTATTTTTTTAAACAATAAAGTTTTATTTAAAGAGAAACACAAATACAAAAAAGATCGTGCATTAGGTTTGCACAACTAATAGAGTACACAGCCACAAAAAAACAAGCCAATTACAATATACTCACTCTATAGAAAAATGCAAGATACCCAATAATAGGTATGGATTGCTCAATTTCACCATTTACGTCTAGTATGTCTCATCACTATAGAGACGAGTCAAGAATTTCACCCTTTACGTCTAGTATGTCTCATTACTATAGAGACGAGTCAAGAATTCAAAGGTAACGAGTTTACAATAAACTCTAACCAAGACCGAGAAAGCAACATATCCATACGCAGTGGCGAATCCAGGACGATATTTCAGGGGGGTCAAGAATCGAAGACTGTATTTTAGGGGGGTCAAGTTAAGTGTTTGTATTTTTTTTATTCAATAAAGGGAAAATAACAACAATGAGAAAAATATTAAAAATTGGAGAAGAGTGTGAAAGAAATGGTGAATTTAGAGTGAAAACGAAAGAGATAAGAATAACAATAAAAAAAATTCAAAATGAGAAGAAAATTGTAGAAAAAATGATAAAAACACCAAAATGTTAAAAGAAAGGATTTAAACCAGTAACCAACCAGATGAAAGAAGGTTACTTAAGCCATTGCAACAAACAAGTTATACATATTTAGCATCTCAGATCCCGGTAAGTAAATTGAGCCCCTTGACCCCGTGGATCCACCACTGTCGATGCTAGTTTAGATGATTTTCCTCCCCAGATCCCGAACCCAATCTCTAATATTAAGGTAGATTACAAATGCTCTACAATCACCCTAAACCTTTTAGGCTTTTACATATAGTACACTCGAGCAACAATTAATAACATCATTTATATATATACAACAATTTGGCAATTTGCAAATGAAATGAGATTTAATTAGCCTGCGCTGGCTTTGTCCACATGCAACTAATTAAAAATTTAAAAAGCACCATAAATCCAATCGTATGCTGCTGCTGCTGTTGTTTTTAAAATATCAAGTGCACTGAATTTTAACGCCGGTAGTGTGAGTGAAGTCGATCGATCGACCAGGTTGTCCACATGACCACTATTTAATGTTGTGCTGCATGCTCATTCTGAGAATTCTTGAAGTGTTGCATCACAAGTTTGAAAAAGAGAAAAAGGAAATTTAATTAGTAGTAGTACTAGTAGACCCGACCAAACGGAACCGCGAACAGAGAACCGAACCGAAAAATACAGTTCCGGTTTTAGAACCGAACGGTCAGTTCCAGTTCTGGAACCGAAAAACCGTACTGTTTCAGTTCCAAAAATTTTGGAACTGTAGAACCGTCAGGAACCAGACGGTTCCTAGCGGTTTGGAACCGGCTGTTCCGAACCGCTCCAGGAACAAAGCGGTTCCTGGCAGTATTATACTCATCTGTTTTTTTTAAATTGTTTACGTTTGCTTTTGGAACGGTTTTTTAGGAGGTTGGTATGATGAGTGTAGTGTTTGGTTTAGGCTCTGTTCTCTTCGTCTGAAAATTAATTTTTTAAGTTCAGTTCAGATGCATTAAGTTCAATTTAGTTCAGTTCAGATTTGCCTAATAGTATTTTGTACTACAAATAAGTTAAGTTCAGTTCAGTTCAAATCCATTCAATTCAGTTCACTTCACTTCTGTTCAGACGAAGAGAATAGAGCCTTAGTGGCAGTGCCCACAATAAAGTTGTGAGATAAAAAGTTGTCACCAATGAAATCGTAAACAATCTAAAAAATAGACGAAAAAGGAATATGTAAACAATCTAAAAAACCAGATTAGTACTACTACTCCCTCTGGCCCCTTTGAACTTACCCACTTCTCTTTACAAACACATTTTAAGAAAATATTACTTTTTTATTATTATATTTGAGTGTAGACCTTAATGTACATAATTAGGAGGATTTATTAGTAAGTATGTTCGGTAGTGTTTAATTAAATGGTTAATAGAAATTGTTACTATAAAGAAAGAGTAATAAAAACTTTCCATTTATGAACTGGATAATTTCTAAGTGGGACGTCATAAATGTCAAAATGGATAATTTAAAGTGGGATGGAGAGATAGTAGTACGAGTATTTAAATGTGGCCTATAGGACACAAGCCACGTGTTGTTGTTGCAACTTTGCATGTTGTTAGTCTGCAAGGCTAATTAGCCGTTTGCAGCAACAGTTGCAAAAGTTTTTTTTTTTTTTTAATATCGTAATTTATACTCCCTCCGTCTCACAAAACATTACCCATTAGGGTTAACGTGCAGTTTAATAATAAATAATAAAGTAGTATAAATTTAGTGGGGTATGTTACTATTAATTGAAATGGAGTTGTTAAAGTATAAAGTAGTGGCAAAGTTGTAATATAGTGTACAAAATAATGTTTTTAATATGTGAGGTAGCTTCCATTTTAGGAAATGGGTAAAGTTTTATGGGACACCTACAAATGGAAAGTGGGTAAAGTTTTGTGAGATGAGGGGAGTAATTTTTACCTATAAATACCACACTTCTAAAACGTTTTCTTCTCATCCTAACTTCCTCGGTCTCTTTCTCTATTATCTCATCCTTCTCAATCTCTATTAGTCTAATTCTCTTAACACTAATTTATTATGGCCTGAAATCCAATCATTTTGGAAGGAGATGAGGAGTTTCTAAATACGTTCGAGAGTGGTATTAATGCTACTCCTAGTAGTACTAATGTCGGTTCTGGGTTTTGAAGTTTTTTTTTAGAAAGAAAAGGGTAATATATTAACCAAAAGGCAGAGCCAGAATACATAAATGTTTGAAAGACACGTTACAGCACAAAGCAAAAACTAGCAGTAGTAGAGCTAGACTCATGGCGGTTCATGGAATTCAAATGGGAGCATCGTATAACCCATACTGTCCACTGCAAAGTCTCTTGAGAGCAGATCAGCTAACTGATTGGAAATTCGCCTTATATGTGAGAGTTTGAACTCAACAAAGGTATCAAGTTTTTGTCGCAGAGTCGTATATATTGCTCCATTTTCAGTCAACTGAGAGGTGTCTGCTGCTTCCACCCCTTTGATCACCAACATGCTGTCACCTTCAAGGATTAATTTGTCGTAGGCGAGGTGAGATGCCAGCCATAGTGCAAGCCTAGCCGCATAAGCTTCTGCAGTTTCAATAGACACCCCAGGGCTTATCTTTTTTCTGGCCCAGACAAGAACTAGACCAGTATGGTCACGCAAAACCGCTGATATGCCTCCAGTTGAGCCATCACGAGGTACTGAGGCGTCGAAATTGGCTTTGATCCATCATTCTGGAGGCTTATTCCACGGGCCATTAGCCACCGTGTTGTGGGTGTGCGCTGGAGGGCAGACGTGTGAAAGGTGGAAGTCATGGAATCTGTTCACAAACTCAGACGTGATCATGGGTTCCGCAAGTTTGAACTTGGTAAAAAGTTTAAACTTTAGTTTAAACTTTTTACCAAGTCTATAAGTCCCTTTTTTTGGCCAATTTTTTAAAATGACCTTATATAAAAAAATTTTTGATTTTGTTGTAAAAAAAAAAGCATCAATTCATTGGAGGAAAAAAATTTAATAAAAATATGAGAACCGACAGTTCCTGAAATCGGAACCAGAACTTATGGTTCCAGCATATTTTCCAAATGGAACCGGCGGTTTTGGAACCGAGAACCGCCCGTCCCTAGAACCGCCAAGGTCTAAGTACTAGCCTAGATAAGTGTGTGTTTGGTTGGAATCTCTCATTAGAGATTTAAAATGAGGGATTTGAGCCCAAATAATGAAATGGGCTTTTGAAGGTATTTGTGTGTATAAAATCCCGCGAACTGTTGTTTGGTTGCATTTGGAGTGATTTGAAAACAAATACCTTGTTTGGTTGCAATAATTTTGAGGGCTTATAGGTAAGTTTGCCATTTTTAAATTTCCCTCTCAAATACTTTATTACATCAATTTTTAACTAATGAAAAATTACAAAACAATTACACGCATTAGTACTAATGAATGGAATAACTAAGGTATGCACATAATTAACAAACGACTATGTCCAAATAATTAATTCTTAAACCACACATTAGAGCGTACAAATTAGCTAACATGAAAGATTTCACACCAATAGCTAAAACATAAAGTTATTACGGCACCATAATAGTAGCATGATTTGTACTTATCCAAGTGAAACATAACCACCAGAAATACTAGAAATATTATAGCAGGTACTTAGCCAATTGAAATATATTGGTAGCGCAAAAAACTCACACATAATGAAGGGCCACAGACATATGTTTATAAAATGATAATATTTTTTATTATTAAATAAAAAATGATGATAATATGGATGGTAATATTAATATAAAATATATTTTGGAATTTTTTTAAAGTTTTTTTTCTTTTTTTGTCAATGAAAAGTCAAATTGCATAAGTTGTTGCGAGATGATAATATGAATTGGATGATAATATGAATTTTTTAAAGTTTAATTAAGAGAGAATTAAGAGGTGGAGATGGGGTGCTCCAAACATAGCCAAGAGTGGTCTCTATTTATAGATCTCGAAAAAATAAAGTCTTTGGTGATTTTTATTTATTTTTTACATTTTTATTTTTCGAGTTATGACCGTGTTAAACTAAAGGGTGTCGTCAATTTCCTATGTGAACACGCGACTTGTTGTATGTTGTCTGTTTGTGGGTTTTTCGTGATTGTTTACTAATGACGAGGGCATGCATGAAAGTAATTTTGATTTGGACGTAAAATTTTCATTTGAGGGATTTCACAAATACCTGCCCCAACTAGGTATTTCAAACCCACAAAAAGACAAGAGCCCTCACATGGAGGGATTTGACAAATCCCTAAACCTACGGGCCGACATTCCTTAACCAAACATGGTATTTTGAGGGATTTGGGGCAAAAACATATCAAATCCCTCTCAAATCCCTCATTTAGGGTAGGGATTTGTGTGTATCAAATCTCTCCATTTTTTGTTTGATTGCAAGTCCCCAAATAGAGATTTCGTTGAATTTGAGAACAAATACCTTGTTTGATTGCAGAGGAATTTGTAACGTATTTCGAATTTCGTAGAAGGGATATCGTAAGTTGTGCAAGTTAGTTATAACTACCAATTTAAACTTACAAGAATACCCTTTGCATTTTAAACAATTTGTTCATTGAGGTGAGTGCTTAAAGGTAACTTAGCCATTTTTAAATTTCCCACTCAAATACTTCTCAAATATTTTGCTACCTCAATTTTTAGCTACAAGTTGAATTGCACACATTAGCAATCAATAGTTTAACTAAGCCACAACACCTAATTAACATGGGATTATGAAAAAATGATTACTTCTTAAACCTAGCATTAGCAATTACACATTAGCTAAAACAAAAAGTGCATAACTCGATTAGTAGTTATCCAAACCATCAGCAAGTACTAATTAGTACTTATCCAAGTTAAACATAATAACTAGAAATAGCAGAAATATTGTAGCACAAAAGACTCACACATAAGCACGGTTCAGGGGCCACATTGATCAGAAGCAGAATGGGAGCACCAACTGAAATTTAAAATCTATGGTGATTAAAATACAATGCATGATTCCAAAGTGAAAATAACATCATTATAGTCCACATAACACATCCTTCTGTTTTACCTAGCTATAAGCAACACAAACAAATTACTTGAAAAGATTGGAAATTAATATCATAAACCGAGCATTAGTAGTATTTAAACTGTTACCAAAAGCAGAATACCTCCCAGGTGAACAGTACAAACAATATAATAGGGAGTAGCATATGTTTAAATGATGATTATATTTTTAATGTTTTTTAATATTAAATAATGGTAATATGAATTATAATATTGTGATAGAAGAGAAATAGGAGTCGGAGATGGGGTGCTCCAAACATTGACAAGAGTGGTCTCTATTTATAGATCTCAAAAAAATAAAATCGTTGGTGATTTTTATTTATTTTTCACATTTTATTTTTTAAGTTATGACAGTTTTAAAATAAAGGGTGCCCCGCGCTTTCCTATGTGAACACGCGACATGTTGTATGTTGTGTGGTGGTGATTTTTCAGTTAATCTTGACTAATCATGAGGGGCAGAAAAGTAAAATCACATTATGCCAGAATCCCTCAAAATGAAATCCCTCCAAATACATACTCCCCCATGGTATTTGAAACACACTAAAATACGAGAGCCCGGTTGAGGAGAAATTCGGAAAATTCTTGGCCCGACGGGCTTTATTTTTACTACCAAATGCAGGTTTTCGAGGGATTTGAACAAGAAACACACCAAATCTCACCCAAATACCCTCAACCAAACGCACAATTAGGACCTTATAACTCCAAGTATTTCTATACACACTCTATAACTTCAAATTTTTTTATACCACTTTATGCCCCATCGAAATTCGAACCCTCTGTTATATTACCCCAACACCCTTACCCTTACCATTAAACCACTTTATAACTCCTATCCTATTTTGTACCAATTGTAGGTAGCTGGCTTTTATAAATATTTATGTGCTTTCTCATGTTGATTTTAATAGGTGCAAATTTAAAAACGCCTAATTTCTAAAATATCAGCATTTATTTCACCGTATATATTGGTTATTGTTCATGAGCTTAATTATGTCGCCATTCAATTTTCTATTAAACGCCTGGGTCCATGGATTAAATAGTTGTTTCTCGTGCACAATTTTTCTGATGAACGAATGCCATAATCTTCACAAACTGCATTTCCATATCGAAAAACAAACTAACATAAGTAATAAAATTATTAAGATTAATGGCTGAACCAGTTCCGTCATGTTCCAAACCTCACATTGTTATTTTCCCGTTCATGTCCAAAGGCCACACAATTTCACTCCTCCACTTATCCGACCTCCTCGTTAGCCGCGGAGTCCACGTAACCATCTTCACAACTCCGGGGAACCACCCTTTCATTGCGGATGCTCTCAAGGGAACGAATGTTTTGATTATTGACTTGCCGTTCCCGGAGAACGTACCTGAGATCCCGCCAGGGGTCGAGAGCACGGATAAGCTCCCGTCTATGTCTCTGTTCGTTCCGTTTCTTAAGGGCATAGAGCTAATGCAACCTCGTTTCGAAGAAGCACTGGAGAGTATTCACTCTGAGGTAGATTAATAAATATTGTGGATTCTTTTTATCTCAAATTAATTATTTATCGAAAAAAATCATTCTATTTTCGTATTAAACAATCACACAATGATTAATGTTTATCAAAAAAATCATTCTATTTTCTTTTACTCCCATTACACAAGAGAAATAAAGTTTCAAGAAACTCCTTATAATAATGGTGAAAGATCATCCCAAGCTTGGACATCATGAATCATCAATATATGAAATCAGGTGTGTATTGTCTTTGTTGGGAATTTTAGTTAAAACGAATGCGCTTTCAATTCGTTCGTTGTATTGGTCTAAGGGCGCCCAACACGGTTTCGTAATCGTGTGTGTCACTAGAACGTGTTAAATCACTAAAATCCCCTTGAGGTGAAAGGGTGATTAATGCAATAAGTGGATACATCAATACTTGAATTAATTAAGGCATTTATACACACATGGATGAAAGTTACATTGTGCTAAAATTCATGAGAAAATTAAAGAGGTATGTAATATACAACCAAAATTGTATATAGCATAGTTGGAGATGAAAATAAGGCCCAAAAAGCCCAAAAATAAAATTTGGGGATGCTGGGGTTCAAACACAAAACCTCCTGGACAGCCAGCTTGAACTCATGCCATTTGAACCAACATGTCTGTTGGTGAAAAGTTGCATGCAACTAAAACCTATTCAGATTCAAATCTGGCGAAAAGTTGTGCCTTTTGGTGATTGGTTGTGTTTTCAAAGTATATGACTTTTAATGAATAGTTGTGTAACTATTAATTAAAACCTTTCTGAGAGTCTTGAACACTTTCAATGATGACTCTTGAGAAGTATAAATAGAGAAGGAGATTCATTTCTCCAACACACTTGAAAACTCCATCTCCTTCTCTCTTCTTCTCTTCTTTCTCTCTTGCATTCTTCATACTCAAAGTAAGTTCGATAGATTCGGCTATTGGAGTGCTCCTTAGCCGTCTTAAGAGTAGTTTTATCCAGGGAGACTATTGCCATAATTCCGTAAGCACCACGAGCGGGGCAATCTTGTCTTAAGGAGAGATAGTCAAACTATCGACTCTACTCGCCTTGTTTCACTCTATATTGTTCAAACACTTTGTTCCAGAAAATAAAGCCTCACGCTTACAACAAACTTAAGACAAGATTGTAGTGTTTGAGCAATGGCTACTAATGAAGGTTCCCGTACAATCATACCAAACGAACGACCGGAGAAGTTTGGAGGTGCCAACTTCAAACGATGGAAGCAAAAGATGTTGTTCTATCTCACTACTCTTGGAACTTCATCCTACATTCGAGATGACATTCCCTCTCCACCCATTCTGGCCGATGTTGATGCAAATCCAAATGCCAATGCCGAAGAAAAACAGTCCATCATTGATGAAAACAAGAGGAAGCAACTTGCCTATGATGGATGGGTGCACAATGACTTCATGTGTAAGAATTACATTCTGAATTGTCTTTCCAATTCTCTCTACATTGTTTATTGTGATGTGGATCATGCCAAAACTCTATGGGAATCACTTGAGAAGAAGTATAGTGCCGAGGATGCTGGCTTGAAGAAATTCATGGTCGCCAAATTCCTCAACTACAAAATGGTTGACTCCAAGTCCGTTGCGAGTCAAGTGCAAGAATTTCAAATGATTTTGCATGAGTTGGATTCTGAAAATTTGAAGCCCAACGAAGCTTTCTTGGTTGCTTCTCTAATTGAAAAACTTCCGCCTTCTTGGGGAGAGTTTAGCAGCTACTTGAAATTGAAGTCCAAGGAAATGAAGTTGGAAGATCTTATTGTCAAACTCCAGATTCAAGAAGACAATAAGAAAGCTTTGAGCAAGGAGAAACAACCTTTGGAGGCTAAAGCTAACTTGGTGGAGTCGAAGGACAAATCCAAAAAGCGTAAACGCCAAGATGAAGGAAATTCTAATGCTCAACAACCCGCAAAAAGGTTCAATGGGATTTGTCACCATTGTAAAAAGCCTGTTCACATGAAGAAGGATTGTCGTTCTTTCAAAAAGCAACTCAAAGAAGAAAAGAAAGGAAAGGCAAAAGCACACATTGTTGAAGAAACACCCTCCTCTGATGTGAATGAAGTGGAAGATATGATTACGGAATTCTCTGCAGTTGTTCTTGAAGCAAACTTGGTGGAAACTCCGAATCAATGGTGGTTGGATACCGGTGCGACCCGGCACATATGCTCTGACAAGAGTGTCTTCTCTACCTACACCCCAGTTTCGGACAAGAGACTCTACATGGGAAATCAGGCTTCATCGGAGGTGCTAGGTGTTGGAAATGTGATCCTCAAATTGACTTCGGAAAAGGAACTTGTCCTTAAGGATGTGATGCATGTCCCGGACATTCGCAAGAACCTGATTTCTGGATCTCTCTTGGTCAAGGCTGGTTTTAAACTAGCATTTGAGTCTGAAAAATTTGTAATAACCAAAAATGGTTTGTTTGTTGGAAGAGGCTACGTCGCTGACGGGCTCTTCAAGGTCAATGTAATGTCTGTAACCCACAAAGTTGGAAATGAAAAGTTCTCTTCTGCTTACTTGGTTGAATCTTCTAATTTGTAACATAATAGACTTGGACATGTTAACTACAAGTCACTCAAGAAACTTGTAAATAATGATTTGTTGCCTTCTTTCGACATAGACCCACAACACAAATGTGAGGTATGTGTAGAAGCAAAATTTACAAAATTACCTTTCAAATCTGTAGAAAGGAAGACATCTCCTCTAGAATTAATTCATAGTGATCTATGTGACTTAAAATTTGTACAAACAAGAGGAGGTAAGAAATACTTTGTGACTTTCATTGATGATAGTACAAGGTATTGCTATGTTTACTTGTTACATAGCAAAGATGAAGCCTTGAACGCTTTCAAGCAATTTAAAACTGAAGTTGAGAATCAACTTGGTTTACGAATTAAAGCAATTCGTAGTGATAGAGGTGGGGAGTATGGAGCACCATTTGATGAATTTTGTTCTCAACATGGTATCATCCATCAAACTACTGCCACATATTCTCCTCAATCAAATGGTATTGCTGAACGCAAAAACCGAACATTGAAGGAGATGATGAATGCTATGTTAATAACTGCTGGTTTACCCCAGAACTTGTAGGGAGACGCCATTCTATCGGCGAATAAAATTCTGAATAGAATCCCTCGCAAGAATAGTAACAAGACACCATACGAGTTATGGAAAGGAAACCCTCCAACTTTTAAATACTTAAAAGTGTGGGATGTTTAGCAAAGGTGGATGTACCTAAGCCTAAACAAGTAAAGATTGGTCCTAAAACTATTGATGGCATTTTCATAGGATATGCAAACAATAGTAATGCATATCGCTTCTTGGTTCATCGATCCGAAATAAGCGATATAAATGTGGGGACAATCATTGAATCTAGGAATGCTTATTTCTTTGAAAATAATTTTCCTAGAAAAGAAAAGAAAGACTTGAATTTTCTTAAAATTCAAGAAAGAGAACTTGGCGAAGATAAGAATTCAATGCAAGAGATAACCAAGACTCATGACATTGAAGATAAAAATTATGCGCCAAGTGAAGAGAGTGGATCAAATGTGGGGACTTCTAGCACGGTACCTAGTTCAAGTCAAGAGATAACCAAGGCTCATGATCTTGAATCTAGTGGTTTTCCTAGCATTTCAATGCAAGAGAATATTAAGGCTCATGACATTGAAATTAGTGGAAAGAAACGTAAGAGAAGTTCAATGCAAGAGATAAGAGACTCATGACATTGAACCTCAACGTACCGAACGTGCCAAGAAACCAAAGAAATTTGGTCCAGATTTTCTAACCTCTTATTTGGTAGAAAATAATGATCCAAAGACAATAAAGGAAGCGTTGTCTTCTTCGGATGCTCCTTTGTGGAAGGAAGCCATCAAAAGTGAGATAGGATCCATCCTACAAAATCACAGTTGGCAACTGGTTGATCTTCCTCCTGGAATAAAGCCACTAGGTTGCAAGTGGATTCTTAAGCGTAAAATGAAAGCCGATGGAACTATTGACAAGTATAAGGCTAGGTTGGTAGTAAAAGGATACCGACAAAAGGAAGGCTTAGACTACTTTGACACATATGCTCCCGTGTCTCGAATAACATCCATAAGAGTATTCATTGCCATAGCCACTTTACATGACTTTGAAATACATCAAATGGATGTTAAGACAGCCTTCTTAAATGGTGATTTAGAAGAAGAAATTTATATGGAACAACCCGAGGGGTATCTAGTTCCTGGACAAGAAAGCAAAGTGTGTCGTCTTAAAAAATCATTGTATGGATTGAAACAAGCTTCTAAACAATGGCATGAGAAATTGATCATGCTTTATTATCTCAAGGTTTCTCCATAAATGAGTGTGACAAATGCTTATACATGAAAGGGGATTCTGAATCCTTCGTAATGATTTGTCTGTATGTTGATGATATGCTCATAACTGGGAGCAATCCAAAACTGATTTTGGAAACCAAGAATATGTTAAAGAAATTATTTGACATGAAAGACATGGGCATAGCTGATGTAATCTTAGGAATTAAGATTACTAAGACTTCTGATGGGTTAACTCTTTCACAGTCTCATTACATATCAAGGATGTATTAAAGAGATTTGACGCTTTAGATTTATCACCATTGAGAGCGCCAATGGATGTGAACAAAAGCATTGAGAAGAATTATGGAAAACTCATAGATCAAAGTCAGTATGCACAAATCATAGGTTGTCTTATGTACATAACTAATTGTACAAGACCAGATTTAGAATACCCAGTCAACAAGTTAGCAAGATTTACACAAAATCCAGGCGAAGACCATTGGATTGCGTTGGATAGAGTATTGAGATACTTGAAACATACACTCAACTATGGTCTACATTACTCGAGATATCCAGCTGTCCTGGAAGGATACAACGATGCTAACTGGATATCCGATAACACAAACTCCAAAGCCACTAGTGGGTATGTATTTACCATAGGCGGAGGAGCGGTGTCCTGGAAATCATCCAAACAAACTCTCATTTCAAGGTCGACTATGGAATCAGAGTTTATTGCTTTGGATAAAACAGGAGAAGAAGCTGAATGACTTCATGACCTGTTAGAAGGTATCCCTTGCTGGGATAAACCTGTGCCTACAATAACGATTAACTGTGATAGTCAATCGGCAATAGTTAGAGCACAAAGTACAATGTATAATGGTAAGTCTAGACATATTCGTCGTAGACATAAGTCCATTAGGCATTTACTCTCCATGGGAGTTATCTCTTTGGATTATGTGAAATCAAAAGATAACATCGCGGATCCACTAACAAAAGGCCTACCTGGAGATCGAACAAACTGCTTGTCTAGGGGAATGGGGTTAAAACCCATAATATAAAGAATTTGTACGGTGGATACCCAACCATACTGACTGGAGATCCCAAGAATTTGGTTCAATGTGGAAAACTAAGCGGTACGAATTCAGTTTAGCGCTTCGAGAGTGTGTTAAAATACACTAAGAAGTAAGAGCACTCCGGATAGTGATTTTTACTCCAAAAATCCATTCCCGTGTAAGACATTTAGTGCTATCCTGCAAGGGGTAAAGGATGAGTTTACACTCTTAATGAATCCCAAACTTGAGTTCATCCTTGAATCAAGTGGAACATTGGCAGGATGTTCTTTTTGGGAGTTCACCTATCTAAGTGCGAAGACAGGCCGCTTCAAATGAAAGCACTTATGAAACCAGGAGCTGTCCACGGCCAAAACGGACATACCGTAAGAACCTGAAATGAGTACCGAGTTGTGATAGTGTGAGTATCTTTGTCTTGGTATACATAAAACGCCGAGCTGTTCAAGGCATTACGTCCACCGCGTGGCAAGTATATCCGAAGGTATTTCACTACGGAAGATTCAAAGCGGAAGCTATCTATCCCGATGCTATCATTCCTCACTGAATGAATGCAAGTGCATCAATTCCCTTTCATGTGGGGATTGTTGGGAATTTTAGTTAAAACGAATGCGCTTTCAATTCGTTCGTTGTATTGGTCTAAGGGCGCCCAACACGGTTTCGTAATCGTGTGTGTCACTAGAACGTGTTAAATCACTAAAATCCCCTTGAGGTGAAAGGGTGATTAATGCAATAAGTGGATAGATCAATACTTGAATTAATTAAGGCATTTATACACACAAGGATGAAAGTTCCATTGTGCTAAAATTCATGAGAAAATTAAAGAGGTATGTAATATACAACCAAAATTGTATATAGCGTAGTTGGAGATGAAAATAAGGCCCAAAAAGCCCAAAAATAAAATTTGGGGATGCTGGAGTTCAAACACAAAACCTCCTGGACAGCCAGCTTGAACTCATGCCATTTGAACCAACATGTCTGTTGGTGAAAAGTTGCATGCAACTAAAACCTATTCAGATTCAAATCTGGCGAAAAGTTGTGCCTTTTGGTGATTGGTTGTGTTTTCAAAGTATATGACTTTTAATGAATAGTTGTGTAACTATTAATTAAAACCTTTCTGAAGGGTCTTGAATACTTTCAATGATGACTCTTGAGAAGTATAAATAGAGAAGGAGATTCATTTCTCCAACACACTTGAAAACTCCATCTCCTTCTCTCTTCTTCTCTTCTTTCTCTCTTGCATTCTTCATACTCAAAGTAAGTTCGATAGATTCGGCTATTGGAGTGCTCCTTATCCGTCTTAAGAGTAGTTTTATCCTGGGAGACTATTGCCATAATTCCGTAAGCACCACGAGCGGGGCAATCTTGTCTTAAAGAGAGATAGTCAAACTATCGACTCTACTCGCCTTGTTTCACTCTATATTGTTCAAACATTTTGTTCCAGAAAATAAAGCCTCACGCTTACAACAGTCTTTTGGTTTAATCTTGATGTTTCTTATCAGCTTGTATGAGACTGATCAATATTAACATCATAATCAATCAAAATGTTGCGTTTTACTAACTTGTAAACAATGTGCCATATCATGAATACATATGATATTAATCATCAATTGTTGACTATAAAAACTTTTGTTAGAATGTCTAACAGTTTCACACTTTTATTTTTCTTTTTTCACTTCATCCTTACAACAGATAGACTGCATCATCTCAGATGGATTCCTTCATTGGACATTGCAATCATCAACACGCTTTGGCATCCCTCGGTTGAGCTTCTTTGGCATGAACATGTATGCAATGACAATAATGCGTATTGCAATGACCAATGGCTTGATAACAATGCACGAGTCAGATGACGAACCCTTCACTATTACAGGTTTCCCCTCGATTCAGATCACACGGAACCACTTTAACGAACCATTAAATAAACGTGAGTACTAGAATAATCCCTATTTGAATATTCTCTGGGAAACGAATATTGCAACAACAAAGAGCTATGGAATGCTGGTGAACAACTTTTACGAGCTTGAAAAAGAGTACGCGGATTACTGGAATCGTGAATATTGGCCTAAAACATGGTATGTAGGTCCTCTCTGTCTTCCAGATACAAAGCTAAGCCTGGATTGTAGCAATAAACCGAAATGGATCAACTGGCTCGATGAGAAGGTTGCTGCAGAGAATCACCACGTTCTATATGTGGCATTTGGATCACAAGATAAAATATCACATGAGCAACTATGTGAAATGGCTATGGGATTAGAGGAATCAAGAATCAGCTTTTTGTGGGTGGTGGGAAAAAATGTGACCGGGTTAGAACTGTTTGACGGGTTTGAGGAGAGAGTAAAGGAAAGAGCCCTTTTAGTGAAAGAATGGGTTGATCAGAAGGAGATTCTTGAACATGAGGCTATACGCGGATTTTTGAGTCATTGTGGATGGAACTCTGTCCTGGAGGGGATTTGTGCTGAAGTGCCGATTCTGGTTTGGCCAATGATGGCTGAGCAATGGCTTAACGCGAAAATGGTGGTTGAGGAAATCAGAGTTGGTATGGGGGTGACTACAGTTGATGGATCGGCTAAAGGATTTGTTAACCGAGAGAGCCTGAGGGATTCGGTTATAGAACTTATGGAGGGTGAGAAAGGGATAATGTTGCGCGAAAGGGTGAAGGAGGTGGCTAATGCGGCTAAGAACGCTATGGCGGAAGGTGGTTCATCATGGAACAATTTAGATGAGCTGCTTAAAGATGTTCATGAGCAAAAGAAAAGTGAATGAGCATTCAAGAGTATTTGCACCCAAATTATATCCATGATTTTCCATGCTACAGTAATTAGCTCATAATGCAAGAAAGTTTAAGCGAATTGAAAATATTATTCATATGATCATATCAATCAGATGGACCTATTTATATGAACAAAGTCGCAAATCATTGACCTAGTTGGATCAACGTAATGTTAAATTCAGACTCTTGAATTTTCGTTCCCCGCATGTAATTAACTTAAGTATACAACATATAAGTCACTTATACATTTTATAATCACATTTTTCATGATCAAATTTCGACCTCACTCATATTGAGTCTGGATTCGCCACTGATTAATCCACCAATAAAAATAAAACCTATTCAATTCATCCATAGCTCAAATTGGGTGCAGAGGATCAAGAAGAAGAGAAGCCGTTTGGGCATCTCAAAGTCCAAGCTCTAGCAGATAGAAAGAAGAGAAGCCATTCACAGTTATTGATCCATAGCTGCACTTGCTATCTCTCTGTTATTTATATCGGAATTGAGCTGAATTGGGTGTGCAATTCAGATCAATATTAATGGTATTTTGGTCTTTTAATTGCACACCCAAAATAAAGTGGAATGTGGTTAAGGTTTCGTCTTCGCGGAACGGTATGGTTCGGGATTTTTGATAGGGTATGGTTGAGTCGGTGGGCTGGGTAGGGGGTGGGAACGGCCCGGGTTCGGTTCCTCTTATTCGGGTACCCGATATTTCGGGTATTTATTTTGTATATCCATTCCCTACCCAAATTAAATTGGGTATCCAAATCGGTTACCCGATTAATATGGGATAAAAATTAAACGGATTTCGGTTACCCAATTTTATGTGTTTGAAAATTAAATGCACATAAAAATAAAAATCAATAGGGAGAAAATAAAACAAAAGTAGAGTAACCATTAGCCATATATTCTCGTAAGGATGAAAAATAATGGAATTCACATTCATGCTTACCGTGGTTGAATTCTCGAGAGGAGAACGCTAAAGAAATTTTGGAAGTTAATAATGGAAATAGGAATTTGGATGTGTATGAGAGATACTGGCGTAACGTGGGAAATATTACTAAAACTTGTCATGACTTGGTCACTTGGTTACTCTCACAAAGTGGTGGGAGGTTTATTTTCAACTAACATTATTAATTTAGAGTAAAAATTAAGATATTGGAAAGATTTTATTCATTGATATTATATTAATATACTAAAATATATTTATATTTACATTAATTGACAAGTTATTTGGGTACCCGTATGGGTTCGGGTATTAAATTTTCAAACCCATACCCACACCCATTGCCCATATAAATAAATGGGTTTTTTATTTGGGTACCCACATAACCCAAATTACCCGAACCAAATAAGTAATTACCCATTCGGTTCGGATTGGGTTCGGGTTACCAACCCAATTCCCAACTCTAGGGTCGGGCATGGCTACGAAGCTTTGGGCATGGGTATAGGACCCGAAGATAGCTAGTACTAAGGCCAATGTGAAGAGAATGAAGTGTGTTTGCATGGTCGCCATTTGCTAATTGAGCTGAATTGAGCTCGGTGCAAGTTTTGGTCAATAATGGTGTTTTGGTTGTTTAGGAAGAAGATAGATTAGGAATTGAAGAAGAAGAAGATAGATGGCATAAATAAATTTGATGGAATATTGTATATTGAGGACAAGTGGGAGATTTCTCGTGTGGATTTGAGGGTAAAATTGAAATGATAAAATGTTAAAAGAATGCATGTCCTTCCCATGAATTTTAATTAGGAAATCTTTCACAATTTTATACACAAAACTTGAAAAAATGATTTCCGATTAGAAAATAGGAAGATTATGGTCCAGCCAGTTTGTGATATTTACTTTTTAGATTTATTACCAACCAATCATGGAAACATGAGTAAATTTGAGCAAAACATTTCCTTTTTATATTGAACCAAACGGCCTCTAAGCGATATAAAAAATGCAAAATTGCTGAAGTAGATTAATAGGGAGTTTGAGAAGGTTGTAAAATTTAAAGTAATCTAAATTATCACACAAGGTGTACAAAATTTCGAGTTCAGTTCAATTCAATTTCATTCAATTATGTTGCGTTCAGTTCAATTATGTTCATTTTTACTTAAAAGATAACAAAATCTTACTAAAGGGAGTTATAAGATGGTCCAGTGGAAGGAGTTCGGTTGGAAAAGGAGAGATGTAGGGTTTGATCCCTAGCGGAGACATAAGACGGTTTAGTTTAAGATCTTGTATAGCAGTGAAGTATGAGTAGTAATATTTATCGTTTAAAAAACAAAAATCTTACTAAAACACTTTCACTTTCACATTCTAATTAAACAATTGCAAAACCAACATAATAATACAATACTCCCCTGTTCCAGAACATTTACATCATTTTAACTTTGGACAATCAACATTTTTAAATTTGACTATAAATACTATTAAATTGTAAAAGTAAAATATTTATCAAAATTATATTACCAAACATTACATCCAAAATTTTCAATATTTGTTAAATACGAAGTATTAATCAAAATTTAAAACTAAACTGTTAATAGTTACAATGGTGCAATTATTTTGCTCCGACTGAAAATTAAATGTTAACTAAAATCATCCAACCCAACCGTTTGCTCAACTAATTACATCACTGCTAGTACTCCACTAAAATTTTGCGATCATGTCTCTACCTAATTTGGTTGTACAACATTAATTAATAACACATGCCAGGATTGCGTAAACTCAGGCCTCACTAAACATAACAAGTAATTGTGCAAGATTTATAGAATTATTGTCGATTTAGTTGTACCAATTAATTTATCCAACATACTACTACTAGTAGCTACATTATGTACTGTAAAAATTCTCTAGCTACATATGTACTGTAAAAATTCTCTATTTTCCAAATTTTACGAATTCAGATCTCTATACAATTCGTTGTATAAACTCCTAAATTCGTTGTTCAATCACAATAATGGCTGCCAAATCGCATCCATCTCGTGTCCATCTCACCCAAATCACCTAGAACATATCAAGCTCATAAACAGAGCTTAATTAACTAAGCTAATATACAGAGCTTGATTAGCTGGTAACAGAGCTGTGAGAATTTTAGTAAATACGAATGAACTTTCAATTCGTTTGTTGTATTGGTCAAAGGGCGCCCAACACGGTTTCTAATCGTGTGTCACTAAAACGCGTTAAGTCACAAAAATACCTTAAGGTGAAAGAGTGATTAATGCATAAGTGAGTTGATCAATACTTGAATGAATTAAGTCATTTATACACACATGTGTGAAAGTTCCATTGTGCTAAAATTTGAGTTAAAGAGCAAGCATATATCAAAAACCACTTGAAAATCCATGTTTTGAGAAAAGGAACTATTGAAGCAGCGAAGTTCCATACTTGTTGCATCATTGATATCGTAGAAAGTTACTGGAAAGCTTCGTTGCAGCATTGATGTATAGAACGCTGCAGCATTGATGTCAAACGTATTTCATAGCTTTACATTAAACTTCGTTGCAGCATTATGTAAAAGAATGCTACAACGTTAAGGTTCCTAACTCTCTGTAAAAGGTTTCGCAACAACGAAACTAAGGTAATGCTGCAACATTGCGAATAGGTTCGCACCAGTTCATCAGAGGTGGCGAATTTTCAAGGAAGAGATACATCCCTTAAATTATGATGGGACACGTCCGTTCATCTTAAAACATCTGGATGATGATTCACAATTTGGAAGGGTTGTAACACTTGGGAGATGATGCATTTAATCTATAAATAAGAGAAGATGTCATTTCTTCTAACTTGAGAACTCATCTCCTTCTCCCTCTTTGTTCTTCTGTACTGTTCATACTCAGATTAAGTTCGATAGATTCGACTATTGTAGTGCTGCTTAGCCGTCTTAAGAGTAGCTTTATCCTGGGAGACTCTTTCCATAATTCCGTAAGCACCATGAGCGGAGCAATCTTCTCTTAAGGAGAGATAGTCAAACTATCGACTCTACTCGCCAATTCTTGTTGCTTGTCACTATTTTGGAGTTGCTTTGAAGACATGAAATTCTGCATTGAACATGCTTAGTTCACCCGTGGAGTATGACAAAGCGATTTATGGATGAATCAACATTCAAGGAAGTTTACTTTGTAAAATTGATTATTGTTATCTTTGTACAAGTTTGATTCTATACAAGTTTGTTTCAATTGTTGTTATATGTTATTAACAACACTCTCTCTTATTTAATCTTCCAACTTTCACATTCCTACATGAATACGAAATTCTCCAACAAGAGCTTAACTAAGCTCATTTACGGAGCTTGAGTAAGATTTGTAAATGAGCTTTATTAAACTCTGTTTACATAGCTTATTTAAGCTATGTTCAGAGCTTTCGAATTTCAGCTCTATTCATGTCTGTTTAGTCTCTTTTTAGCCCCGACAAGCACAAATGAATTTTTCTCATATCTTTATCTAGCCTCTATGTTTATCCGGATGCAGGATGTGAACTTCATGATGAGAATGATCATATAACAATAATTCCCATTGAAGAATATGGAAGCAGTAGAATCAGCATAGCGCAATTGCTAGGTTTTTTTTATTGGCCCATCAACGTTTCTTGATGGGACAGACCAGGAGCGAGTTTAGGAATTAAATCAACGAGGGAAATATCAGCAATAATTTCATCTGCAAGAAAAATACACCATCTCCTATGTCCTCTCTAATGCTTCACGTTGCTATTGTCAGGGTAATTCTTCAAAAATGATTAAAAATAAAATCAAGTTAGAAAAAAGTTTGCGAGGGTCTTAAACTTGAACTTTACATGCATATAAAATCTCTATCTAATATTTTTTATTTATTTTTAAGCATTTAAAAAAAAACCGATTATGCCAATATAGCAACGGGAAGTCATAGGGAGACCATAGAAAGTATATTATATAAACATATCAATGCATCATCACAAATATGCTCGACAAGTAGTTTCAAATCATTATGTTATAGCTTCAATTCTCCTTGTTTATTTCAACAGCTTAAATGAAAAGAATGAGAAAATTTGAGTTTTACTTGCTTATTTGGTCAAAAATAAAAAGAGATAATGTCAATAAAATTCAAATTAAAATATAAAGACTCAAGTTGAATATCAGAATTTTCAAGATGGTGGGGGGAGGGGCAAAATAAACTTTCAGGGCAAATGTAAATATCATATACTTAATATACTAAAAATAAAAAACTGAGTGGGGACAAGTGCCCCCAATGTCTACATGGTAGTATCTCCCTTGGAGATGACCTTACCTAAACATGCAGGATCTTTGCCCTTTATCCTTGGTGGAATGATATTGCTCCGGGTTAATTGCAGTTGATCTCGTAAGTGGTGATCCTCTTCGCTTTTGGTCCTCTATTTACCGCGTATAAACAACATATAAAACAACGTATAAACGTCCTAATTCAACCGTATAAGCATAATTCGTCTGCCCAGTCACCAAATATACTCCCAACACCTTCATATCACGCCATGTCACTAGATTTAGCCCTAAATAAGCAAATTTTCCAAGCTCTGTTTTTAAAAACTTGGTGCGGATGGAGAGATCCCAGTAACTCATCCTCTTCTATTTTGTTCCGCAATGGGAATCATATCGTATTCTGCATACTACATTCATTTTCTGCACAATGAGTTTAAAAAGCATTATTTTCTTGGCTTTCTCGTCTAAAAACAGAGCTTCGAAGCTCTGCTACAAGCCGTAGAAATTGGGAACATTTTGATGGGGTACGAGGAGGCGGCATAATTGGGAAGAAAGTGTTTGGTTTGGTGAATCAATTGACATTAAAGGGTTTGGGATTGGTTAGGGTTTATTAGAAATGGGGGATTCCAATTTTGGAGGGAAAGACATATCGATCGGCCACCTCATCTCCAATACTCCTCCACGTTATAATCACCTACCGTATAGGACCGTATACAAATCGTATAGGATCAAAATAGCAGAGGACTTGGACTTAAAAGACGAAAAGTGCAATTAACCCATATTCCTCCTCATTGTTCTAGTCCTCATCTTTGTCTTCCGGGAAGTATTGAATCTATTAAAACTGGAAACCTATTTTCCTAGTATATTGAACAGACCGAGTTTGTATTTGATAGTGTTAATAAGGAATTGAAAATTGAATCTAATGGTATCATATTATTATGATTGTTCGTAAAACAGAGGTTATTAAGCTATGTTAATGAGATTAATCAAGCTCTGTTAACAGAGCATAATCAAGTTCTAATTAGTTTGGAGATTTTAGTTTCGGAGGTAGATTTCTACTCGTCGGTTGCAGTTCGTCCCGTCCCACTCTCGTCCGTGTCAAGCCGTCCAATTCGTCCACTCAGCTGTAATTCGTTGCCAACTAAGCACGAAGGATCAAAACCACACACACCAACATTGAGACCTAAAATACCAAAAGTGCAATTACGTTCTGAACAATTCCTTTGATTATTATATGGCGTTTTATGATCATATATATGTAACAAACTGATTACTACATATATATTAGTTTTAGTTAATATCCGACGATCCAACAACTGCCCTACCTCTTAACTTCTGCTAACTACCAACAGCTTATTAGTGGCCTGAGAGAGACAGCTTGATCGAAGGTGGACTCCTAATAATACTGCTAGTACTACCTGTGCATCGCTGGAAATTTATTTAATTTCTATGCCACCTTACCGCTTGTATTTATGACAAAAAGCTACTATATGTATAGACCTATTTACTCGTGACATTTAAAAAGCTATCAATGTGTGACCACTAGTGTTAATGCTGTGTGAGAGTGTATATATATGTACACTAGAGTGACTGCCGACAAGAAATTGTTATTAACTCAATCAGATTCCGGTTTTATTTTATAAAGGTTTGTTTAACTACAATAGTGAATAATAATAAGGTGGTCGATTTAATAAATCAATCTAAATATAGTAGTGTTGTTTTAAAATAAAATAATATTTTAAATAATACGGAGTTACCAATCACCTTACTAAATAAATTAATTCATTTTTTTTTACTAAATATACATCTAGTGACAAATTTCATGAGGAGTAATTAATTGTATCTTTCATTCATGATTGATTTGAACTGATACACTTATGACAAATTCCATCTTTGTTGTAAATATGAAAAGTAAAACACATATCCTTCTCTCAGCATCAACTCCTTGATTGATTCACCTCATGCACACAACCAACCTATAGTATACCCCATTTCTGCATAAACAAACACAAACCCATTTCCCCCCAAAGAATTAAAACCCTAACCTAAAAATCACCATCAAACCATAAATAATTAATTAACCACCTTTGTTTTTTCCCATCCCAAATCTTGATTTTTCAAAGCTTGACAACTTCAGGGATGTGTACCGGGTACCTATCAATGCAGTCTATCCACGGCCCGTCGACCGGAGTTTTAATTGTCCGGTTACACTTCCAGACTGCACTGTTACACTTAAAACCACTCCCGAACGCAATCTGCCACACCCTATCCCCTTTATTCATCCTCCCTTTCGCCTCAATGTACCCCAGCTCGTACCACAATGAAGAAGACGACGTATTCCCAAACCGATGCAAAGTCATTCGCGACGCTTCCACATGTTCCCCAGAAAGCTGCAAATTCTTCTGGAGTTCATCAATCACCGCTCGTCCACCCGCATGGATACAGAAATGCTCGAATGCCTGCTTGAAATCAGGTATATACGGCTTCCATTTCGGGTTAAAAATCTTCCTCCCAATCAAAGTAAACAGGAACAGCAACTGCTCCGAAGCAGGCAGCACGAGCGGACCAATTGTCGTAATATTCGACTTTAAGGCCTCACCGGCAATAACCATCAGGTCTTTTGACAGGTTGATCCCGACTTTCCCTTCCGGATCCTCCTGCTCAAAAACACACCGGAAGGCCTTGTCATCAGCTCCCTTATGCGTCCTTACAACATGTACAAGCTTATACTTAGCCCTGGAGCTATCGCGACGCTTGTTAGATAACAAAATCGCAGCCCCACCCATTCGGAACAAACAGTTAGGCAACAACATCGCTCTCTCGGACCCTTTGTAGTAATTCGGGGTAATGATCTCCGTGCTTACAACCAGGGCATTCGAATTAGGCAGAACCTGGAGAAGATCGCGAGCTAAATCGATCGAGATCAGACCAGCACTGCATCCCATGCCTGACAAGTTAAAGCTCTTTACATTACTTCTCAGCTTGTACTTATTCACCACCATGGCAGAAAGCGATGGCGTAGGCGAAAACAGGCTGCAATTGACTATAAGAATATCAATATCCTTCGGCTTCACGCCTGTTTTCTCCATCAGCGAATCGATAGCAGTGAAAATAACAGTTTCCGCCTCGCCTCTCGCCGCGTCCATCGTAGGGGTAGGTGGGATATAGTGGATGGCTGGTGGTAAACAGGTTTCTTCGCCAAGGCCAGAACGTTCCAGGATCCGCATTTGGAAGTGAACGCTTTTCGGGTTGTCTTTCAAGATGAGCTTGGAGTGCTCCATGAAGGTGGAGAAGGGAACCCGGCAGGTGACCGGGGGCTTGTAGCAGGCGTAGTCAACTAGGTAGATTGATCGTGGCTTCGACATGAAGTAGACTGTGGAGACGAAGATGATTGCGAACGTGGATACGAGGATTTGAATGGTAGTGAACTGTAAGGAGTTGTAGAGGGATAAGAGATCTTCAGGACCTGTTCGGGCGATCTCTATAACGATCCCAACTATGATCGGGACGAGGATGAAGCTGAGGATGTGGTTGATGAGGTACTGGTAGCCAAGTTTGACATACTTGAGTTTTATGGAGTTGGTTTCTGGCATTTTTTTATTTTTTTTCTTGTTTTTTGTGGGGGTGTTTGTTGAGGTGAGTTTGTGAAGAAAAGAGGAGGTGAAGAAGGGAGATATAAAGGGGTGAGGTGAAGGAGCAATGAATGAAGGCAGGTAGGAGAGTATTAATAAGTAAGGCCAACGCTCTATAGCAACTGGTACAATATTGATGATGGAGCTTGTTAGCTGGAGTTTTCTGTTTGTGTGGTTTCAAACTATGGTGGCATTTATGAGTCTATGCAGCTAGTCAAAAAAGCACACCAACTGATTGATCATCTTAAGTTTTCATAACAAACACTTGTTTTTTCTGTCTACCTGGGTTATATATGGATGTATGGTGATATCAGGGCGGGGGTGTTCATCAACTTTAGCTAGCCTGATGATGATGATGATGATGGTGGTGCTGGAAGGGGAGTTCAATTTACAGGAGATCAGATACATATGTGTTGAAAACTTGAAATTTTATTAACTAGGGAAATGGATTGGTTTGTTTTGTTTTGGTGTTCCATTTGGCTAGCTAAGGTTGTTAAGAAACTCTTATAAATAAAACTGAATGAAGCTGAAGTTGAACTGAATTAAATTTATTTGTAATACAAAATACAACTAAGCAAATCTGAACAAAATTTATTTCTAGTATATAAAATACAACCAAGCAAATTTGAACTGAACTGAATGAGTTTGAACATATATAATTGTTGAATAGAAAGTAATGAGTTTTCAAACCAAGAGAACATGACCTAATTGCCGCCATAAATATATATAAAAAACTTGTGGGAGAGCTACTACGGTCTAATTTTTATCTTCCGAGTAGAATTAATGTAACCGAATGGCGGTGTTACCTATATATGTATGTGTAAGTTATGTACACTGCACTCATATACCGGGTTTATGTAAGAACTAAAAACCTCTCCACCAGGTATATGAATCATATCGATTTGAATAGTGATTCAACTATTGCCTATTGGCGGCTAGAAGAGAAACAACGGGGTGAAAGGTAGCTTCGTCATTTTAATGATCTATCCAAGCAATATTTCTAGCAGGTATGTTTCATCAGTATATGCTTAACTTAATTACATCATACATGATCATATTGGTATTGGTATTGGTATGGTGACTGATAAAGAAGTATATGATTATATAGATCATATAAGATGGTAAAGAAGTAATGTAGGAGTAGAGTAGATTCGTTATTAAAAATGACTAGTGAGTCGTATGTATACGAGACTGAGAGAGTTTTCGAGTCTTGGCTCACTCCCATCTCTTAAAAATTTGGCCAAAAGGGAGTTCCTAATACTCCGTTAGAATTATGCTTACTTTTTTTTATAATTTCTCAACAAAAAGTGTTGTATATGCTTTTTTGTTTAACAAGAGAACATGATAATTAAAATACGTACGTGGACCACATCATCAACATTTAAACCTGAGTGCAACTAGAGTCAATCAAGTTGTTCCAATGCCATTTCAACATCTCAACATTTAAACCCTATTAATTCTCGTGTGGCCGACTCATGTAGCTTGGATACGGCAATGGCTTCTCTACATAATTAACTGGTCGTGAACGCCACAAATATGGAAACTCTACTTTATTATGCTCATGTTTCTCCATACGGCTATGTATTTTTTTTTTTAAAACTACGATTAGTGATTGTTATTGTTAATTTCGATTCAACAATAGTCGAGTTTACCTAATCACAAACTCACAATAACTAAACATCCAAGAACTTGTTGCACCTAATCAAACACCCAATAACACAACCGACCATGGAAACACAAGAGTTTAACGTGGTTCAGTTGTAAATAACCTATGTCTACGTAGATCAACCAACTTCACTATATTATCTCAATCCCAATTACAAGTAGCTAACAATATCCAAGAAACAAGAACCAATCTACTCTCAAAGCTAGAACATATAATATCGATAATATATATAAATCTACGTATGTTAACGAACAGATTTGTCCTCCAAGATGTGTATGAATCACGTCCACCTAACTGTATCCAAATTACCCCCAAAGCTGCTTCCAGATTATACAAAAACCATATGTTGAATTTATCTAAAACTTATATATCTTCAACCCGCAGCTTATCATCAATCTGTCGATATTGGTGATCAATTGAACTGGTCATCAATTGATGTGTTTAATATGTTGAATCTGTCTTCAACATACAATCTATCTCTCATTATATAGCCTCCAAGTCGCACCTAATGCTAAGAGAAATCGATATGGGAATTAATAATAATTTTTTTTCCCGACTAAAGTCTATATGAGTTGTTGACGGTGTTGTCCAACACCACCTTGCTCAACACCTGACTATGTGTTAAGATAACACTACCAGTTGTCCTCATTTATACATTGTTTTCAACACTTTGAAAGAATTGCATTTTACATTAAAATGAACGACTTGGATTAATACGTCCTCTGACGTAGCCCGAGCCCATGTGTCAATCCCAAGGTCCCGAGCCCGTATGTCTCATAATGAGTAGGAATATGTGTCATCGGTATGAATAAGACCCTAAGGTATCGAGCCACAAACTAACCTCTTTAACGCCTTATAGATGCATTGGAGTTCGTTGGTTTGAACCGAGTGATAAAACATGTCGTATTGACCACGCGGTCGACTGCATAACTTATGATATCAACGAATTAAGAAGAAAAAAGGTAATATTCTATACGACACATAGTGACCTATCACATGGAGCTGACCCCGCGGTCGAAGTTGATGTGTCCATCCGGTACATTATTGATCAACATGTGTTACGTTAGATCATCTGAGAGCTCGATTATTATTTTCATAAACGATACCATAATCATCAACTATATAAATTAGTAGCACAGTTCTTCATGAATTATGATACATTATTAATTATTAATACTTCAACAAGTATACCTTGTTTTTTGAACGACAAATATTACAACTGCACCTACACTACTATTATACAAACATTTTAAACCACTTTATTTCTCCACACATATACCAACCTTATAACTCCGTCACACCATGGATCAAACCATACACCTCTCATTTCACTGCTCCAGTTCCTTACCGTCGCACCACCTAATAACTTCCCTTCAACAAGTATACTGTTAAGGTCTCCGAGCAGCTGCCTTATCACACTCGCTCGGTCTAGATCTATGTTAATTCACCTTTCGACTTCAACCACTAACTCCCTCTTTTTAAGTACCCATCATACTAAATATGTTTTAACAACATTATTTACTATTTAAAGGTTGAATGTGAAGTGTGAAATTAATTCTCAAATCATCAAAGTATTCCTTTATTTTATACGGATGTATATATGTTGCACGTACGCGAGAATGGTAAAACATGGAGGTTTTTAGATATATACTCTCACTGACATCGGTACTAGGTTACTAATCTTGATGATTAATGTTATGTTACTAGTCCATAGTCCATATTATACACCCAATAAAATGGCTAGAATAGGGCAATTTGATTGGTTTTATGCGGTTGGGGCAGTTGTCTGTTAACTAGTGAAGCGTGACCAATAAATATATTTGGCCCCATATACTGTAGTAAGGTGTAAAGAACGAATGAATATTTTATTCAACCTGATGAAACAAACTCTTGAGTGGAAGAAGGTTCAACCCTTGATCGATGATTTTTTTTACATTGTTTTAATGAAGTACTACCTTTACTTTCGGATACAACTCCGCATAAATTAATGGGTTAACTCGAACTCTAAAAAAGATAACTAGATAAGTAGTATATCATAATATGAGAACTGCTTTGGAAGTATTAATACCCAAATCATAAGAACAACCTATATCTCTTTCATTTCTATGGAACATTTTAGTATAATTTAACAAATTAAAAAAAAAAAAAAAAAAAAGTAAAAAACCAATAGACGCTTTCACATGTTCTCATTCTTGGATCAAGCTCACGATTAACCACATTTAGTACGGTCCAAATATGTCAAAAACCCACAATTCTTCTATGTTAGTTTATCAAAAATATTAATGTACCTAACTTTTTTAGTTAATCATCGAGGTGGTGAAACAATTAACTAAATATTAATGTACATAACTTTTTTTTTTTTATGATGACGTAACATACTTGTTTAGTTAAATGTTTTCAAATAGTCTCATCTAATTAATTTAAATTAATTTATAATCTTAACATGATAAGCTCATCCAAACAGATACCAGTATTAATCAATATCACTAAATTTATTTCGACTCTGTACTTAAATGTTAACATAAATTACATAAAATTGTAACTTAGGCTATGTTCTTTTCGTCTAAAAATTGATTGTTTTAAATTCAATTCAGATGCATTAAGTTCAGTTCAGTTCAATTTGCCTAATACATTAGTATTTTGTACTATACAAATAGTTCAGTTCAGATCAGTTCAGTTCAGTTCAGTTCAGACGAAGATAACAGAGCCTTAGTCGATAGGGATAGCTAGAGAACTAAACTCACTTATTTTTAGCCATAATCTATGTTTTATTATAACACTAAACAGGTGGACCCATGATTTGGAGTTGGGGACGCTAAAATTATACATATACATGATTTTTTTGAAAGTTCAAGGAGGGAAGGGGGCAAAACTTAAAAAATCATATATATTACCTATAAAAATATTTAAAAGACGTAAATACTACATATAAATTTTGTTTTTTCAAAAGTTGAAGGGGGCGGACGCCCCCACCTGCCCGCCACTGGTTTCGCGCTGCTAAACACTAAACACTAAGCTTAATTTACATTAATATAATCATCAACCCCTTTCTAGATGCTACATGTGAGATGTGGTAGCTAGCTACAATGCATTATTATTGATCACTTAATTAAAATTTAGGCAATTCATTAAATAAAGATTTCAAATTAGTAGTACTGGGGAGTTCAGAACATATCCAGAAAAGTAAGACTGGCTAGTGCGAAGCAATTAAGCGATCCATGTCAAACCTACAACGGTACTTTCTATCTTGTCTTGTTTAATTACTACCAAAAAATACATATTTATTTAGTCTTTAAATGTGTCATGTGTGTAGTACTTCGTAGTAATTATGAATTTAAAGTAATCTTATCGGTTTGCCCATTTAAAGGAGTGTATTACGTCCCCTTATCTTATCTTGCATCCTAATATGATCCAAACAATAGGGTCAAGCTAGCCGAGTTGGAGTATGAATTTGTGACATGTTGTATAATTCGTCTCCGCATTTGTAATTTTGGTTGTAATCAAATTCACTAATTCAATTTCATTTAGGTCTTCTATCGTTTGGGTAATTCCAATGAAAAAGAAAAGAAATTGGACTGAATTTTCCTTTTCTCATGTTTGTTTTAAAGGATATTCAATGGGAAAATAAAAATGAAATTGGAAAATTTGAAAATGGAAGGAAAATGGAAAGAGAATGCTAAAACCTGGGAGCTATTTTTGTCCAATTGTTTTAATATTTTAGAAACATAAGAGATATGTTTTAAATGTTTATTTGTTCAAATTAATTAATTTGTTCAATTTAACGACAATTATTGTGTATCATATAATTTACGGTTCGTAAAAAATTGGGGAGAGTTCGATTTTTTTCTTCAAAACGTTAGTATTGTTAATTAACATCTTGGCATCTAAACTATTGGGTCATTGTATGGCTGAGAAAGGGTGAGTTGGTATTTCAGAATGTTCATCATCGAACAAGGGGAAGACAAAATCAGAATTAGAATCCCAGAAAAAAATATCTCTATTCATCAACAAAAACATACAGCGATTGGTTCTGCCTGCAAATGAGAGGAACAAGCTGGAAAAATAAATTGATCAAATGTGCTCTCTCAGAGACAATTATATATGCTATTTGGATTCAACGAAACAATGTGTTATTTTAGCAAAAACCGAACGATAATGCATTAGATGTGAGAATAGTGAATGATGTAATTAATAGATGTTGGCCGGATAGGAATTTACGTAAACATTATACTAGTTTGATGTTAGCATAGAGCGTTCTAGTAGCTTCGAGTTTGTTGGATGTTTTGTTGTGCTTGTATCTTTTGACCGGCTTGGCCTGTAAAGTTTGGAATGAATACAAGTATAGTTTCTCTTAAAAAAAACATACAACAATAATAATGGGCATACCCCCGTGGTGCTTAAATGACAGTTATCCGGACACAGACTATGCTAATTAGAACTCTAAGCCGAATAGAATTTGTAAAAATAAATTCTAATCTATTCGCATTTATCATTATTGATAACTCAAAACATAAATATTTATCCATAAATACTGGCTTGTCCGTAACTAAATAAGATATCCAGATAATTCTTACCACTACAGATAAGGGGGCGCAAACTGGCCACGGCCCGTACACGGGGGATGTAAAGACCCAACCCACTAATGGGCCGAGACCCAACCCAACGGGTCGGCGAGGTTACTCTTGGACAGCTCTTCGAGGTGATATGTTAGCCCCACAGACCAACACATGTTCTCAACGCAAGTGTGGAAATATTTTGCATTTGGATCCCTTCAGCTAGCCATCTAATTCAATTGGATATATGGTACTATTAATATCCTGGCAACAAGAGTATTGTGTTCATTAGTATTTCCTTTTAAACCGTACAAACTCATTGTCCTCCAAACATATCTGATGATGCAGAATGAGTGAAATTGGTACAGAACATTTATCATACAAAATCAAGGGTTGTGATACAAGCTTCTGGTATGATACTTACTGCCACGATAAAGTGCTGAAAAACTACACCAATTTGAATACTAGTACTAGCTTGCCTGTCAGTAGTGTTATTACAAGGAATTGTTGGAATATTCAGAAACTTGATTCACTCCTCCCTCCGGAGTTAGTTAAAGAAGTCCTAGGTATACCTATTCCTTCCGCTCCTTGTAAAGACACTATTATATGGAAGTCTAGTCCGAGTGGGAAGTTCTCCATAAAGAATGCTTATAATTTTCTCATGCGTGAAACTTTAAACACTGATTTGCATTAGCCCTGGAAAAAAGTTTGGAAGTTGAAAGTTTTGCATAGAATTAAGTTCTTTGTCTCGCTTGTGATTCTTGACAAATTACCTACAGCAAAGTTCTTAAGAAAAATAAATGTGATCGATTCTGATATTTGTTCTCTTTGTAATTCTGAAGTTGAAACCACTGAACATATTTTCTTCACATGCCCTATTTTTCATGGTTTAAGAGATATGTTGTTTCATTCTTTTAGTAACCCACTGCCTAATAGTTTTGTTGATCTAATTTTAATTGTACACTTTTTGAGGTTGATCAACTAAAGTTTATAATCTTTTCTTGGATGACATGGACTACTAGAAATGAATACATCATGGCTCAAAAACCTTTTGTGGCAGAAAATTTCAAAATAAAGTTCCATCAGTTACTGGTTGATCATGAAATTGCCTTCCCCCCTAAACCTCTCAGATTTGTCACAACTGCCATTGCAAATGGCAACCCCCCCCCCCGATGGTTTCTTATGTGTAAACATTGACGGGTCAGTCGATTTACAAAATGGTCAAGCAGGTGCGGGGGCAGTAATAAGGGACGGGCAAGGAAATTTTATTATTGCAGGAGCTCACTATCTTGGTTGCACTTATGTGTTATCTGCAGAATTTTTTGCGCTAATACTGGGAATCTCCCTGTGTTCAAGAATTAATTGTAAGAAGGTTATAATACAATCCGACTCACAAACTCTAATTGCATCTCTTAACAGGGAACGAGCAGAGGCGCACAACCATCGAACCTTGCTGGAAGAAGCGTTTAGGATGTTGAGGGAGATGGAAGAAGTAAAATATCTTTTTGTATATCGTGAATGCAACGGTACTGCTGACAAATTAGCCAATGAAGCAAGACTGAAGACCTTTGGAAGCATATCACCTTTTGCTAATAGCTCTTTTCTTTTTGTTTGGGACACTTGCCCTTCGTGGCTAGCTTATTTTGTGCATTCGGACTTATTATCTACTTTTGCTCGGTCTGTAACTAATGACGATGTACCACCGTTTAATCTATAAAAGTATTGCTATTCGGAAAAATAAAAAAAAATAAAAAAGGGTATAAATGAAGTTTACTATTCCACTTGTGATATATTTCGAATACTTTTTCTTCTGTTTAATAAGGTTCGTCCATCTTTACATCGACCTTGATTTAATTAGAAGATAAAAGTATGTTGTACTAATAATTCACCGAAAAAACAGTTTGTAATAGAGTATTTATGCATTTCTCGTGTAGCAAGTTCCTTTCTCGATCAAAATGTTATTATCATAGTATCATGCACCTAGGCTATATTAAATTATTTAAATTATAATATAATAAGCCGGTTGATTTAGCAAATTCATTGACCTATCAATCAATTTTAATCCGTTGATCTTGCTTATTCAATTTCAATCTGGTGCGTACATGTGTCATTAGTTAATTAAAAGATGTAGGATTCGAATCATGTTGGCGTGATTTTTCTCCATTATTTTTATTATTATTTTTATTGATGGTGTTTGGTTCGAATCTTGTTGGCGTGATTTTTCTCTATTATTTGTATCATTATTTTAGTTGAAGGTGTTGGGTTCAAATCTTATTGACGTAATTGTTTTCTTTTTTATTTATTCTCTTCTTAAATTTTTATTTTTTAACATAAGGTTGTATGACGTATTATACTTAATTTTAAAAATAACCATGATATGTTCTTATAAAAAAAGACATACTTACTCCGTCCAATAATAAATGTAACACTTGATTTTGTTGACTTTTTCGATGGTCGTTTTGACCTTAAATTATTCTTAAATCATACGATAAAAATAACTAAAAACATCATATTATGAAACTAGAATGTCTATATATATGAAGCACTTGACAATATATTCAACTGATGAATAATACCAATTAACATGCGAAAAAGATGAATTGCAGATTTTGAAGTTGAATGTTTTCAAAGTCTAGAGATGTATCTGATGGTTCTTAACTCATCGGAATAATACTTTTCGTATGTCTAATATAGTTCAATTCAAAACTATTAATTGCATAACTACAAAAACTATATACATTTATACCACACCATTTATATTAAGTTTAATTACTCAATTAGTTATTTTTTTATTTTATTACGTTTGAAGTCATTATGTGAAGATTACATATTCACTCCATTTATTTCAATATATTATTTAATAAAATAATAATATTTTACAAGATTACGCTTCACACGCGTGACGCGGATCCTATTAATATAATAAGCCGATTGATTCACCCAATTGATTGACCTACCAATCAATTTTAATCCGTTGATCTTTCTTATTCAATTTCAATCTGGTGTGTATATGTGTCATTAGTTAATTAAAAGATGTAGGGTTCGAATACTGTTGGCGTGATTTTTCTCCATTATTTTTATTGAAGGTGTTTGATTCGAATCTTATTGGCGTGATTTTTCTCTATTATTTGTATCATTATTTTAGTTGAAGGTGTTCGGTTCGAATCTTATTGACGTATGTTTTTCTTTTTATTTATTCTCTTCTTAAATTTTTATTTTTAACATAAAGTTGTATGGCGTATTATACTTACTTTTAAAAATAACCATGATATGTTCTTATAAAAAAAGACATACTTCATCCGTCCAATAATAAATGTAACACTTCATTTTGTTGACTTTTTCGATGGTCATTTTGACCTTAAATTATTCTTAAATCATACTATAAAAATAATTAAAAACATCATATTATGAAACTAGAATGTTTATATGAAGCATTTGACAATATATTCAACTGATGAATAATACCAATTAACATGCGAAAAAAGATGCATTGCAGATGTTGAAGTTGAATGTTTCCAAAGTCTAGAGATGTATCTGATGGTATTTTAACACATCGGAAGAATACTTTTCGTATGTTTAATATAGTTCAATTCAAAACTATTAATTGCATAACTACAAAAACTATATACATTTATAACACACCATTTATATTAATATTAAGTTTAATTACTCGATTAGTTATTTTTTTATTACGTTTGAAGTCATTATGTTCACTCTATTTATTTCAATATATTATTTAATAAAACAATAATGTTTTACAAGATTACGTTTCAGACGCGTAACGTGTGACGCGGTTCCTACTATAATAAAATCCACACAAGTTAATTTGAACTTAAATCACAGGGCACTTGTTACACTCAAAATTAATAAACTCGCTAGTTCGATGGGATATATAAACGATCGATATATAATTCAGTCCATGCAGTGCTACTTTTGACAACGTACCTACAAATTTTAAATAAAAATCTCCAAATCAATCACCCTCAGGCCTCAAAAAAACCAAAACAGATTTTAAATACTTGCATGGTCCGGCATGCTGGAAATTGTACAGTTATAATTCTTGATTCAAATCGTGTACTATAAACATCATGTATGAACGAACGACTGTAAATTAGTTGAAAGAAACTGGCCGAGCGATTATTGATATGTGACATATATATCTCGATCGAATTGGTCAACAGTCATACTCGATCGATCGTCAACTACTTGCTAAGCTTGTGATTATATTTAATGTGATTGATACTTTTGGTTTATATGATACGATTGATCAATTGATAAACAGTAGTAGTAGATTCAAGTCTCAACCCTCAACTTCCACCCATATATAGTTTCATACAATATTGAAAATTACTTAATTATTATTAAATTTTTTTCATACGAAAATATTACAACTACTACTACAGTACGACTTCATTATACAATATATTATATCACCTTATAACTCCACACCTAAACCACATTATGTCTCTGCTCGTAATTGAACCATGCACCTCTCACTTCACCAACCCAGCTCCCTTTCATTGGAGCACCTTACTCTCATTATTAATTAATTTAAGGCCCTGCAAACCATACTATTTAGTATTTAAGAAATAATATTAATTTGAACTGTTGGGTGAGTTGGAATTATATCACATACCACAAGTATTTTTAACACGCGGATACCTACGTGATGTGATATTTATACCATTTTAAAATTTATTACTACAAATTAATTTGAGTATTTATCAAAATATATTGTTTAAAACTATTATTTTAGGAAATATTACTTTTGGACCCCCACTAGATGACCTCTTTCATCTGAAGGACCATCTTGCTTTTTATTACATCTAAGTCCATTTTCCCATTTTCGGCGTTGACCATCAGATTTCCATATTTTCTCACTCCTCCATCCAAACATACCCTTACATTTTTATTTTTATTTATTTATTTTTCCTTCTCCCGGCCTCTTCTTCATCTTCAAGTCCAGTACCGAAATCTGATGGACTTGAAGAAGAAGAAGAAGAAGACTGGGAGCAGAAGTTCCTATCTAGGAGCCGCTGCACAAGCTCCGATGGGAGCTTGCAAGATTCCGATCAGGTGCACAACTCCGGTCACAAGAGATAATTTCGGTTACCGGGGTTGTGGAGAAGAAAGAGATTTAAAGAAAAAAAATGAATTTTAAAAAATGAAATTGATTTTTGTTAAAAAATAATTTTGTGTTATATCATAAATACAAATTTTATTGAGGTTGTTTTATGATATGGCAATAGCAACTTGGGAGGACTAAACAAGAAGGTAGGTCTTTTTTTTTAGCTGAATTTAAAGTTTGCATAAATTATGTGGCGTAATTTTGAATAATTTAGTGTCAGTTTTGTAAAATAGAAGATATTATGTTCCATTGTGTAATAAACAGCAAATGAAGTTGTTTAGGTGAGAGACTAATCAGATTTTCCGGTAGGGGTAAAATTGTCTTTTTCATGTTTTAGTTCGCTAGAAGTCAAATTCGTGGGCTTAGATATAATTAAAGTGTATCTGATTGTCTCTTAGATGTAATTGATGAACTTATTGTCCCTTAGATGTAATAAGTGAATCTAAGAGGGATCCGTATGTAATTTGTCAATTATTTTATTACATGTTATCTTGCCATCAAATAATTGATTTAAAGAAAATTAGAGTAGTACGACTTTATTCTCTTCGTCGGAAATTGATTATTTTAAGTTCATTTCATTTCAATTCAATTCAGACAAGTTCCGATGCAATAAGTTCAGTTCAGATTCGCCTAACAATATTTTATATATATTCACATTCAGTTGTTTCTACCGTGTAATATGTCAATTGTTCTTTATTTGGAAAATCAAATAACCCTCTGTCCCAAAATAGTTGCACCATTTCATTTAGACATAATATCATGCAGTACCCTTGCTATTGCACCTCTTTGCATATGAAGACTCCTTATTCCCAGAATTACATCTAACGTCCCCACAACCCAGATGTTTTTTGACCGGCCAAAAACCCAATATTCCGTTTCACTCAACCAAACACGCATTTACCTTCTTATGGGTTTGGATGTAATTAAAATGCAAAATGCATGAGTTTCAAATAATATACATATATGTATATTACAATAAAATCAAAAATATAAAAATACAAATCCGTTAAAAATATGTTTATATTTTTTTATATATTACATTACTAAAATTCCCAAACACCAACTATGTTTTAGACCATCTCCATCCCATTTGTAAAAAAGCTTTGCAAAATATTTGGTCAGCAAACGAGAGACTCCATCCCGGTTTACAAAAGTAAGATAGTCTTACGCGTTTGCTTCGAGCAAACACGTAAGCTATATTTCACTATTGATAAATAGTGAAATATTTTTAACTGCCTTAAAAAGTCTTCTTTTAAACTGCCATATATTTATATTTCTTATCTTTTAATTTATTTTTATTTTATTTTTTATTATTTATTTTTCATATATTTCACTATTGATAAATTATATTGAAATACCAATTGTAAAATTTAAAATATTTTAAATAAATAGAAAATAACATTCAAATAATATAAAGTATGAAGTTTTATATTATTTTAATTAATTAACAACATTTAGATAATATGAAGTATTATGTTAGAAAATAAAAAGAATAGAGTAGTTTAAAAAGAAATGAGGAAATAAAAGGAAAATTTGGGTAAGATAGAGTATGAGGGTTGAAGATAAAGAGTATGATAGAGTTTTATATGAGTAGAATGTTGACGTGGCGTAAGATAGAGTTTGAAGTTTGAAGATGGTCTTACATATGCACGTCCAATTAAATTTTTTAATAGTCAAATCATATTATTTAATTTAATTGCCCAACACAATTATACCAAAATAACCAAACTTACAATCAGATTAGTAGTTATTACATAAAGAAAAATATGCATATATCCCAAGTGGTTGGTATGTGCATGGTGGCTTTATTTCAAAACTTTTAGTCTAAGTTAGTAATATAAAGAAAATTAAATAATAAGAAAAAAAAAAGAGTAGGAAACATACGTATTCTCTCACTCATTGTTGAACGGGTGTTTCATAATTAAGTGGAGCTTCTTTATTGGAGAGAGTGTGTAGTAGTTATATAGATGATTTTCAATTAACTTAATAGTTGTGACATAGTTTTTTAATTTTTTCCATGTAAATTTTAGTTGATATACATACCAATTTAAATTTTAAAATATTATTCAACCTGAAAATTGGTTCAAACACTATTCCTACGGCTAGTTGTTTTTTAATATTTTTGTTAATTGCTTTTTCATTTGAGCACCACAAATTCAAATTTTATTACATATAGACCAATACTGTTAAGCTGTTTGGCCGGCAGAAAAAACATAAATTTCGACGAGGGCAAAATGGTACTTTTCACGATTTAGAGCGTGAAAAGTCAAAGTCGTGGGGTTATATGTAATTAAAGTTGAACAAAAAGGTATTCAATGCAAACTCGGGAATAACGAGGGGGTCGATGTAATATCGGTGAACAAAAGGTGGTTGTATGTAATGGACCTTCATTTATTTGTCATATTTGGACATGTTAATATTAATTTTATATTTCATCAACACATTTGAGTGTCCACAAATCCCCAATAAAGTAAAAACAAACATCCACTATTAATATAAATCAATATTTAACTCTTCTCCTTATTCTCTGTGTCAAAAAATCAAATGGTACAACTGTTCTGGAACGTATGGATCGAGTAACTCCAGTTGAATTCAAGGAAATGAATATAGTGTTCACGTACGGTTCAATTGCTTCAAATTAAGTTAACCATTTGTTTTTCTTGGGGAAAGTACATCATATATTCTTTCATACGCTAAATTACGGTTCGAATCATTTTCTAATTTCTTAGGGCAACATGGAATTGTCTGTGTGCATGTCAGTGACTTTGTTAGGAAATTCATCCTAAATTAAACGTGACTAAGATGCATTGAAAACAGCACCCGCTAGAAAACTAGCAAGCTGCCATGTTTAATTTATTACGAGGAGAACTGAACTGGTTAATTGTCTTTCCAGATTTATTTATACTAAATCGTTAATTTGCACATTTATTTATAGTACATCGTTAATTTGTGACATCTTGTGGTCGCTTAAAATGAGATATGACCACAAACGGAAAAGTATTTGGAGTTTGGACAACACCAAATTAACTGGGACTGGTCATTTTCCTTACATCCGTTGCTCGCTCTCCATCGGCACCGGCATAGTACATATATTCACATGGGCCGGCCACAGTTGATGAGTGTCGTGTCCACTACTCCACTTCTGTACAAATAGTCTTGTAATTTACGGCTAATTGGAGATTTTTAATAATGATCAAATCAAATACCAGTGAAATCAGGGATGGAACACGGAGGCAAGGCATGATGGGGCATACCATCCGCACCCCCTTAATATTTGGAAAAAAAGAAGAAAAGTATACGGTTGTTTAAGATTCTGCTCCCTAGCTCTCCTCCCAATTACTTTCTAAATTTCGCAAGTATAATTTTGCACTCGAAAATTCAAATCCTGAATGACGCTAAATAATTTCATATACATGTATGTATATACACATAGGACTCATGAGTGCCATTATCTTTTGCTTTCAGTTACCCAGCCAGAAACATATATACACATGATTAATTATGGAGCTTCCGGGCCAGGGAAGCTTAAACCTATATATATATATATATATATAATCTCAGAAAAAGGATCATTTGATCCATGCTATACCAAACACATAACCAGAAAAAGGATCATTTGATCCATGCCATACCAGACACACTGGGGCGGAACCCGGAGGGACCGGCGGGGCCTCCGCTCCCCCAAAAAAATTTTTTTAGAAGGAATATACGATTTTTCAAAAATTTTAAAGGAATTTTTTTACGATTTTTCAACTTTTCGCCCCCCCGAACTTTCAAAAAATGATGTTCGCCCCCCCTAACAATAATTTCTGGTTCCGCCCGTGCAAACACATAAGCATTTTTTTTTCGAACCGGCAAAGCGAGGATCAATAATGGTTCCCTATTTACCCCGTGGTGACTTGAACCAAACACATAAGCATTCTTCCATTATCCAACACCATCTTCAAATCCAAGAAGTAGTAATGATTATTGAAGAACAATTCTTACTATGTTTTCAGCTAATAGCTAGCTATATGTTCACATCCGAAATGAGAGAAGATGGGAAACAAAGAATAAAAGAAAACGCAGACTATGATCAGACACAACAAAATGAGGAGTATTTCTTTTCAGATAATACTCATTCAAGGTTAGTTCAGCAGCAGTCAATTTGATTTATCAAATGAAGTGGCTATGCTACAATAAAAGGTCCTTGAAGTTCATTAGTTCAAGCAATGACAAAAAATAACCTCGAGCCTGTTAACAATCCCAAGTTCCTTACCCAGCATTATGACAGCTTTGAAGTTTGAAGATGTACGCATACTTTTCTGGAGGGGTTGCAACCACGTATATGATACGAAGAAAAAGGAGAGAAAAAGAGAGCAGGAGAAAGCAATGGCTTTGAGAAAGGAGTAGAAGGACCAGTCTCACTCTTTTGCTTTCTTCCACCAGGGGCATAGTAGAGAAGCATGAATGGACCATACAGATTGGCATATGCGTCATCAACCCTCAAGAGAGGGAACATAGAAAGCGGAGCATGACATATCAAGTTATCAACCATGGAAAAATAGAAGATTTTAATAAGCTAGCTGGCAGAAGCGGAAGCGGGATTTTTTTTTCGTGTATGAAAAGGATAACCACCAATTGCAGAAAATCAAGCTGTGAGGGATTATAGCATAAATTTCAATCAGGTTTGCGTGCATACTGCACAAATTACCTTTGTGGTTATTTATTTGTATTGCACCCACCATTTTTCCATTTAGAAAGTTCCGATGCAACAATAGGCTCTATACTTGGGGACGGGGGGTTTTACTGCAGATTTATTAAATGTCAAAAGATATATCATATATGAAATAAAAGTATGAGGGAGTTGCACATCACATAAGTAGGTGATCATACGAGCTGAATCATACAAGGCAGAAGATAAGTAGATACAGTTGTAGAGAGACAGAGTTCCACCAACTGGTTGGTGAACAATCACTTTCACTTGACAATGACGGACGTTGTACACCAAAACGTTGCCTCATAATCCTCATACAGACCTCTCTCAGTGGGAGCTAAGCAAAAAAGAACCTGTTCCAGGATCAATTATAAGATATAAGAACAAGATATAACAGAATTACCTGAATAATCTTGAAGGCAAATTATACTGAAATGTGTAACATAGTGTCATTTCACATGAAAATTAACCAATAGTATCAGGACTCCTGACTGTACACAATACATACTAGTAGCCTTTCTGTCAAACAAGTAGAAGAAATTATTATCTTCAGTACTCTTAACCCTTATTAAACACGTGTCGTTTCAGTATGGAACTATTTCGTATTTTGTTCCAGAACAAAAGGAAGGCCCAAGTGACAGTCATTTCAAATTCTATCTTTACATGCCTACTTTGATCCAGTACATTTATCTATAACTAACAACCAGACAGACTGCTGACACTTGTAGCAAGTCTTTACTTCAATTCTACGTCAATCCACCAACAATATCCCTTCAACAAACGTTTTCAACATTAATACTTACACCATAATTTTCTCCACTGTATTAATTTTCAGCATGGCTAGATACATATATGATATATACTACTATATGAAATATCTTTTTATGTTTTATAGAACCAACTAACCGGAGAATTGTTGACATATAATGGTTAGATTGGCAAAAAACTACACAAGGGGGCAAGATATGTTTCCAACGACATGATGTACATTATATATGCTCTAATAAATTGAACATTATTGCTCATCAAGCAAAAGTTAGTGACCATGGATATCTATTAATTAAACTTGGAAGGAAAAAGAACACTGGTTTGTAATGCCAAAACCAAATAAACTAGAGGAAATGGAAAGGGTGAACTTCCATAAGAACTAAGAAAACTAAAGACATTCACCTGTAATGATGTATCCATAGAATAAAGATATGGCCACCAAACTACAGCAAATTAACCATTTTACCGGTAAGAGTAGATTACCATATGATAAATCACAAGACTCTTACTCTCCAGTTCCCAGTTAGTGAATTACCACCATTGCCGTTTGGTTTCAACTTTCAAGTAGGAAAAAGAAAAGTGCCTGAATAAACATGTAAAATGTTTTAACATGCCAAAAACTACGATTAACACTCAATTTCTTGTTTTGGCTATTTCTACTCTGAAGTAAACTCTGAACTATCTTCTGCAACCGATTGAAAATTGTTGCAGCTTCTATTCTTATCCATTATGAATTTCAGGTGGACAAAGGTCCTCCAGCGAAACCAATCACTTCAGCCATAATGCATAGTTTGGAAGTTAAGGTTTCCCAATGTCTGATTCATATACAATGATGTAAAATCAACTTATACACGTGTAGTAAAATGCATAGACTTCAATAAAACCAGACAAGAAGTAATTACTATGCTTATGCAATTCATCTCATTTTGAGTCAGAAAGTTGCAAGAAATCTCAATAATTACACAGTATCAAAACTTAGTCATGCACAAATAGTTTAGCCATAACAAAATGGATATGGAAATTTGAGACTGGATATATCATTAAATCTCAGAAAAAAATTACGCTGGGGTTATCAAACTGTAGTGTATCAAAACCAGAGCAGTCGAAACTAACATCATGGACTATAAAATGCGCCACTTTATTACCAAGTCTACTAACATAAAAAAATAAATTATCAAATATAAATTAAAAAAAAAAGATGCAAACTCTTTTATTACCCTATAAACTGATTATCATGTCATCCATGGAAGGAAGTTGACTGAACTGACAACTTGAAAGAAGTACATGTATATAATACAGTAGTAACTAATACTTGTACTAAAGTCTGAACCAAAGATAACAACTCTATCCTAAGTTCCTAACTCATATCCTAATCATGGCACAAACTCTTAATATTTCCGTTTGAACATAAATCTCAATCTCTTACCAAAGAGCGAAAATATATTTCTTCATTTTCCCAGAACTCACAGGTTTTTATTTCTATTTTTATTTATTTTTTAATTCAAAGAACTTATATTCATGCTAACCAGCTTGTGCAACTATGTTTGAGAGTCTTAAAGGATAAGAAAAATGTATGAAATCACGTAGATCGACAAGTAACAAAACCTGTGAGTTCTTCATTTTATCTGAAAACAAGCAGATGGTTTTGGTGTATGAGACCACTCTAAGGCTCTGTTCTTTTCATCTGATAATTAATTATTTTAAATTCAGTTCAGATCAGTTCATATGCATTAAGTTCAGTTCAATTAGTTCAGACTTTTTCAGACGAAGAGAACAAAGCCTAACAAGAGTAGGCTCCATCAAGTGCCAACTTGAAAACCAACGAAGAAGAGAACTGAAGCACGTCACCACCTCAGAAGGATTCAGGAACACTAGTAGACTACAAAGCCTTCTCTCCACTACACCCTGATGCCAAATAAAAGGAATAAGCTACAACATGATCACATTAATGCAGTAACTTTAGACCTTGAACAATGTCACAGGACACTAATTATACAACCATGAACTTTCGTAGTAATTTGATCATAGAAACAAAGCAGACACAATATTCAATAATCTCCGAAATCAACTAACTAGCTAAATGTACATGAGTTCAGTATATGCAATTTGGCAAAACTAGTACTAGAATATTTTTCTACTTAAGAGGCTAGTATAATGAAAAACAGATAAATCAAGAAACTCTAAAATCAGCATCAATTTACTTCCCAATATGCATGGTAAAACTAAAATCTACTACTTCTTTCTCCTATATTCTCGATCTAAACAGACAAATCTCCTGTTCTAACCAACACTTTACTGTTAACAGCAAGTAATGCCATGATTCTCACTTGTGGAAAGACTCTACATGCAAACATAATAAGAAAACACAACAAAATAAGAAGCGCAGAGAATTAGCAGGCCTAAAAAGATTACCTTTTTGGCTTTGATTACCACTTGAATCTCCAAAGGTCCAAACTTTCAGATATTAATTTGACAAATTATATTAAACAACAGAATCACAGAATTTAAAAATTAAGGCTACAAGTTACAAGTTACAACCCACAAATCATCAAGCTACACCAGAAGATGGAATAAGAGCTAAGGCGCAGTTAGAGATTGAATTGGGATGTAAAGAAGAAGCCGAGAACCGAATCAGAAAAAATAGGAAGACGGGAATGATCCGTCTGATGAATCCAGGGCCGGCGGAGAGGTGGAGGTTTTGTGTTTGAAGAAAGAGGCGAGGTTTGTGAGCATTGCGGAGGTGCTGGATTGGGCGGAGGTTTTGTGTTTGACGAAGACGATAAGAAGAAAGAAAGATTCAGGTGTCTACTTCAAGTCATGCATGGGGCACTTTCCAAAGCTCAAATTAAAGAAGATTCCCAATTTGGTTGAGCCAATTTTGTATTTCAATTGAGAAAAATCTGATCAAAACCGTTTTTCTATACTTTCACAAAACCGTTTTTCAAGTAAATCATCTATTATCTTGGTCTGAAAAATCATTATATACCGTTATATTCAGTTCAGTTCAGACTTACTTAGTTGTATTTTATACTATAAATAAATTCAGTTCAATTTAGATGGAAAAAAAAAACAGTTTCTAAATCAATTGGTCAAAGTTTATTTTATTAATAGATCACCCCTCGCTGACCGACCGTGTGATTTGTGAGGAGTTGGCAAAGTGGCCAAATCCACTCGGATTGGAGTGAAAGGATTACATCAAAACTCAGATCGAAAGTAGACCTAGCCAACTTTTTTTTAACCTGGATTGAGGTTCTAGTTAATAATGAAACGACCGGGTCAATTGAGTTTCAACCTACTGAGATTTCAGATTGATATTCGAACAAATCAAACTGACAAGTTTCAAGGTAGTTCGTCTGACGGCTTTCCTATCATACATTGGAAAAATTATAGGAAAAGATGGACTACAATTTTTCAAACATTTCACTATTTTCTGCTCATACAAGTACATCTTCCATTCTTCCCATCTTTTTCATTTCACCTTAATTCCAATTCAAATAAGTTCAGATAAATTCAGTTCAATTCAGGTTTGCTTAGTTAAAATTTATACTTCAAATACGTTTAGTTCAAATTTATTAAATTCCATTCAGTTCAGTTCAGTTCTATTAAGTTCAAAAAATTTCAGGCGAATCAAACAGAGGCCCCTCCGTCCCACTCTAATTTACCCACTTTGACTTTTTTTGGTCAACAATTTTCAACTTTGATTTCCGATTATTCTTAAACTATGATAATAAAATATTTGACGAAATCATATCATGAAAATATAGAACCTAAATTTTCATAATATAAATATTAAATATTTTATCATTATAGTTTAAAAGTAATTGGGAATTACAATTAAAAACTGTTGACTAAAACAAATCAAACTGGGTAATTTTCCACCTAGACATAGGGAGTATAAGTTTTTAAATGAAAATGAAGTAGAGGAAAAATCTTCCAAAATGTACAATAAGTTTCATACTTCGCCATTCAAATTTGTCCTAGTATTAGTTCGCCAGGCTAGAGTTGGCCCGAAGTATAATAATTAGATATTTTATAAACTTACAAGACAAAATGTAGGAGTAACAAACTTATTGTATAAAATAGGCCAAGTATAAAGTTTAGGGTAAATTTTGGAGGATTTTTCCATGAATTAGACATATATTTTCGTAAATAAAAAATATAAAAAAGTAGGGAAATAAATAAATCAATTATATAAAGATATACCATGCCGAACACAAGGACAATTGAGAGGCCGAGTAAATTCCAGAAGTAATTCCTGTTTTTGTCTTGCCAAACAAGTCACAATTATCACAAACACCGTAAGTTCTCACCATGACGTGTCCGAATCGAATTGGTTCCCAAAACAGCCGTCAGTGAACGAGCTGTTACCTAATCATTACCAATCCCCCTTGACTATATAAACCACGTGACAGACTTTTTTAGTTTCCGTTTTCACTAGCGTTTTATGCTTTTCGTGTAAATATCCCCTTCCTCTCTCTCTCTCTCTACAACTTACTCACACATCTACAGCGGCGACCAGTGATCGGAGACGCCGTTTTCCGGTTAGGCTTACTGTCGCAGATAGCCGAATTCGAAGATGAAGGTTAACGTGAAGACTTTGAAGGGCAGCCACTTCGAGATCGAAGTGAAACCCGAAGACACCGTATGAACCTAACTCCTAAACCCTAGCTCGTTATTTTGTTTATGCTTTAATTGATTTGATTAGGGTTGTTTCTGGCTTTTTTTTTTTTTTTTTTCTTTTTGTGTGTATGATTGAAGAGGAATTGACTCTTAATTTTAATTGCTGGATTTTTTAAAATTTTTTCCGTTACATATATTATGAATTGTCATCAATTTTACCCCGAATCATCTGTTTGTATATTCTGTGGCGAATATAATACTTGAACATTCGTGTTTAATTTGTTTTCGGTGGAGTCTAGCTGGGGCCGTTAACTGAGCTTTTATTGTGCTCACTAGAGTACTTCATGCATTATGTCTATGAATTTTGGATGTGTTTACTTATATGGGTGGGTAATATCCTTTTCAATTGGATGAATCTACATTCAGGCTTAAAGATAGCACTCTAGTCTCATGGGAGAAACTGCTAATTGTAAGAAGTTCCAACTTATGTTTATAGAAGAAATTTTATCTAATAGAAAAAAGCTAGCTTGTAGAAAGGAATATGGATTACCCGATCAAAAGCTTGTAGATAGGTTATGATTTAATTTATTTGTATTAATACATAATAATGTCTTTCTCCTTGCCAAGAATTGTTCAATTGGTCTGTTTTTTGTTGATTTGAGTGATAAGTGGACTGAATGAATTTGAGAGTTGTATTGCTATTTCTTATGATTTTTGTCTAGTTTAACGTGAATTTATGTGTCTTTGTCTTCTTAGACTATACATATGATGTTGACTTGATCCATAAGCATAGTTTCAAGATTGTGTACCTTAGCTTGTTTTGGTTTTCCAATTAATGTAATTAATAATATATTTTAGCTAATTTATGCTCCAATTTCCATACTAAGCAATTCACCTGGATAATTGAGTGTCTTTGAAATTGTATAAGTAACTGTACTATTACTACATCAAATCAGGAAATGACTCATTAGTTATTAGGGGCCAATATGTGAAAAAAATGAGCATTTATTATACAAGAAAAGTAATGAGACGGGCTCATAATTTTGACCAATAAAAGATAAAGATCATCTTTTTCGGGGTTGAGGGAGTAATATGTACTTCAATGATCATGAGTGTTATGGCTGTTAATTGGTATTTCAGTCATACTCTGCACCATTACTTGGATAAGGGGGAGGCAGTCAATACAATTTTTACCTTGCTGCAGCTGTTTTATCCATATTTGAATGCTTTTTGCAGCCACCAGTATATTCTGTCATTTAAATGACCTTTTTCTCTTTCCATCACTGTAAATTAGGTGGCAGATGTGAAGAAGAATATCGAAACAGTTCAGGGTGCTGCTGTCTACCCAGCTTCTCAGCAGATGCTTATTCACCAAGGGAAAGTTTTGAAGGATGAGACCACTCTGGAGGAGAACAATGTCGCTGAAAAAAGTTTTATAGTGATTATGTTGTCCAAGGTATTTTGTTGAAATTGATTTTATTCAATATTTATTAGTAGCATCAGTAAGATTGTAGTTGTATGTGTGTGCTAGAATTTAAAGAAGAATGCGGCAACCACTTCGTTGAAGATCATTTCATTTAGATATTTCAGATTGATATATGCTGCTTGAGCTGAAGTGATAGTTGCTTCATTCTTCCATTTACTTTTCTTAAGCGTCAATTGTACATAGTTGCAGTTGACACCTACCTCTGACAAATTTTAATGTATATCTTTCTGTGTCTGCATGAAATTTACTAGAGCAAAGCGTCTTCAAGTGGGGCTACAGCATCTGCTGCACCACCTAGTGCGGTAAGCTCTTCGACTCTGTTTTCCTTTTAGTTTTGAGTTATCATCTCATGTTGGTGTGGTGATTACTAATATAGCACAAATGTTACTCTTTTTGGTAAGAAATGACATTATATATCACCATGTTAATTTTTTTATTGCTTGACGCCCTCTTCTAATCGGGTGGGAGGTTACTTACTGTTGTCAAGTTCGCTGTCGTTCCCTGGAAGATTCACATTTTGGTTCTTCTGATATATAAACATAAATTAGACTTTTTTCTTCTAAATTCATCTGTATCTGCAATTGTGCATCATGATGAGTTCTGTGTTGTGTAGGATGTGCATTTTATTCGGGACTCCTTCCCATTTTATTTTCAACTTGTAATAATATTTTTCACTTACATTTAGTTCTGGCAAGATAAGGGGTTTGTTAACCTTTTTAGCACATGGCTACTCAAAAGAATTATGCTTTATTCTGGGCTGTTGGTAGCATTAAGCATATTTCTCAATGCTGCATATGTCTTATAGATATTGTCATTCCTCTGTTGGTATATATTTCCAACTGCTCAAACTTCTCCCACGTGAGGACTAATTCATGCATGATAATTATAAACACAAACTTGCAGAGTCCTGGTTTTTTTAGCCTGGAATCCAACAGATTATTGATGTTACCCTGTCAATCTAATAATATGGTCATTTTTTGTTGACATATATGTTAACCTCGTCTCAGACACCATCTCCAGCGCCTGCGCCGGCACAGCCTGTAGCTGCAACTCCAGCCCCTGCTCCTGCACCAGCTATTGCACCGTGAGTTCATCTCGTTGGTTTAGTTTTCAGCAATGATAGTATGAGTGTGTTTCTGTTTTTGTTTTCTCATCTTTAATTTCACCCATTATATGTGCAGTGCACCAGTAGTATCTGAGTCTGCTCCAGCTCCTTCCCCTGCCCCGTGAGTAGACCTGTTCATCACTTTTTGCTTTACGGGATTAGGTTACCTTTTGACGCCAAGTCTCATTGCATTTTTTTGTATTATAAAATAGTTCTGCCGATGTGTACGGTCAAGCTGCGTCCAATCTCGTTGCTGGAACTACTTTGGAGTCCACTGTTCAACAAATTCTGGATATGGGTGGAGGTAGCTGGGACCGAGATATGGTTATTCGTGCACTAAGGGCTGCATTTAACAATCCTGAGAGAGCTGTGGAATACCTCTATTCTGTAAGTTTCTTCTTGGGAATATTGCTTTGTCTACATTTCCTTTATTTTATCATATTGTTCACTTTTAAGCTACTATTTTAATTATGACGATAAAAATGTGCCATGCTCTGTTCGTATTGTAGGGTATTCCAGAGCAAGCAGAAGTTCCCCCACCGGTTGCTCAATCTCCTGCTGGTGGGCAGCCTATTATTCCTCCAGCCCAGGCTGCACAGCCAGCAGTCCTTTCTGGTGCACAGCCGGCTGTCCCTGCTGGCGGACCTAATGCTAATCCTTTAGATCTTTTTCCTCAGGTAGGAACTGGCTGATACATAATCATGTTATTTGAAGATTGAAGTAAATCTTTCAATAAGAAAGGGAAGCTAATTTATCCATCATCCTTCTTATGCCAGGGTCTCCCAAATCTGGCTGGTGGAAATGCAGGTGGCAGCTTAGATTTTCTTCGCGGTAGTGCACAGGTACAAAATGATACTCCCAGATGCCAGTCGATACTGCAAGCTATATTTTGGATTTATGTTCGATTATTGTAATCTAGGTCTAGGAGTATATTTCTGATTACTCATTTGAGATTTTATTTATTCCAATTAAATTTTCTTGGCAGTTTCAAGCATTGCGAGCCATGGTGCAAGCCAATCCTCAAATATTGCAGGTACATATATCACTACTTAAGTTTGTTGAAGTTATCTAGTAGTTGTTTTTTTTGCTGTAAGTCTGTAACCATAACTTTCTTTTTTACAGCCCATGCTTCAAGAGCTTGGAAAGCAAAATCCGCAGCTAGTACGTATGATTCAAGAGCATCAAGCCGACTTCCTACGCCTAATAAATGAACCTGTTGGAGAGGGAGAAGGGTGAGCAATTGACGTGAATTACTTGTTAACATGTTGCCTTTAATTATGGTCTTGAAAAAATTTTGATCACTTGGTATGCAAATGTTTTTAGGAACATATTAGGACAGCTTGCTGAAGCAATGCCACAGGCTGTGACCGTCACTCCAGAGGAGCGGGAAGCAATTGAACGTGTAAGTGTTTCCTTTTCCAGGCTTGGTAATCTGTTCTTTACATGGCTTACCTGTCTCATTGACTAAGTTGCCATACATGAAACTGTTTTACTTGTCTCCACTTAATTATCTTGTGATCTGCGGTTAACATCTTCTATTCCCTCCTGTGGGACATATTTCCCTATGAAACAGTCCTTTCCTTTGGTGTACTGGGGGGTGGGAATGAAGAGGGACATCCTCTGACTGAAAATATTATAGATAGCATGTAAGACTATCCTGGCCAGTTGTAGGTAGCTCTAGGGGCCAGGATAATTAACTCCGAAATCTGATGACGCGGCAAGTATAAATTGGGAGTTAGCACGGGAGAGGTTGAGGGTCCGAACCCCGACGGAGGCATAAGGTTGGTATAGGCTATTGGGAGTTATAAGGTGGTAAAGGAGTAGGAGTAGAGTAGAGTTAGACTTGCCGGTAAAGAAAAAAAAGAATAAATTACTCTCATTCATCATAAAATTACTGTCTCAGTTAATGGCTTGTTTGAGGAGAGGTCAAAAACTTTTTGATACATCATACACTTGCGCTATATGAAAAGTTGTACGAAGGTGCTTTCATGGCTTACTGAAATTTATATATTCCTAAAAAATTCAGTGAATGATTTTGAGTGTATAATCTATTGGGTTTATGATCCTATTTGCGTGAACTATTCAGTGAGGACTTTGAAGGCAATATTTCTTGTGAATTTTGCTGTTATTAATTGTAATATACCTTTCAATAATCGAATACATGACAACTTTAATAGATTGTGAATGGGGATTTGTCTTCTCTCCTACAATTAGCTAGAACATATTCATCCTGTCCTTGAGGCTAGAAGTCGTTATTTCCTTGCATTTTCACTCTACTTGAGTTCTGCCAACCCCCCCTTTATTTTGTCAGGCTACCTTTTCCTCCCATCCCCCTTTCTGTAATTTCCGTGTGCCCCTAATAAACATAAATGCAATTGTGACCTCCTGCAGCTTGAAGCTATGGGCTTCGATCGGGCTTTAGTGCTGGAAGTATTCTTTGCTTGCAACAAGAACGAAGAGCTGGCTGCAAACTACCTATTAGATCATATTCATGAGTTTGATGAGTGAAAGTTGTCACTTCATGAGTGTTTGAGCATGTTATCAGTTACTACTTCGTTTCACTTTTTTTTTTCTTTTTCTTTTTTATTTTTGGAACAACTTGACCTGGAGATATAAATTATGGATATATTTATTTGTCTTGTTGACTTGTTAAGGTTCTTTGTAAGTTGAGATCATTGGGGGTAACTTCTGTGAATCTCCAACGTACTCTAAGATTCAATCTTTGTGTAGGAACCACCTCGTGGGGCAATCAATCAGTTAGTACTATTATGACTGTATCAGTGTGGAATGTAAGTGCCTCTGAAGTGATGTTCTCTACGGAGACCACAAAAAATCAAGACCATTTAACAAATCTGATTGAAATTAGATTATCACTGCTCATTCCGTCTTATAATTTTTTATCCATAGTAATTATTTAGTGCATGGGAGCAATCAAGAATTGGTGTGTAGGTTGTTTTGTTTGTACATCGAGTTTGTATAAGGAAGGGAATGGAAAGAGTTGAAGGCCGGTAAGATTTGATTAAGAGTACCCATTTGATTAATTTCTTGCTTAGAAAAATAAAAGGCAAATATTAAATATTGGAACATAAATTTACTAAATGTTGGAAATTTATTGTAAATTACATAAAGTATCTATAAATTTACAATTTTACAAATTAACCCAAATCATCACAATTTCACGTTAAATAAATTCAAACCCCTAAATCAATAACCTAATCAACATATTTGAATTCAATTTGAAGAACACACCAAAAGATATCATCAAACTCAAATCAAGGTTAGTTCTTTAATTTTTTTTATTTTTATAACCATCATATACGTTAGTTAAACCTCCCCAATTCCATCGAATTGGATCGATTCGGGTGGACAGCAGGCCGCGCGGCCTGCTGTTCCGCGGCCTGCTTTTTTTTTTTTTTTTTTTTTTTTTTTTTTTTTTTTGTTTTTTAAATTTTTTTTGGATATATATATATATATATATATATATATATATATATATATATATATATATATATATATATATATATATATATCCAATTACATCAAACTTCAACTTGTTATATTAATTGATCTTCATATTTTATTGATGCACACATTTGATTTTCACTTATGACATATGTGTTTCTATTGTCCCCTTATAATTGATAATAAATTAATGACTTGTTGTATATATACGTAGTTGTAGAGATATTGATTGTTCATTCTAATCTTACTTTGTTGTATTTATAGATGGATAAGGGTGGAAAGAAAGGATATTGGGAAGGTGTTGGTGTTGGACGCTTGCAAGGAAGGGTTGTTACTCAATCAAACCGTAAGCGTGCAAAAGAAGGACGTAGGCTTGCTGTTGAGGCCAAAGCAACGGCGGCAAGGGCTACGAGGGATGACATGGAGTAGGAAAGTGAGAGTACCCAAGTGCATGAACAGTCTGCACGTGCAACTGAGACCATGGTGGATAATTCCGATGATGATGATACTTCGATATCTAGTGCTACACTTAAAGATATGGAGAGAGATGCATATCTTGATAACCTTCGCATTAAAGGTAAAGGGATTAATCACCATGAGATTGCTAGGGATGAGGAAGATGATGAAGAAACTTATGATAATTTGCAAGGTAATTCAATTTCTTGTGATTTTATCAGTTAATATTTTCTAGGTTCTTCTTTTTAATTTTTACTTTATTTAGGGCCGAGAGAACATATGCATGGTGACATGGAGGGTAATGTGCATGGTAGTCCGGTGAGTTTGGGAGTTGATGGAGGGCCAGTACTAAAGGAGTTATTGCCTTCGTTCAAACACCATATTGCATACCAAATATGGCATAAGGGTGAGGTCAGTCAATTTTATGTTTGTGAGACTTGAATTATTATGTTGGTCACATAATATTTAATATTGTTGTAACATGTTTTGTTTTTTTTATAGGTCCTTAGGTGCTTGCATTGTCATTCAAGACATGCAAGATCAAAGAATCTCTCTATCCCAGAAAAAGACGCAAATTATGATGTATTGACATGGTTGAAGGAAAGTAGGCTATACCACCTGAAGGACTGTATGTATAAGTCTATTGACCACGCTCTTATATCAGCTTTTGTTGAGAGATGGCAGCCTGAGACCAACTCCTTTCACATGCCATTCGGTGAGATGACCATCACTTTACACGATGTATGGTATATTCTACAGATCCCCGTGACTGGTAAGCCTGTGATTTCTAGTCGCACGACTGAGGGTTTGATGGCAGATATGGGACTTCTGCTGAAATTGCCTTTGGATGACAAATTGGGAAGGGAACTTGGTTGGAAGCATGGTCGGTGTGGGTTTGATGTATTGGAGAAGCGCCTAAAACAGGGTAATTTGAACAACAACTCTGTATTTTCAACGTACTTGTTGTGGCTCCTTGGCACGACATTGTTCGTTGATAAGACAACCACTCATGTCCACGCCGGTTTTCTAGAGTTTCTACATGAAACTGATGGTGTTCAGAACTATGCATGGGGTGCAACTACATTGGCCAACTTGTACAGACAACTCGGAGAGGCATCACGAGCCGGATGCACCAACATTGCTGGTTGTCTCACACTTCTACAGGTCAGCGTCAACGCCAGTGCTTTTTATCTAATGTTGTCGTTATAATACTTATTATTGAATTAACATACAATGCATTAATTACAGGCTTGGATTTATGAATACTTCCCGCCTTTTCGTCCAAGGGGAAGAACATATGTGGTAGATGGTCCTTGGGCAAAAAGATGGATACCGTCCCCAAACCGACTAGCTGAGCAGGAATCATTACTGAAGTCTATCCGTATTCAGTTGGACGAGTTGCGTGCCAACCAAGTAAGTTTCCTAGTTTACTTGAATTCTGACTTTAGTTCTGTTTGAATATTATCGTCAAATGTACAATTTTGTTTCGTACTCAGGTGAACTGGACACCATTTGGGGACAACCCTTTCCAGGAAGTTCCGATAACACTGTTTGAGTGTATTCTACATTGTCGGAGTTACACCGAGCCATATATGCCAGATCGTGTCATGAGACAGTTTGGATATGGACAGTCTATTCCATTCGCACCAATTCATCCAGTAAAAGCTGTAAGGACAGAGACACCACGTCAATACAATCTGGAACACCATGTCGACCGAACCATGTTTTTGAAATGGCGGAGCCACTTATGCAACCTATCACAGAGGTAACTATGACTACATGCAAATTTAAATGGTATATTTAAAAATTTTCATTTGAAGACCATTATGACTAACTATATGTATCTTAATCTTTCAGGTCTGTGAGGCTTAATACTTTTCAAATTGAGAGTGATACTACTGATTACCTACTTTGGTATATTCCTAGGACACATCCCAAGGTAAATAGAGAGGTTGTCCAGAATGCAGTTCAGGATAAGAATCCTGAAGCGGAATTGCTTATGACTATCACGGATATGGTCGCCCCATTCCATCCGCAGACCAATCCATCTCCCACTTATGATGACATGAAAAACCTTGTGCATCAACTGTCCCGTATGCTAGTCAAGAAGCCTCGTAGGATAGTTGATTAGGCACTACAATGACCGTGTCTTTTATGTTTTAGTTTAATTTGTGTTCCGGATACTCGAACCCTTTGACGTTTGTGTTTTTCTATGTGTTTGTTTTGGACCTAAATTATTATTTTTTGGATGTTAGTTTATGTTTGTGAGACTTGAATTATTATTCTATGGGTGTTTCGAATGTTAGTTTGTGTTATTTCTAGACTACCAACCCACTTTTGATTCCGTCACAAAAACAATGCCACTATTTTACAAAAACTAACCACAAAAATAAATAATGGGGATTCTAAATAATTAGGAAAATTGTATAAGATATTGCAATCGTAAATATCAGAAATGTGAAAAGCTATTCTACGAAAAACTAACAAGAATTCATCATACTTTCCCTCTCTCTACATACCAATCATTCCAATGAGCTACCTGTGGCACCTTATGATATTTCCAAAAAATGATGAAGTTCCGGATTGGGGCTCCTGGGTCCACGTGTATCACAAAGAAGTGGTTGCTATTCATACCAATTGACCATTCTTCTGCGGGTGGATCTGGTCATGGGTCTTCTGGATCAGCGCGCGATTCCCATGGTACGTATGTAAAGCTATTTCCTGCACGGTAACAATAGATAACTTTCTGATACTTAGTCGCAACTGCTAGACCGAGTTCTGTCATACTCAACCAGTTAGGTTTATCGCATCCTCCAACAAAATGAGTCAAACTAATAATTTGCTTTTGGTATTCAGCACAACCTCCTGCAGATCAAGTCAAATAACAATTGAAAGTTTCATATTTATATTAGATAATAAATAGCATTATGTACATGTTTCAATGAAATAAAAATAGAAAAAAATTATGAGAAGGAAGCCAACATACCTGCAATGGCTATATACTTGTCTTTGTAGAGTCTCATCTCTTGAAGTATGTCCAGACGCACTTGAACCCATTTTTCCTGTGTCCCGTACCTATAGTGGGCTAGTGCTCGGTACCCACAATTCCCATCAGATTCAACATCCAACCATCCTGTGATATAGTCCAATAAACGAACCGGCATCGATGATCTATATTCAAAGTTGAACAGTTGTTTCGTAGCCTTTTCCTTCTCATTCATCTTGTCCTTTTGATTCTTCTCATCTTTCTGATCCTTCTTCTCATCCTTCTTCTTTTCATTCTTATCTTTCTTCTCATTTTTCTTCTCATCTTATCTTTCTGATCCTTCTTCTTTTCATTCTTATCTTTCTTCTCATTTTTCTTCTCATCTTTCTGATCTTTCTTGTCATCCTTCTTTTTTTACTTCTTATCTTTCTTTTCATTCTTATCTTTCTTCTCATCCTTCTTCTTTTCCTTCTTATTTTTCTTCTCATCCTTCTTCTTCTCCTTCTCATATTCACTTTGGTATCTTTTCCCCCCAGCGTTAGGAGGTCGTCCTTTGGGCTTATGATGAATTGGCTCTTCAAATGTGGTTGACGCGGGGAACCTCATTTCATGGATATATTGAGATAACATCCCCTTCTGCACGTCAGATGCACTTTCTTTGAAGCCTCTGAATGCTTCGTCACATATATCATCAACAATGACTTTTCTTGAATCATCCAAAGAATATTTCTTATCCAAATCAAGAGTTTTCCAGAATGGGTGAATATCAAGTGGGTCGATTGGAGTATATTCATCTTCAAGCTTCTTCATGTGGCATGCACACATCAAGCCATGTGTGCTGCGTAACTCACATATACAAATAGGAGCATCACCCCCGCTACATTTTGCGTCATAGCATCTTTTATTCCACTCCTCTAACTCGTTAGCCATCAACTGTATTGCATCATGCGAAACAATCCCACCAAGCCTTCGAAACAACAAATTTGCTCTACAATGATGAGACTCCTTCGTTCTATTCAGCTCGAAATCAGATCTAATATGATTCAATTCATCTTCAACAATCTCGTGGATCTTCAAAAAAATGGTAGGAAAATTACTCCTCGCATTTCTAATCCAGGACTTCAGTTGAGCATGCGCACTTTCTACCCTGCAATAATATTAAAGATTGCATAATTGAATATGATAAATTTATGCAAGTGGTGTGCTTTTAGGATAATGAAAGGACAATAGTAAATTAAGAAAATTGAGTCAATGGTACCTGTTGGTTGTTTGAGTTTCAAAATGTAGATATTTTCTTGTCCAGTATGACACAAAATTTTCATGATGCGGATTACACCATGTCTTCTTGACATACTCTCCAAATAGTGGATAGAATCTCCAAGTATAAAGTAGCTCATCCACATGTTTTTCATATTCATCAACACTTTGTGAGTTCACAACCTTCTTCCACCTTGCCCTAACTGCCCTCTCATACTTTCGACTTCCAGAGTGTTTAACAAAATTCTTATGTACACATTCTGAAATGTGTCGCCTACAAAGTAGACGACCACTCTCCGGAAAAACAGTATCAATGGCGTTCATAAGGGTTTGCTCTCTATCTGTAACAAAAACACCTGGATACTCAACAGCACTAAAAAATTTCTTCAACTCTCTCATTATCCACACATAGCTATCCTCCTTTTCATGGTAGATGCATGCAAATGCAACATGAAAATTCTTACCGGTTGGCAAAAAACCCATCACTTGAACCAAAGGCATATTGTATAGATTTGTTGCATATGTGGCATCCAAGAGAATAACATAAGGATATAGTCGAACCAAATCAACGCTATGATGGTGAGCAAAAAAAACTTCACCAACATGATTATTACCTGGTTCCTTTCGCTCATTATGATAGTAATGGTGATCGGAGAGTAACTTCAGAAAGTATTGCATCGTGGTTAGCCCATCCCTATCCTTGTTCTTGTTTTGTGAATTGCATTGTACACATGTCTGATATTGCTCACATTATCTTCATTCAACAACTTTACCTCTTGCAGGATACTCTTTGGCTTCGTTCGAGTCATATACAACTTACGTATGTGTTCTAGCTCCGGTTCGCTCAACTTTGCCGTCGATGTATGCCAACTAGGGTGCTTCCCAAGTGCATGGTTATACCTCCCTCTATTCTCGCTTGTGCGTACAATCCATGGACCATTATCACAATTTCTTTTTAGTTTCAACTGAAAGGGACATTCATTCTTCTTTGTCCCACTTGAATGGCGACTCACAACATTGACATTTTTACTCGTCGTCGCTCTGTACTTCCCACTACGTTCACAACCAAGGTAAATCCGATTTGCATGTGCTGTGACAACTGTGAAGTACATGTGATTTTCCCGTCCAATTCACCTAACTTCATCTTCTGCGGCTATTTTTGTAGGAAATTCTCCACGACTATTGAACAAGTAATTCATGTCATCATACTTATGATCTTGCTCCTTATCATTCCCATCATCATTAACCTGAAAATAAAAATGTATACTAACCAATAAATTGAATATATGAGATAAATACGTCCATTTGTTCTAATAATTTGTAAAAAAAAAAGACAGAAGCAGCAACACATATATCATAAATGAAAATCAAATGTGTGCATCAATAAAATATGAAGATCAATTAATATAACAAGTTGAAGTTTGATGTAATTGAATATATATATATATATATATATATATATATATATATATATATATATATATATATATATATATATATATATATATATATATATATATATATACATATATATATATATATATATATATATATATACATATATATATATATATAGCAAAAAAAATTAAAAAAAAATAAAAATAAATAAATAAAAAAGCACAGCTAGCAGCAGGCAGCGGCCTGCTGCTAATGATTAGAAAAGAAAAGAAAAAAAAATTTAGGCTTAATACACATAAAATCAGTAATCTTTACCTCATAATTTTCATACTTCGACCATTCTTCAGTCCAAGGTGGCCATTCCATGTTGAAAATTTGTACTCAGAAGAGATTGTTTTCTGAAGAATTTGTTGTGGAGAAGGAAGTAATGAACGTATGAAATTGTGTTAGTTGTAATTTGTGTGTATTTAATAAATTTGTGACTTATTTGTAAAATATTAAAAATAAGATGTTTTTTGCAAATTACTAATAAATTTCCAACATTTAGTAAAATTGCTACTACGTTTAATAACCCCCAAACAAAATCCTTTTTTTTTTTTTTTTTTGAAACATGAGCAACTTGATTTATCCAAAAAAAAAAACAGATACAAGCAAGTCGATCCAGTCCAGACATAGTCCACCACAACACTCAACTAACTACACGGCCCCAAATAGCTTTAGCCCAACAACAGGAGCCCACACTTTCCTCTACCAGATTTACTCATCCAGATTCTTTTTTTTCTTTTTTGGTACATACTCATCCAGATTCTATTCACAACAGTATCTATAATATTTTGTACTCTCAATCTATCATCAATATCTATATTCTCAAAGACTTTCCTATTGTGTGCGATCCAAACATTATACACAGTTAATGCAGCAACAGTTTTCAAAACTTTAGCTTTCCATCCATTGCCTTTTGTTGTCTGTAATAAGCCAATCCATCATCTGATCCCATTCCATATTAACAGCTTGTTGTAGCTTGAGCCAGTTCATCATGCGCCTCCAAATTTCTCCAGTCACCTTACATTTGAAAAACAAATGATTTATTGATTCAGGCAGCCCACAAAAGCAGCACTTACCATCAGTTGCAATGCTCATCTTCTGGTGTCTGTCCTTCGTAGCTAGCTTCTTGTTACATGCCATCCACAAGAGAAACTGCGCCCTTGATCTTGCCAGATTAGAAAATAACAAAGTCCTCCACCTGAAAGTCTGCTTCTCTCCTCTAATATACCTATATACTTTGCTAGTTTCAAATTTCTGAATCTTAACTTGTTAGTGACACTAATTTGAGTCTTAATAGTAGGATTAATGAGCATCTTCTTTGGACAATTCTGAGGCTTTGGTTTGTGCTACTTTTTTCTATTCTCGGTGGTTTTGGAGAGGTGGAGTAACCCCTGGTTTCTTTTTTGTTTTGTTAGTTTTGGTTTAGATGGTAGTGGTGTAGTATCATTGTGTCCCTTTCAGTTTAGGTGGTTTAGACTATTGGTTATTGGTTGTATTGTCACCGAGCATTTCTTATGCTCTTTTTATTTAAACTATAAAAAGTTTATCCGTTTCAAAAAAAGAAAAAACTAAAATTTAAAAACTTATGCCGTTAAGAAAATAAAAAATTATTCCACTCCCTTAATGGACCTTGCATTTTTCAGTACAATCTTTGCTGGTACTGGTAGATCAGTTTAATGCATGGTTAAATAGAATTTAGAAGTCTTGAGGGGATTCCGACTACAAGATATACCGATTTTAGCGACGGATCGGTGTTTTTAGCGACGGATAAATTCGTCGTCGCTAAATCGTTGGTCGCTAGCGAATTAGCGACCGATGAGTAATCCGTCGCGAATTTGCGACGGATTAGCGACGGAAAATAAGGTTGACTTTTAGCAACCGATGACTTATCCGTCGCTAAAGTCACCGGACTTTTAGCGACGGATGAGTCTCATCGGTTGCTAAATATTAGCAACGGATGGGCCTTATCCGTCGCTAAAAGTCCGGGACTTTTATCCGTCGCTGTATATAGCGACGGATGAGCCCATCGGTTGCTAATTTTTTTTTTTTTTTTTTTTTTTTTAATTTTTTAGATATAATAATGAGACTCAAAATCAAATGCAACCTGTTTAGTTAAGCAACATGTTACAGAAATTTTATAGACCAAATAAACCAAAAATAATCCAAAAAAATCATAATAAATGTACCAAAACCCTCCATACATATAATAATAATCATACGTACACAATACTAATCCAAAATAATATCATAGTGTACACAGTATTCATGTAGAAAATAGTAAATAGAGTCGAAAAGGATAGGGGATCATGGAGAGGTAGGTGGGGAAGGTGGATCCATCCCCAGCTTCGCATACAGCTGAGCAAACATATTATCATATTGAGCCTGCTTCGCAGCTAGCCTCACCTCCTCATCCCTCTCCTGCAACTGAAGTAAGAGGGCCTGCTCTCGAGCGGAAGCTCCTGCTGCTGCTGAAGATGATGAAGATGTACTGGCACGGGAACGACGAGTCGGCCTCGAGTCCAATTCAGGGACGGCTGCTGCACTCCCAAGTCCCAAGCGACGGCCCTTCTCGTCTGGAGGATTCACCTCGAGGAAAATGGCATTCATTTCCTCAACAGTGAGATCCTGATCACGAATCCTGTCCTCGTAGGCCGTCTGAAATTATAAATCAAGAGTATAAGGTGTTAGTTATGTTGTTAATTAGTTATGAAATCATCAGTATTTAATAAACACATGTATTGTAGATACTTACAGCTCAAGATGCCTTTGAGTCAGCAGCTTACGCAGCAGAAGCGGCGAGAGCTGCTGTGGAACTAGCTTCTAGACTTGAAGAATGGAAAGATGGCACAGGTGATCATTGCATTTCACACCAAGATAAATAAGTCGAATGTGAAACCAATGTGAAACTCAGATAAAGAGAGTGAAATCTTAAACGATGACAAATGGAAGAAATTATTGAAGGGCACCAACTCAGAGACAAGAAGTTTCAAGGAAGAAGAGCTCCAGTTTCATGTGCAGCAGAAGTTACAAATTTTGTTCCTAGTGACACTTAGAATATAGAGGAGAAACATAAGCTAGTCGGGTGAAGGCATTGTAATACACTTTTAGAAGCCTTTGCACTTTGTAGATTAGAGAATCAGGTAATGGCTGAGTGAATAGGAATATCATAGTTGTTGCAAACCACTGTATATGAATGTTTTTTTTATTCTCTAGCTTAATAAGACTGAAGATCTTAGTAGATTTCCACTTGTGAACTAATAATGCATCAGAATAGTGGTGTAGTTCTGTCACTACAAAATCGAGCCAAAGAGCTAGTATTTCCAGGACATTCGACTATCAATACCAAGATCATTTCTTGATCACACACACAAAACTCAAGATAACTCACATGAATCTAATAACACGCTAACATATAATATCAAAAGTCCGCATGAATTGAGCTAAAAGGAGTAGCCACAACAAAATTCAATTCACATTCACATGGCTTTCACTTAAAATGACAGTATAGTGGAGTCAAGTTTGGATCCTCATCAACTTAAAAGATCACCAAGAAAGAGCTTTCACTGTACATTACAAGGTTAGCATCATCAACTCCAACACAAGCACATATGTGTAAGAAAGCATACAATACTCTATGAGTAACCACACTGTCCATTCCATTAAATTTCAAAGCTAACAAATTCATTAAAACAGAAAGTCATAAAACTACAAAGAGCCAGCAATTCAATAATGAAATACACTAAAAGAACAACATTAATTATAATTATGAAGCTAAGTCACCTCCACTCTCCTGCCACAAATTGATGATATCAGTAGCATGATTGAGCAAAATAACCATCTGTTTCTGAGAAACCCATGGCTTACTCTCCAGCATCACTTCAGCTCTTCCCAAGCATCTTTTCTTGGCCAGAAATAGTACGGACTCACTGGAACAGTGCCAAACCCTCCAGGTATCACTTGGTCTATAGCAATTCCCAAATTCTTGTCCATCCAGATGAATTTGAGCACCAGTCTTGGCCTCTCCATTGGTTTGACTACAACATCCAGTTTCCGCTTTGGTTCATTTGTGTCCCCAATTGATGTTTCTTGGGTTAGTGAAGCTGCAAAAGCAGAGATTTTGATGGGTTTGCTGATATTTGGCTTGAGGGATGGTAAAGATTGAGTTTTTAGGCGGGGGGTTTGGGGAATTGAGGGATTGTTACATGGTTGTTGGATTGTGAGTGATGATGATAGCATCATCTTTGTTGGTGTTTGATTTTCCGGAGAGAACAAGTGAAGTGAGGATATTGAAGTCTTGAATGATAGATTATCAAAAAAAAAAAAAAAAAGAAAGTCTTGAATGATAGTGTCACTTGACAGAAACTGCGACTTTGCCATCGAAAGAGAAAGGATTTACTTATATTTCTAATTAATTTATTTGGCAAAATAATTACTCACTCTCCATTCCAGAAAATATTATTGAGTTACTATTTACGGAAGCATTTTCAAAGATAAAGATAAAAATGGTGTGATGTTAAAAATATTATCTGGTAATTTTATTGGGATAAGAATGAAACTAAATAACCACAATTTAATTTATTTGAGGTACAAAAGTTGTTATTTTAAGACATATAAGTAGTATTCCGACGGACTCAAAAAGTAAAGTGGGTAAAGTATTGTGAGATGGATGTAGTATATTTAATGATAACTTGAGATTCGAGCCAGCTCACTAAAAATAAGGTAATCGAGCTGAGCCCAAATATAAAGTTTATGCTCATTTTCAGTTTGGTGATTTTGAAGGATAAATTATACCAACTCATTTCACTCCCATTCCTTCCCACACAGTCATGGAATCGACCACACCATACAAATGTTCTTCTTTGACAAATTCAGATAAACTCGGAATGGGGATCACATTTAGAAATCACTATGATAACTTGTTAGAGCAGTTGTGGTTTCTTGGGAAATTGCTCAAATGGTCAAATAGCAATGATTCGAAGCACTTCTTTTTACACTATTTCGGAAACCCAAGGACTCAATCGTATGGATAAGTAAAATACAGGATTTCCAATCCTATCAGGAAAGGGAGGGAACGGATACTCAATTTAAAGTGAGTAAACAGAATTCCATACTCGATCTCATAGATACATATAGAATTCTGCATAAAGCCGTATTCGATGAAAGTCGTATGTACGGCTTGGAGGGAGATCTTTCATATCTTTCGAGATCCACCCTACAATATGGGATAAAACATCCAAAATAATTGATTTTAGCCATTATAATGTTGCAGAATTAAATACCTATGCAGATGTAACAGGAGACAAGTCCGTTGACTAATTCACCAAACTCTGGTTGAAGATATTATCAAACTAGCTAGTCGTACGATGATTTTTGTGTAAAGCCAACCAAGCTACGTATTGGAAGGCTCTTTATATTGATCAATCTCTGAACAAATGTTAGTCAGTCGTGAATTCTTTTGTATTGATCAATCTCTGAACAATGTAGCTCTTTATATATTTGGGACATTTATACGAATTGGTCGGAAAAATTTGTATACCTAATGATCCCAAAATCCATCCAAATATGTGTACTTAGTTTTTTGCTTAGAAAAAAAAAATCAATAAATAAATACAATTGTTCACATTCACGTCTCATCTGATATAGTATCCGTATCATTCGAACCATCCTGAAATAGCACTTCTATGACTGGAAAAGAATGTTACAGTACAATGTTACAAATGTGGTTTCTACACAGATTCTATACTTTTACATAGCTTACATTAATTTATCTTTAGGACCATCTTCAGAACTCCCTAAAACAATCAAACAGTAACCTAACTCACAAAACAAAACTCACCAAAACCATCAAACAATAACCTAACTCACAAACAATGACATTGTTCCTTTCTCTTCTGCATCGCAGTCCACCAATGCATCAATTTAACTTACGCCTCCACTATAACTTCACATATGAAGATGGAGGAATCCTGAAGATGATGCAAAATCATGGCTCATTAAATTTTTAGTTCACTGTTTATCTACGGGAGCTTTATTTGTACTCGAGTCACCAGCAGCATTATCCACAGGTGGCGAATTAGGAGATTGAGGGCTTGACACCAATTCATCGTTTTCTTGATCATCAGAATGATGACCACTTGTATGGTCATCTACAGGAACATGTGATTCTTCTGCCTGATTGATGTGGCCTCCTGCATTGGCGGTGCTTGAACCTTGATCAGGCCCTCCATCTTCTGTACAGACATCTTCCTTTGTTCTAAAAGATGGGGAAGCAGAGCTTGCATGACCATCTCCAGAACCAGGAGAACCTTCAGTCAGACTGCTATCTGCTACTTCACATGCTCCTAAAACTTCATTAGGCTCTTTGTCCCCAACGGGACAATTTTCATTGACGCCAAAAGATGGGGAAGTATAGTTTTCATGACCATCTGAAGAACCAGGGTTCCCTTCTGTCAGATTGCTATCTGCTACTTTACACGCTTCTGAAACTTCATCAGGCTCTTCATCCCAATGCGAACCTTTTCGTTGACGCCAAAAGATGGGGATGTGTAGGTTTCCTGACCATCTGCAGGATTGCCAGCTTCTTTCGAGCCGCCACCTATATCTTCATCAGGCTCTTCATCTTCAATAGTGATATTTTCCTTACTAGAAGATGGAGAGCTAGAGGTTTTTAAATCATCTGATAAACCGTGGGATTCTTCTGGTTGGGTCTTGGTCGGAATTTTAAGGGAACTCGTATCTTCATCAAGCTCTTTATATTCAACATTATTATTGTCTTTCATTCTAAATGACAGTGAAGTAGAAGACTCATGACCATGCGTAGGATCACTGGATTCTTCCACCTGACTACCACTGGATTCTTCCACCGGACTGCCATTGGTTACTTCAGTTGCATCCATGCTTTCATCAAGACTTTGATCTTCAACACTAACATTTTCGTTCATGCTATATTGCGGGGATGTAGATATTTCATCACCATCTGAAGGACAATGTGACTCTTCCTTCGGACTCACAACTCCAACACGCTCTACATTTTCAACAGAAACATTATCCTTCATGTTAAAGGAAGGGGAAGTAGAGTCTTCTACATTGTCAGCGTCTATACTACCATCATTTGAGATTGACGGGATGTTGTCTGGAGTTGGGGTAGTTACATTTCCTGAAGCTGGAAATGACTGGAAAGTATCCCAATCGTCGTCTTCTTCCTCTTCGTCTTCTTCTGCATCACTGTCATTAGATTCCATTGCAGGGGCTACTGGAAGGGGATTGCTCTCTCGGTTTTGCTGGGTGTGTGAAGGCAACTTAATCACCAAGGGAGGTCCTGAGGAAGATGTTAATTTTGGGTTCTGATCTTGTACAACTGAAGCACGGATCATGTCCTGAAAGCAATGAACTGAAGTCAGATCTCAATTTTGAAAGGAAAATTTACAAATTATTGATAATTTTACGAGTTTCTATTATTAATTTAGTGTGACCTTGAACCACTGGTTGCAGCCAATTTCATAAATGACTTGTACGAAACAAATTCCCATATGCCGAAATAAGAAAGAAAAACAAAATCACAAAGAATAGTTCAATAACATATACTATATCAGTTTCCCCATACAGCATACTCATCATTTTCTTGAGAACCCACATTAACATTAGCACATTACCCATGATGCAATGATTTAGCCAGGTTCACAGTGGAATCAAGAGTATCACATGTCAGTATTCAAGATTTTCCAAAACTGAATGAGAATATAGAAAAGAACCTGAAGCTGCTGTCTTTTGGCAGCTGACATTTCTAACAACAAATCTTTGACGAGAGCTGCAGAACTAGGTGTTTGAGCAAGTTGAGAAACAATATTAACAGAGATGTTTCGTAGGCCATTAGCTTCCTGGAATAAGCTTCACAATTAGTATAGGTACAAAAAATTGTGGGGCGGGGCATACTAAGAATTGAAGAATTGGCATTACTTGGGAAATTGAATTATCTGTTGCTGAAAAGATCATGAGAATAGCTTCAAAAAGCAGTCTGATCAGGCCCTTCTGATAATCCCTACCCTTAGGCAATGTTTGCAGAAGCACCAAAATTTTCAGACACTCTCCACCAACAGTAATTGCTTCTCTGTTAATAGGCATCTGTCATGACAATCAAAATTACAACTCATTACAATGATATTTAAAAGTGGCGTTTAAGTCTACCAGATAAACTGTACCTCCAAAATATTTTGTATTATGATGAAAAAATCTCCAACAAGCTCGCCAGCAAAAAAATTTGAGAAAGAAGCATCGCCTGTACTGATTCCTTTCTGTAGAATAACTTTTACTACTTGCAAACCAACTGCCTGAATCTGCACATAAAACTTGTGTTACTTGATTGAATGTGAGACCTTAAAATAGAGAGGCGGGTAGATTTCTTACTTGTATGTCAGAGTTAGTGAGCACAGCTTGCACTTGGCGAATGCTGCATTCCAGAAGTTTTGATAAGACAGGATTGCTTTCTTCCTTCTGTCCAGGGCTTTCAAATGAAAAAGCTAGATTTGCATAAGAAAACATTTGCTCAATAGCAAAGGCAAGCTTCAAAAGTAGCAAGTTTACGCTTGCTGGACATCTTATTTTCCAGACAATGAATAGCCTTGATGCAATCTCTAGTCAGACTACATGCTGCATCTAGACAAGCCGTGTTTATTGATGCCAATTGCCTAATGTCATCATCCCCGAGTTCTAATTTTCCTGGAAAAAAATAATTAAAATCATCAGCCTGGCTCACATAATATTAGGCTAGTGACAGTTGCTGACTAAACGCCATAAGATAATATGTAGGCAATGATATTAATTATGCATAAGTTTAAAGCAGAAAGAAATAGAACATGTGATACATACACACGAACATAGATTTATGAAACAAAATGTTGTTGCAGATATCAGATACCATGTACTTACCAAGTTTCTTTAAGGAAGAAATAACTGACTGCAGAAAGCCATTTAGTTTTGAAAGGCGGTCTTCTGTTGATGCTTCTCCAATGCACTTGTAACCAATTAGTAGAAAAGGCAACAATGACTTTAGTTGCATCTGCGTGAATAAATTGGTTATATTGAAAGTGAGAACATGAAGGCTGATATTAGAGAAAGGATACAAATAACATGAAGTTTATATGTCAGTTCCTTGGGATATACTCCCTATGCAAGATTCAAATGCTTCACGTGCTCTTCTTTCGGACATACTACTTGCAATGAGAACTTTCTTCCCGGATGTAACATATCATCCAAAACATTATTAGCATATACTATGCATGTATGATTCAACTGCTTTACAGGCTATTCTTTCGAACATATTAGCAATGGTAACTTTTCTTCCCAAATATAGCAACACATAAAAATAATTATGTCACATCGCCAACTCCAAAGCACTCCTCGAATGTGTAGAAGAATATACTACCATTCAGATTTATTTATTATTTATTTTTTGTTTTTTTTAACTCTATAAAAGCTTCATTTCAACACAAAACACTGCAATCACTTCGGAGAGCAGGAATTCCTTAGTTGAGCAGTAGTTATCATATAGCTTTAAGGATTTCTCATGAATTACCAGGCATGAACCATCATCATCATAAAGGAAATTATCTACCTGAGGTTCAAAGCGTTCCAATAGTGTTGTGGCGGCCTTAAGGGAGACGGCAATAGTTTTCTCCCAGCTGGAAAGGAATTGGGAATCGGCATTGCACCTGAGTCGAAAACAACATCAATTATTGTAAGCATATGCTACTCATGACATTTGAAACACACAAGATGCCAAAGTGGTACCTCAACAAAAATTTGAAAAGAGAAGTCGTGCACAGTTCAGATGCCAAGCATGCGAAATCTTCAACTTCGAGGAACTCTTTAGGACAGTTCTGAACAATCTGCAGAGGCCAGACAAGACATAAGTGAGGAGAAGTTTTTCAAGTAAGAAAATCCAAAGGGCCGGTAGTGAAATGTTTATATAATTTGAGCTGTAAGGTGTTTGGTCGCAAAATAACTGCTGATTCCACAAATCAAGAGTTGGTTTAAATCCAAATTATTGATTCGTTATTTATTCAAGTACTCACAAATGAATTAAGTTCTATCTGATTCAAGGTGAACCCTAGGAAAGCAAAGCTTTTGCTCACATAAGTCTTTTGAACTATAAAACAGAAGTTTCATATTTTTATGCGATAACGAATTTTAGATCCGCAGAACTTAATGAATGTAAGTTTTCTTCACTCCCGAAGCTGGATTAGTACACACTATAAAAAGGGGTCAAAGCTCGAGAGCCGAATATATTCGGTCCAGAAAATTCACCCTATATATATGATCTGGAGCGATGCTCACCCTCTACACACACACACAGCAAAAGAAAGAATTCTCCATAAATTTCACCTGTGATAAGCTAGAGACCACAAGACCATCCCATGAATCTTCTCTGAGTATAAAACGCAAAAAGACCTGCATATTACACCAAACTATACATAAAAAGGAGTTTCAATTATGTCATCAGTACCAGTATGTACAGGCAGCTTGGCAGGAGATTATAAGAGCAATAAATACGACACATTTCTAATTCTACAGACAACAGCGTGCATGTGTCATATTTTTACTTATTTAGCAAAGCTCCCTGGTATTTTGCAGTATTCCAGATTGGTTTTCGGATCTCGGTTTTTATGCCCACCCCTACATATACTTGCAAGGGATATTTATGTATATAGATGCACGCACACGTGTATAAATTTCTAGTACTAGAGACAACAGTCTACACGTGCCATATTATAATTTTAACAAAGAAAATTCTGGATATATACAATATGCATCCCCCTCCCCCTGAACGGTGAGCAGAGCAGGACTCCAGAAAAGATTATTGGAGAAACACATAAGGCCTTAGTTTCTCGGGGAGATTTTATTCACAGAAAGGGAGGAATTCACAAAGACAGGTACACAGGACCATAAACCACTACTTGCAACAATGTATATTCAGCAATTATACATTCCTCAACTAGTCAACTGTAGGTCCCAAAAGTCTGGTTGTACTAAATTTGGATTACTGCTGGAGAATGCTACTCACCACCTTGAATGACAAATATTACTAGATAAACTCGGCATGATAGAATACGTGCCACACACTCCGAAATTCACAAATTGGCCCTGAGGACTACTGAGACAAGGACTATTATTAAGCAAATATTATGGTACTCTTGATCATTGAGGGTTTTAGAGGCACAAACATTCAAAGGTCAAATATAATGGTACTCTTGATCATGAAGAGTTTTAGAGGCACACAACTCCAAAAGGTCAGATGTGCACATATAGAAACTCTACATTCCAGTTGGCACAATCAAGGAAATCACAAAACACATTAAATTACTCTGATTTCAATTACAGAAATTCGGAGATGTAAGATATCAAAATATACTATGAAGTACCTGCAATAATTCTGTGCAAGCATCCAAAGTGAGATACTCAGCACTGAAGAATTTCTCGGTGGCCATAAACTGAAGCACCGGGAAGAAGAAGTCATATAACTTTGAAGAACTGGAATCATCCGCCAAGATATCACCACCGCTGATTTTGGATTTAACGCATGAAAGTGGTATTATACTTTCACTGAAGCTACTAATATCTTGTTCCTGAAATAACACTAGAAGTAAAAAACCCCATAGAAACTGGAAGTCCTCCAATCCCAACTCAACCATGCTATATCCAGAAGTAGGCATGTCAGTAGATCTATGAGGCGGTGAAGATCTATTCAAGCTAGAATTTGCAGGAACTGCATCCAACACAAGCGCTTGTAGAATTACGGGCCAAGCTTCTTCTAGACAAGGCTGCAACTCAGCTGCAACAACTGGTGACTGTATTCCATCAAGAAATGGTTTCCACTGTATGTCCAAGAAACAAGAAAAAGTTAAGTTATTAATAAATGTCACAAATTTTATTATCAATGTGAAATTGTGGATCATTTTTTGCCAGACGCAGGTAGCATAATGTGAAGGAAAGAGAAGTCAGTCTCACATGTTCTAAATTAAGATGGAAGTGAACAAAGCTGTAGTCCTTCAAAAGAGAGAGCCAATAGATTCCTAGAATGCTTGAACTCTTTGAAAATAAAGGGAGCAGTGCTAAATACTCCTTCGGAATTTCATCACCTTGTCTCCGTAAAAAAGCGAACATGTAACATTTGAGAGAAGCATGGACAGTGAGAAGCCTTATTTTTATCTGAAATTATCAAGAGAGAGAAAATAAGATGCCGGTAAAGATCCCTTCTGGGTCTCACCACAAAATTATCAATCATGATGCAAGGTAAATTCACATAAATTTAGCACATTAAAGGACTCACAATCATGTAAAATTATCAACCGTGATACGGAATAAACTCGCATATATCAGTACGTTAAACGAGTCACAAAGAATAAGACAGACGTTTATCTATGTACACATATCAACCTTGCACGAGACCCATTCAGCATATGATGGGAAGTATAGGTCGTTGAACTCATTGAGTGGACGTGAAATCAATGAAAATATTCTCTTCACTGCAGCTTGGTCTCGACTAACAATCCCACTCATTAGCATCTGGAAATCATCAGTAGAACAATCAGAATCACTTGATACGATTTACCTGGCACATGAAAAAATATACCTCCATACCTTTGTGGCCAGTTGCAGGCCTGCTTCTAGAAGCATAGGACCTGAGAATGAATCCAATGCACTTCGGACAGCAGATACCAGCTGGGCCTGGAGAGAGTAAATGAAAGAAAATTCATAATTAGCTGACTACTAATAACCATTTGTGCTTCATTACTTTAATGGAGAGCTCAAACATGATGTTTTATGGATACCATCATACATCTAGCATGAAAAACTCTCAAAATTTCAACGGCAGACTAAAGTCGGGCAGCTATGGTAGCAAACCTGATATTGCTCCAGAAGGAGGTGGTCAGGAAGCTCCGGATCTGGAATAGCTGCAAACTAATAAATAAAGCAAAAGTTCAGAATCAATTGTGGTTTGTATAATTTAACATGACTAATAACCAACTGGAAAATATTTTCATAAGAGAATAAGAGATGAAACTCAAATTTGCAGATAACGTCCATTGTAAAAAGAAATGATATTCCTAGTCACTTAACATGCCTTGGACATCTCCTTTTTTATTTCCTTAAGTTTTAACATGTTCATAGGAGACTAAAAGTAGCATCTTCATTCTGCATGCATTATTTGAGACATGCAGTGCGAGAAAGTGTATGAAAGAACATGTTCATTGCTATGACTATCGACCGGGTGGCCAGAACTTTCAAATAAAAACTTCAACTTTCTTATGGTTATTCAAGTCTTCCAGAATTCCAAGAAAGCTAGATAGCTCTATACATAAACAATCAGACACTTCGCCAAAGTACAATAAATCAATGACATTGTAAACCTGACAGCTAGAACCTTCCACAGACCAATTAAGAAATTATAACAAGTATCAGACATTAGTATCATTCCATAGACAAAGAATGGTTTGTAACTAAAGGTCAGCTATATAAACAAAGGGTCAGTAATACGTGCATATGCAAAATCCCAAAAATCAGCATACGGACACTTCTTTTTTTTTTTATCTGTTTAAAATAAATTTGATACATCAAACAGAAATGTTATATATTTAACAACAATTTGGTTGTTTGCTAAAACATAAAATAAAAATAAAAGTGTAAGCACCTACCAAATTCACTACCTAATACAATCTTGATAAGTACTCCTGTTTTGGAGTAATAAGTTACAAAATAATACTTCTACCAAGTATGATGAAAGGCCGAGAAAATTTGAAACGGACTGGGTTTTGAGCCAAATGAAAGGCCAAGAAAATTTGAAACGGACTGGGTTTTGAGCCAGCAGTGAATCGACAACAACTAGGCCAACTGCATCTCAATCTACACAATCTTGACAAATAATAACAACATATGCAAAAGGTCAAGGGAAAAGAAAGAGACAGACGAGTCTCACCACTGACACATAGACAGAATTTGTGTGTGCGGGGTGGGGGTGGTGGAGGAAAGATGGAATAAATCGAAGAAGTTGGAGAAGTACTAGTCCACTCTGGCCCGAGTCCTCATAGATTTGGTTTTGGAATCAATTTTTGTTTGTATGATATTGTCTTCTCTTGTTACCATATGAGAGTGGATCTACATCTACTTATATATCCTTTGACATTCATGTGCGTATCCAATGTGTGATACAGCGTATCACAGTAACACTTGTGTATTTAGATTCTCTACTCTGGATCTATGTAGATCCGACCCGAATATCTTCATACATAAAAGGAAAAAATAAATAAATACATAATTCACATATTTTGGCTTGTCCATGCCCTAAATGTATTCATATGGATATGCTGGGACCCTTCCTGTACTTTCTCCACCTTAGATTATAATATATTCCCAGAGAATTCATTGGATGTAAAGAAATTTCAAATGTAGTTAAAATGTACCTTGTCTATAATTGTACACAGAAGGGATACACCAACTGGCCGCATGTTTTCGAACTGAATGGTGCTTATCTATTTAGAAAGAAATGAAAAAAGCATTTGAGACTACTAATAATATATGCTATTCAATGCTCAAAGGAAAAGATGGCAATGGTACCTGGTATGCAAGAGATATGAGCTCTTGCAATTGAACAACCAGCCAGTCTCCAGAAACAGGGTTCTTAGCTCGTTGAGCCCTTGCCAATGAAAGATCAAAGTGTGCAGGATTTTCTCCAACTGCTTGTGGTAGATGACTCAAGCACCTAGTTGCATTAAATGTTTCAGCATTAATACCATCCAGTATGTGCGTGTGTGTGTGGAATGGGGTGGGTTGGGTTGAATGTTTGCCATGGTAACCCAGTGATAAACAGAATGAGGAACATGACTTGTAATATAGCATATTAACAGTAGGTCGAGCGAAAGAAAGATATTGTGTCTAAACATACCACTAACAGACTACTTTTGACAGTCATACTTGCATGGAGCAACGTTTTATAATCGAATATCTTAATCAAGAAGTAAAAGTTGAACCTAGAATCAGGGAAGTGCCCAAGCAAAGATATTGACCTAAATTCCTTAGCCCCATAATAAACAATGAAATTTCCCATTTTACTGGGCGAGCTTCGAATGATTGTCTATTTAACAGTCCCCGAGTCCTGTATTAGTATTTCATTCAATATAATGGATCGTCAAATTAGGTTATAAAGCTAATTCACATTGATTCCAGTAAATTAGCTAGTGCCTGTAAGTGCTAATACCTTATAAGAATCCGTGGGGCCCATATTACATGCATAGTGATTCATTTCATTATCAACGAAGAATATAAGTGAGTGAGGACAAGGATATTTTCTAAATGAATAAGCCCGCTTACGGCCTGAAATTATTTTTAACGACCAAACAACATCTGAGGTGATAGCAAGTTAGTTTCATTATTTTTTCTTTACATGAGACAATCTTTGAAGAGTAAATTGATGAGCAAATACATATAGTATCAATGCAAGGTCTTTGATTTGTATAAAAAGGTGAACATATAATATTGTAAAGAAAGGATTAAACCAAATTTAATGAAACATTACCCAAGTCTAAATAATTGGAAGTTATAAACAAAAGGGTACATACTCGGCAGCGAAAACCCTTGTTCGATATCTAAGGTGCTTATCTCTTTTAAAGTTAGGACTGGAGAAATCGGGCGTCGAAGTGCGAACTGAACTTCTGGATCCAGAAACCATGTTCTCATCATCATCACCAAGATTCAGCCTTTTCTCACCATCAGGACCGCTTGAAGAATCATTCAAAGAGTTGTTACCAGTGTTTGGAACAAGTCTTGATGTAGAAAGAACCTGAAGGATTTTTGTCAAGCATGACCACTGATTAGATGGTTCGATTATATAAGATTTGTGTGACCAGCAGTTGCTATGAGGACAAGTTGAAAACGAATTGAATCACTGTAACTAAAACCACCTTTATAGGTACATAAGAAATCCAGTTTGAAAATCTCAGTTCTCTACAGAGCATATTTATGAAATCAAGCAAAATGTACCCTCTATGAACCTTGAACTGATTAAGTATTGAAATTCCGCATATAAGTTTGGTGCCAAAGGACACAGAATATGAATCGATAAACCCCTTCCTTAAATTAGCTTCTTAAAGGCATAAGATCACAAAAGGATGGGTATTAATCCTAAACAGCCAAACCGTAGTGCACAGATAGGAAATTACCATGTTATGGCATATTGACAGCCAATGAGATGGGTGAGAAGGGCATGACGCATATAGCAGTCTCATAATGGTTGTACGTGCTAAATTTCCAATCCTGCCACATATCATAAATATCATAAGAACCTGAAGTATCATTGCGTGATAATTTGCACCAACTTATAGTGATCATTTTCTGTAATAATACAATACCCGGTGAGCACGACCGTGCTTCTAGTCCGTACAATGAAAATCTTTGTACAGCATGACAAATGTTGTATAACATATTCATTCACATACAATGATTGTTCTAAAATCATGACTGGTAATCTGACTAATATATTGCATAACTAGCTCATGGCACAGCTATATGCAGATTGTTTAGTGTTCGATTGCTGATTGAATACAAGATGATGATGATGGTGCTTTTATTATAAATAATAATAATAATAATAATTATTATTATTAGTTTTTAATTTTTTTAATTATTAGTACCTTTTATTATCACACAAAATTGGAAGGGACTCGAGAGACAAGCCTTTCTGGATACAAAAGCTCAGTCTAGAAAATAATAATAATAATAATAATAATAATAATGATAATAATAATTATTATAATAATAATAATAATAATAATAATAATAATAATACTAATAATAATAATAATAATTATTATTATTATTATTATTATTATTATTATTATTATTATTGTTATTATCATCATCATCATCATCATCATCATCATCATCATCATCATCATTATCATAAATCCCCAATGAATATAAGCTTGAAGAAAACTAAAAGAAGGGGCAACGGGCAACCAGAGGTAATGAGGTTCAAGGATAAACAAATAATGGAAAACTTATACTCCAACTTGTTAGGGCAATTTTACCAATCATCCGAATCAATAAGAATAAATCACTATTTCTTGATTTAACACAAAAACTTATCAACAGTATACCATATATGCACAAAACTTACTGTGCATCAGTTTCCTCATCAAGCATATGGAACAAGGTTTCTTCAATTTGTTCTTGAATAACCGAGGCCTGTAAGATGAAGGCATAGAATATTCAAATTTTGGACTAAAAAGGAAATTTCTGGCGATCATGCAATGCGTAAACAGGATCCAAGAAACCACTTAGTTTACCATAAGAATGGCTGTCTAAAAAATCAAAATAACCAAATAAGATTTTCGTTGTTTATCAATCAATTCTATCCAAGGGGAACAAATTAATTCACATAGTCACTGAAAGAGAAGTTAGAATTACTAACCGGATCCTTTTCTATGAGGTGTCTCAGAGTTGAAAGAGCCAAATGTCTCAGCGTAGGCTAGCAATAAATTGAATATATTTCAGATAACAAAGAAACAATGCAGATAAGCTCATTAAATAGGGTAAGGTTACCTGTCTTGAAGATAGAGTGGGTAGGAGATTCAGCAGATGTGAATGCACTGTAACTGCTTGTGGTGCAAAAAGAACAAGTTGTTGTGTAAAGCGCACACTCCTGCAAAGATGAGAAGAAGAATCATGGAATTCTGCTAGATGCATAGAGACACAGATGTAGATGCTAACAGAATGACATCACATAGAACCTAAGAAGCACGGAAACGGATACGGAAACGTTTCGGAAGCATGGAAACGTCAAAATTCAAAATAGTTGGATACGGAAACGTCTAGAAAACGTTTGATTATTTTTTAATATTTTCTAAATATGTTTAATATATAAATTAAATACATAAATTTATAATGAGGTATTAACTATTAAATAAGTAAATATTGAATAAAATGATTTAGTTCCATCAAACAAAAGATGGATATATCACTATTTCTCCATAGAGTACATAAAATATAACGAGAAATTAATATGAATTCGCAGGGTCCAAAGTTCAGCATGATTTTTATTTATAGAGTGCAAATAATCTGGTTCAGGCTTATAATTGCCTTTAGAAAAAAAATCATAAGTTTAAACCCCAATTTCTTGGTATAACTTATTTTAATGTTTTCAATATTCTTGGGGCACCCACAGAAAGAAAACCCGGTACCTGCGCCCTACAAGGTCCGGAGAATTTTTGCTACCCGAACAAGCACCATGTTTAGATTCAAGATAACTAAAAAGCACATCCAGTAGCAATTTCGAACAGGACTTGACCGAGTCATGCATGTTCAGCGAACTGACTCGAGAATTATTGACTGGACTGGATTGAATATCAAATTACTGAAAAGTTCATATTGAACAAAAAGACAAAAATTCTTAGGGTCTGTGATTGATCAAGGATCTGATTGACTAAAAAGAAAAATAAATTGAACCTATTGGACCTGTCATGTATAAAGATTAAAGACTACTGAACAATACTAGACCAATAGGGGTGTATATGCTGCCAAATTTCTGGAAACCAGAACCACTGAGCGGTTCCCACCACCCCCACCCCCCAAAAAAAAAAAAATAATAATAAATAAATAATAATAATAATAATAATAATAATAATAATAATAATAATAATAATAATAATAATAATAATAATAATAATAATAATAATAATAATGATAATAATAAAACCAATAAAACATACTCCATCCATTCCAGCTTAAAACTTCCAATTTTGCTATTTTCGGTACAAACTTTTATCATTACTTTCATTCCCTCTCATACTTATCATTCTCTGTTCATTCTCTCATCACATATCATACTTTAATACCTACTTACAGCTATTATTAATTATTTATCCATTCTTCTCATGGTTTAATTATTACTGTCTTAATTTCTGTTCCCAAAAAGAAATGGAGTGTTGATTTTTGCCATCTACTGTATAACAGAAAGGTCGACGTGAATAAACAATTGTGTTTACGTACTCAAGAAGGGTTGCTGTTTCCTGGCAGCTGATCTCTGCAACAGCTGACTACACAGAAAATCATGAAATGTCAGCATTGTATACCAGATGCAAAATAACAAAATCAAATATAAAGTGGCAAGCAGCATTGACTGTTAATGAATAGTCATATATAAAAGACATCTGGAACCACGACTAGTTAAAACTGAAGCTTCAGCAAATGTGCAACAGCAAACCTTGCAGCGTGAGAAGAAAATGCTCCCAGGTGCAAGCTCAGGACCAATAACAGCAACAATAGCATTGATGAGACGGGCCACTGCCTGCTGCAGGTCAACCAACCCACTTTCTTCAGATAGTAGAATCTCCATAGCCAGGCCCAGTGTTGCCTGCAATAAGAATGGAAAAACAGAACTCGTAATATTATTTCAAGTTTGTGGCTATATTTTGCTTCCATGAAAATTCAGATATTTTATTAATATAGCAGAAGATATACATACGGGTGGCAGTTTTATCCCGCTTTCACCTACCTGACACTCATAAAAATGGTGTAAAAATGGGAATCCATTTAGCAACCATCTGAAATGGGCTAAATATGGTTTATAAAATTTTTTGAGAATACAACTCCTACCCACTAATTATCTCAATTTATTAATATTAGAATCAAACTTTAAAAACCATTATTATGAGACCCAATTATATTATTCAGCAACATTTTCAAACTTCAATTGACAAATTTAACCCTCAGCCTGGTCCATCATCTACTGTGAGGCACCCTTGGGTACTTGATTTCATGAAGTTAGGCATCGAGGTCTAGTGCCACTGATTTTGTTTGGCGCCAATAGCCAGTGCAATTATCTTGTTCAGTGCTTGGTGCAGCATCAATATCTATCTGGTTCCAGATGCAATTTAATGGATATGTGTATAACACAACCAACAAGTTTGGTAACATGCCCACTTGAGCCAAACTACAAACAGAACATCAATAAGATGTTTACCTCCCTCTCTCTGCTTATCCTATCCAAAAACTAGATGGCAATTTTGGACAATGTAATGCTTTTCAATCCAACAAGGCTGAGAGAAAAGCATAGCGTGCATCAAAATAAACCATTATTCAGCACCAACGAATTCAATGTTTGTAAGCACATACCTGGACTTGAGATACATAAGACAAGCCAGAAGATTCAATGGTCAAGAGAAGTCCATGCAATGACCAGATCTGTAAACTTGAGATTGAACTTTTGGCAAGTGATGACATGACATTTACTGTAGTTGGGACCATACTCGATAAGGCCATTCCTCCAGCACTGCAAACAATATTTGTGGAATTTAGCCCAGAAATATCAGCTAAACGGACCAATTAGGCCATTAATTATACTGAGATGAGTCCATTCGCAGGGTTCTGATATAGAAGAAAACGGAAGAAACATGAACAGCTGAATTTCTGGTCAGGTGTCTGTGTAAAACCTTTTTTAGGTCCACCAAGGTTTCATATTTTATCAATTAAAACTCCATGGTAACTGGTGTATAGGTTACTGACAACTCAGAATCACTTGCAAAATAGATTCAAAGATCTACAGAGAAAGTGAGAGCAGGATAACTAATTACGAACATTAAGAATTAACAAAGATAATGAACTGAACAAAACAAAAACAGAAGAAAACAAGTTAAGCTTGCAACTAAAACTAACGCAAACATTAGAAGTGGATTTGACATAGTAATAGTTTATATGCAACTCCATGTTCAACGTAGTAACAAGTTTCTTACATGCTAGAATAAAGACATTCTTCAATAGAGAAACTTGCGCTTAGTTAAGGAAGCAATTTGCAAACTTGGTGGTATGAAAACTTAAAACTCTGGCAAGGTCAAATAGGGTGTAACGTAACAGCTATTGTCATGATGATAGCACAGAATAAATTTAAATGCCTTGCAGTTTTTAAGCAAGTTACCTGCAATGTATGCAGCCAAGGGCAAGAGCAATTGATCCAGCATAGTATGAATCCACCGTGTTGGTTGCATCAACAAAAAATTGTTTTGCCTGTTCATAAGAAAAAAACAGTCAAAATGACAGGTGTGATGATCCTAATAGATAAGGTTCAAGTGATACAAAGAATAGGGGTGAAAAGATGGAAACAAAGATCAAAAGCAGGAAGGTGATGGAAAGAAAGGGGGTAATAGAAGGATAGAAGAATCATAAATGGGTTTGAACAGGCATAAATCCAATAACCACATAGCTTAGAATGCTGGGGAAAACTATTATATTCATATCTTATCAGATCAACTGATTTGGTGATGAAAACTAACATATGAAACGCTAGTTCACTGAGGATGGCATTTAGCATGAGAATTGGAAAAGTTATCCTTCTCTTACATTGTCGTCTGAGAAGTATTGATCCAGTACTTTGTAGTTCAATAATCTATACACCAGTCTTCATTTGGCACAGAAATATGAATAAGTTTTGGTTGACTATTTAATGTATTCAATTTGTGACTCGAGTACTAGAGTTCTAGTGAATCATTTAAATTCATGCACTGTTTAACGGCACTAGCATCACAGCACTATACTCCTTGATTCTTAAGTCGAAAATGGAAAAGAACAATACTTGTTGATCATGAAAAAAGCACCCTAAGAGAGGAAAGTGGTGTATGAGATAGCAGACAACTTTACTCCAACTAACCATTCTGGCAGTAAATGTATCATTTCCCAGCCTTGCTAATAAACCAAGCCCTTCAGCAGAAGCTCTGCGTTGCGATGCACATATGTCACCTTCAGCCAAAATACTCTGCCATGATAACACTGTCAGTATGCAAGGAAAGAGTGGTAAGGGTGCTTTATGTCTCACAATTTTCAAATAGAAGACGGAGAAGGACCTGGAAAATGGACTGAGCAGCATTCAATATCTCAATTCCTAGGGGTTCAGATCGTTGAGCGAGTAAAATCTGGGGACAAAACATAGTGTTGTGAGTTAGAGAAAGAGATTGCAGGTAGCGATGGTTATTACATGAGTACGGGGTGACCTTTAGTCCAGCTAGTAACCCCACACATATATTGGTAATGCTGGATGCACGCCAAGCTTGCTTTTTTCCAGCTTTCAGACACTGATCGATTATGCCGAGAAAAGAAACCATTCCCCTACTATCCTAGAAGGAGACAACAATGAAATAACTACATCAATAACAATGTCAGCCATTGGAAACTAAATCTAGTAAGGATATCACGTACTTGAGCTGCAAACATAGTTCCGAAGCAGAGTAGCATCTGATTCACCAACATCTTGCTTATATTCTCAGGCTTCATGTTTAATTTACAACTTGGAGGTCAGAAATCTAAAAAGTGAAATTTTGGCAACACAATAGAATATACAAACCTCCATGACAGGGAAATGCACTTGTACCTGGGGAAAACTAGGAGGCTCATCCTCCCATACACATGTCAATATACCAGATTTTCCACCTTGAAATGAGCGTAGTTCATCTTCAAACCAATCCCTGAAAACAATAATAGTGAATCAGAAATAGAAACTAACAGATCTATAATGTGCATCAAAACATATTTGTTTTGAAAGAAAAATATTTGTTTTGAAAGATAATATGATATTAATAATGGGGGATAATACACGGGGAGTGTATTACAATAACACAGAAAGACAAGAAATAAAAATATAAAGAAAACAGATAGAGAAATGAGAGTTACAAGAAGCCTCAAGGGGGAAGTGAAAAAGGATGGAATGAAACTAGAGTATAAAATAGTATTCAGAGAGTAATAAAAGACACAAGCTTGAAAAATCAAGGATAGCAAAAAGATTACACCTTCCAGGAGTCCAAGGACCCAGCCAGGCATCTCTTTTGTCTAGCAACATCCGCAAACAGGAGCTTTCTTCGCATCCAGAAGGTTCCCTGTTTTAAAATTTCAATATCCAACAAAGACAAATCAGTTTGTTTAAGACACAAGTTCTATACCCCAATTATGGCGTGCAAAATAGGGGTTTGCAGACATCATGGAAACAGAATGCAGAGCATACATATGCTCAGATGGAAAACACAAATGTAACCACACATTTACTAATAATTACCTAAAGGGAGTAGTGCATATCTGAACAATTTGAGCATGGTCAATCTTGTACAGAGATGGATCTGAAAGCGCTTGATAATTTATCAACACCCGGACGACAAATAAATCTAATGCAGCTTTTATATCTGCTTGCTCTTTGCCTGAAAGCTGAGACAAAAAGGACAGTGCGCTAATCCACGCCAATCAAATTCAAAATATCAGTGACAACAAGTTCTGAATATTGAAGAAAATAAACTATAGAAATCTGAAAACAAAATTAGAATGCATCCATACCAATTCAGATATAAAAGAACTGGTTGAACCAAAATTCTTCCATTCTCAGTGTCGGAAGATATGAAGCGTTTCACAAACGAAGTAAGAGCATCAATGGCAGCAGACCATACACTGCAGAGAACAACAAATATCATAAGTAACAGCAATGGAAGTGTTGTAGTACCATAACTTATGAAAGATGAAAGTTGGGACACCGGCTAGTTTTAATCGATAATATCAATTACATTTTAGGCCATAACTACTAGTTCTTTTGAATTGCAACGGCTAGTTTTGATCCATAAAATCAATTACGTTTTGGTCCATAATGGCTAGTTTTTTTGAATTTGAGAAGGCTATTTTTTCATTGAAATTCAATATCATTATAGGCCAAACGGTTACTTTTTAAAATTCCTGTGGTAAAAAAATTCAGTACATTTTGTGTTAAAAAATCAATTACATTAAAGGCCTCCAACGGCTAGTTTTCAAATTATTAAATAAAAAAATTGTTTCAATTCAATTAGTACATTATAGTCACCAACCAGTATTGGGTTTAACTGCCACAGTAAAAAAATTATTACTGCCTTTTATAATTAAATTCTATTACTAATTTGGGGTAAAAAGAGTCGAGGCTTGTAAGTGATTATGTGAAATAAACACAGAGCACAAAATGTCAAGATAAAATCCATTATTTACTGACCATATTTCTGATCCGATATCTTGCATTTGGATTGCGGACAGTTTTGACTTCCCACTAAAAGTAGAGGCCCATAAGGCAAGAATATCAAAAACTTGGCTTTGAAGTTCCTGCAACCACAAAACTTGTCATGTCAAAACCTCATTTGAACTAAAACCTAAAGAAAGAGGACAAAAACGTTTACCTCGTTCGATATGGATGCTATAAGTGAAGATAAAAGAGCCCATCCAGCTTCTTTTTCGACAGCAGCTGCTATAGGGCTCCGGCTTGATCTTGTCAACAGATTCTTGCAAACGTCAAGAACAGACATCGGCAATCTGTACCCACCACATGTCCCAAGAGATTAGTAAATTTGTGAAAAATGGAAACATTTTAAATTGTTATTCTGCATCTGGGATCATGATGTTCCAGAACATATAAGACAAGAGAGTTTTACTTAAGTGCTTTTAGCCATGTACAGCATATAGGCGCTCACTTTGAAAAGCATGGAAGCATGTTAACACAGAAGGTTGAGGAAAGATCCAATAAATCTACCTGCCTGGATATCCAAGTGGTAACTTCTGAGAAATAGAAACTAATGAGGCCAAAACTGCTGCTTGTCCATGTAAAATTCCAAGCTCCTCTTTAAAATTGGCTCCCTTAATAGAATTCAATTAGATAGCTTATAAAGAGACACGATGAAGAATGTGACATAAATTGTACGAAATTGAGAACAGAATATTACGGTTAGTAATGCGTGAATATAGAGCGTTAATCAGAAAAAATATCCAGTGATTTCTTTTAGTTTTATGTAATATTTTCTTAACTTCCGATAGCAACTCACATGAAAGTATCTTGTCAGGAAGAATCTGCAGTGGTGTACAAGTGCGCAAATACTCAAAACATTACTAATGCTTCAATATTTTGACCCCTTGCACGACTACTATGTTATGTTCTGTGAAAACATGAGATATGAATAGCATGAAAGTCATGAAGTGTGAATTAGCACAATCCACACATGCTAATGAATAGTGGTGCAGGCATGCTAATGAATAGTATATGCATTAATTAGTAGATATCCTATGATTTACTATTGACTAAAGTGCCTAGCACTTGTCTATTTATACATCTGTATTGTTGATAAGAACAAATAAGAAAGACACAATGTAGTCCTTAAGCCCTCTCCCAAATCCCAATATTTCCCAAATGGTATCTAGAGCAAGTTGAATCTTAAGATTTATAAGGTAAAAAGAAAGAGAAAAGAGCATTGGTTTAGCAGAGACTCACTCTCTGTTAATCTAAAAAATCCTACTCTCCCCATCCATCTCATATTGAAAAACAGAAAAGGCTGAAAGCAAGTTGCATTCAATACTTGTTGGAATTTCCGCTTCTAACGCCATCAACTGCCAGTGGTACAAATCGAAGTTGATGAGTTCGATATGGGGGAAGGAAAAGTGCGGTGTTTACTGGGTTGAGAGAGAGGAAGGATGATTTCTGATTAAAAGAAACTTGATGAATCTTGGGGCCTAAAGAGGTGTCCATTATTATTTGAATGTGAGAGGTGTTTCCGTTACAGAAATCACTCTCAGCAGCTGGAATTTGTGTTGTCATAATAATTGAGCAAGATGTGCATTACTGGAAGATGAGATCACGTTTCATTCGTGGAAACGAATAACTGCTTGCTAATATGCAGATGTAAACATGAAAAGTTATGAAATTCTGTCCTATCTGTGGCATGACAACGAAGGACTGATTGCTGAAATGGGAATCTGTGGAATAACTGCTTGCTGATACAGACGAGAACACGGACAATGATGTACTCAACAACAAAAAGGTGGTTGTTGAATTACATCAGTTTGAACCTTGGCGCTGGCTACTCGAGGTAGAGGTAACCATGCATGTTGAGGGAGATGAGGACCAAAAGTTTTGAAGTGATTCACCGTCTGTTGCAAGTTGGACATGTGTGATATCTGTGTGCCAACTTGAGGGGGAGTGTGAAAACATGAGATATGAATAGCATGAACGTCATGTGAATTAGCACAATGCACACATGCTAATGAATAGTATATGCATTAATTAGTAGATATCTTTGTACGATTCAATATGGACGAAAGTGCCTAGCACTTGTCTATTTATACTTGTATTGTTGAGAAGAATACATGAGAAAGACACAATGTAATCCTTAGCACCTACTCCCTATATTTCTACATGTTCCGTAAACTGATAAATGGCTTCGAGGTATATTGTTGGGACTTGGTACTCAAATAAAAAGCAGTGCTGTCAGGGGACCGCAGGGAAGATTCCTATCATGAATGCTCTTGAGAATTGTGTAGAACTAATTAGTCATCTTATAGCTTCGAAACACATGTCTCACCGTTCAACATCAAGACAATTAACCTATCCTCCTTCAGTCAAAATATACAACCGCTATTCCTCATCATTCCTATTTGGATTTACAAATTTATTTCCAAATCTATTTTCTTCATAACCATGCTTCATAAGTGCATCTCTCCTTTGTTTGATTCAGTTACAGATGATAGAATATACATTACAATTAAGTGACAAATGAACAATAAACTGTATTTTCATTGATTTTGGTACTAGAATTATTTCCAGATGATACCAAAACATATGGTGTGAAATTCTATGGGCACGGTTGTGGAGAAGGTAGTTGGGGGCTAAAATAGAAAATCCCTTTGAAATATTATGTCCTGGACCCTGGTTGCATTGTTTGATATTTATAGATGGTTTGTTGGTAGCTAGGCTTCCTGTCCCTAGTATAGCTGATTTAGTTCCCAATCCTTGTGTGTGCGCGTGTTTTATATATACAAATATGTTAGAACTATTCAGACAATAACTTAAGGGTTCAAGAACATACACCCAATGAAACTAACTGATTAAAGCTTTACCTTCTCAAATGTAACACTTTCTCTTGCTGCGTTAAGCATTGTCACTGCATAAGATATCAAGCCACCAACACAGGAGGGGTCAACCTCAGCCAGTGTACGAAGAGTCAAAGCGGCTTCGACTCTTACCTAAGGCAAGGAAACATTATGAGAAAAATGATACCATTGTAAATCATGGATACATTACATTATCAATCTTCAACTCCAGACTTAATTTAGAGATACATACAGACAAACACTACAAGCTAAAGGACAAAGAATATAAGCAACTCACCAGTGGTGAATGGTGGGAAACTGCAGCAACAACTGTGTCATCAAGAACTTCCTTGAACTCAAGTGGAACCTGTGTTTAAACACAATGCAATAACATTCAATGAAGTATATGTGATGATCAAAATCATTATATTAATTGTTCTCAAAAAAAAAAAATCATTATATTAATTTCAGATAAACAAGAAACTAGACTGACTATCATTATAAACAAAATATCTCTTCATTTACAAATTACCTAGGCTAAATCAAACTTTAAGTAAGCCAAGACAGTTGGTTCTGACAACTTTCTGTTAGTAAAAGGTCCACTTTAACATAGGCAGGTGAAGAACTGAAAACTGCCAGCAACACTTAATGTTCAAGGTCCAAGGCCAACATGCAAATATAATTTGGCCAAGAACCAGATTTCGGGTAGAGTTTGGGAAAAAAATCATATTCATACACACTTAATGTATTGACTATATTTATATCTAACTAGACGTATGTACCATTGATCATTTTTATTTGTAAGTCAAAAGGTCAAAAGAAAAGGAAAACAAAACAGAGAAAACACAGATCAGCATAATAAATTGAGGAGGCATATTATTGACAATAACGACTCCAACATTTTGAACTAACATGGCATGCACATTGAAAGAAAAGGTATATGGTATAGTAGGTGAAACAATAAAAGCAGCATTCCGAAAAGAACTACAGAAAAACAAATCCACAGAAATAAACCCCAGACTCTTTCAAAGCATACCCTTTTTTCTTTGGTGGGTGTGTCAAAGGAAAGAATAATGCCACATTCAGGAAATGTCTCTCCCTATACTTAAGGAGTTTTATGTAGCCTGTGCATTATTTACCTTCCTTAGATAGGCTAACTAAATCTTCCTAATTAGAGCCTTCTGGCCTTCCCCTAGATAGGCTGACTAAATCTTAATAGTAATTAGGCCTTAATGTTTGTTGTAAAGGTTGTATATTGCAAGTAACAAAAGGAGAGAAATCATTCAGGCAATAAGTTGACAGGTGTGGGGGGGGGGGTACCATGTCTTCCTATGTTGTGGGGGAAAATCAAACTAAACCTAGATCATTACTGTAAATTAGTTTAATGTTACGAATCAGAAATCCATAACTTCTTCCTAATTTGAGAAAGGAATGACTCTCCAGACTATGTTCAAGAATTTCTCTCCATTTTCTAGCCAATGTTTCGCTGCTTTCTCCTTTTCCGATTCGAGATGGAACAAGTCTCCTGAAAAAGTCTTAAAGACCACTCTTTTCTTTTAAATATATATCTTTTCTACTGATTTTATTCACAAAGATAAAACTACTAGAAGCTACAAATAGCTACCCACTAATCACATGTCACAGAAATAACAAGCCACTAATCTAGTACTTAGATAACCTATCCTGCCCACTAAATGTACAAATTAAGGATATTTGATTAAGAGAATAACTTTCAGGCTATTGTGCTTCAAATTGTTGGGCCAGATTGTAACATATAATGCCCATTGCCCTGACAGCTTACAATATTTACACTTATAAGTCTATTACATTTACGATATTATGCTTAGATTCTAAATCCAAAGTTGGGTGTTAGGACCACAGAGTACTTATGAATGAATTGGAATGGTTATTCAGAGATCCAAAGTGGTTAAATATTATTTTAAGCTTATAGATTTTAAGATGTCACGTTTATACACCCAGGAAAAGAAAAAGCCTTGTATCATATTATCATTTTGTTGCACTGATAATAAAACCAAAAGTTCTTAACATATTTAACTAAAGGATTACATCCTACCTTGTCACGTCTCTAAGTGTTCTAGTCGAGAAAACTCAATATATTTTGGGAACTATATTAACTACAGTAATTAAAGACAATGTCTCGCATAGATGAAATCACATATTGAAAGAACATGCAAGGAGATAGAGACCAACTCTACCTCTCCTAACGTTTTCAGAACGTATGACAGAGTACGGAGAACGGCAACTCGCATGGAAGGGGTGGAATCGGAAGCTAAAAGCTGCAATAACTTGTCATCAGATCCCCGAACATTACTGGTCAACAGAAACAGTAAATTTCTTGAAGCATATAGCAAACCTGGTTCGCAAGAAAAACTGAAAAGCCTCTTTGCGTGGGTTCGGTCATCTGATCAGTTACACCTACCCGCAAAATATACAGCACACATGCCTTCAGACAAACAAGACACGATTAAAGAGCTGGATTTAATGAATGTACACAACATGCATGAAAAACACTTCATCCAACAACATGATACTAGCAACAGGTTGCAATAACAAGGATAACATGTCCCTTAAATATACAGGAATGAAAGCATTGGAAAAGGTTAAAACCTAAAAGCATAACTCCAAAGACCTTGTTAGGCAATAGGTTTTTTTCTCTTTCTGAAAAGGAATAGTTAAGATGCGTAAAAGTGATGATGAATTCACATTAAATAATAAACTGTCATCGTAACAAAAATTTCCATGTAACCGCAGGCTTAAATAGCTAATACAATTTGTCCTAATCTTTACCAGATGATCGCTAGATTGGTTAGTAGTAACAATAAGTAAAAAGTCCAAAGCACAACTGTAGGGTACTAAAGAGTTGCATAATATATAGGAAGCAAAAACTATAGATAAAGTACACTTACGTGGGTAATTTATTGCCCAAAAGTAGATGTTTCAGAGATAATCCCAGAAGAGTAACAAACATTAATAGTCATTTACAGAACAGTTCTATAACCTTTTGGAGAAACTACAAATTTCTTGTAGTAGACAAACTGATAAGCTATATCTTATACTCCCTCCACCCCAACAAGTAGTATACATTTGGTTTTTACACTGTTATTTGACTTTATGGGACATAGTTCTTTATTATTTGTTGGGCCTGGAAATAAAATATGAAGAATATAGTTTGCCCAAAAAAAGAAACATATACAAGTTGTTGGGACGGACAGAGTGATATTTAATGATCTACATTCTATGCTAGGTTAAAGTAAAGTAAGGGGGTAAATATAATTTTAAAACAGCCGAACATTTCTTTTCTAATTTAAAAAATTACATTGAGAAGTAAATGTCATTATTCTAACCGGAAGCTAATTAAACCTTCAAAACTTCCTACACAATCTCATCTCTGGCATACTGTTACAGCAATATAAAGAGCGAGACATAACAGGATAACACTTTCCGAGAGTCTTAGTGTTTCAAAGCAGTGGCTTGTGCAATGAAACTGTCCTCTTAAGTTGAGATCCAATACTCCCGAGGAAAAAAAAAAGAGAAGAAGTTTAAAAATAGCTTCAAATGTTATGATAATGACACTCGTCAACGAGAATTATTAAAAAGAACCATTTTGCTCCATTTCTAAATGAATACTTAACTAGCATATCATAAATCCAAGCATAAATCATCTCAATTAACCCACTGTGCAATGTTAATAAATAAGAGTTTCATACTTTCCAAGAGTCTTAGTGTTTCAAAGCAGTGGCTTGTGCAATGTAAACTGTCCTCTTAAGTTGAGATCCAATACTCCCGAGGAAAAAAAAAAAGATAAGAAGTTTAAAAATAGCTTAAAATGTTATGCTAATGACACTTGTCAACGAGAATTATTAAAAAGAACCATTTTGCTCCATTTCTAAATGAATACTTAACTAGCATATCATTAATCCAAGCAGAGATCATCTCAATTAACCCACTGTGCAATGTTAATAAATAAGAGTTTCATATGACCAAGTTAAGAGGGTATGATAAAGTAGAAAGCCAAATAAATTCAGCATGCGCAAAAGCCATGCTGTCAAAACAGAATGTAGTACCAGCGCTTGTGCATCAATGGATGTATCTGCGCGAAGCATATCCATAACTGGCCCAGCATAGTTTTGCAGCTCACTATCTGGGTGATGATACTTTAAACGAATAGCCTGCAAGCCCAATTACAACCGGTATAAGCATGTAAAATTAAGTCAAAGAAAAGAAGTAAATAAGTATCCCTTTTAGATCATCAAACACTGTATATTCAAAACCTAGCATTTTCTTTATAGATAACAATGACTAGTTCTGAAGATATTGAACAGTAAGAACCTTCTCCATGCAACATACAAGAGACCTAATATAAAGTATCTTTGCATATGGTGCCATTAATCCCAGGGGTTATGCCATTTCAGCTCTAGATCTAAATGAGCAAACATGAGAGTATAAATCCCTAAGACAAGATATCTTTTATTGGATTCTAAAGGCACAGATTATGCATTTGAGGCGAAGGATAAGTGTGTGTGTGTGTGTGTGTGTGTGTGTGTGTGTGTGTGTGTGCGTGCGCGCACACTATTATGCTTACTTGTGTAAATAATAGACGTGTTCACTCCTCTAAACCAGAGAATTGTTAGACAATGTTATTATCAGTAGTACTAGAACTGAACCAAGAAAAGCAAGATTACTCAGGAGGAAAGAAAATTTGAATAGCATTACTCTGGAGAAAATATGTATCACATTTTGTTAATTGTTACTGACCTGTAAAAAGTAGACCCACGATAAAGCAACACCAACTCTTATTGTCTTCAAACGAGGTCCACTAACTGCAAGTTACATATGTCACAAACAGTTGATCGAGATTAGCAATAGACTCAACAGAATGATTACAATAAGAACGACTAAACCTTGTCTTTTTCTTTATTATTGATCATGTTTGTAGCATTAATTTTGGGTGAAGTGCCAACATTAATCCTTAAACATCCTCATCATTCCATTCTCACATCAACATATGCATACAATCAAATAAAATAAAACAAAAACAAAACAATGTACACAGACTGTAACTTTCTGGAGTAGGATACTCAAAGTCTGGCAGTAGTTTTAGATGAGTTAAAACGTGGAAATGTTGGATAGCATAATTCATAACTGATTTCTGTCAAAGAGTTTGTGATTGAGAACTAGTGCAGGATCATTGATCATTAGGTACCATGAAAGGATGTTTGTTTTTAAAATGATTTTTCCAAGACATAAATCAATAACCCAGTTGTACCTTTTGCAAATGGGGTAGCCAAATGCTTCTGTAAACCATTCTCAAGTTTCTTAGGAGTAACATGACTTTTTCCCCTTGGTTGCACCTGATAAGTAATGATTAACTATCATACAGGAAAAACATAGCATTAGCAGAGAGGAACTAGAACAGGGCAAGGCATTACCTGTGCCTCAGGGTTCATTCCAAGAGCAAGTAATGCTCCTAAAGCATCAGCAAAAGAATCTCTTACAGATTGTACTGGATCATCAAGAGCCTACAATATAACGAACAGTGTTTATTGATAAGGAGAACTCTCTATCAAGAATAAGGAAAGAACACAAAGATGGAACAAGATCATTTCAGAACCTTGACACAATATGATAAACAGTTCTCTAGCTCTCCTGTCCCTAGGCCTGGCCCTCCAATATTTGCAAATGCCTTCAGACATCTAGCAGCACGTATTCTGACACTAAAAGATTTATCACCTACTCCTATGCGTGTAATGACACGGAATGCCTCTGAATAAGCTGCAGAAGCAGCATTTCCTCCAGAACCTTCCAAAGCATTTCGAAGCATGTGCAAAGCCTCTTGCCGCACAAAATCCTAAATCATAGCAGTTAAAAAATATCTGAGAGAATCAGCAGAGAATAGTAGGATTGAAAAGGAGCAGTTGTAAAATGCAAACTAACTTGATTTGTATCAGATAAACTCTGATCATATTGTGTAGAGCATAAAAAAAATACTAAGAATACGATGTGTTTAATGCTGTAGCACGGAACCCTACTCCATGATTTTATGTTTCTTCGTAACAAGTTATTTCAAAACATTTTTTGTGTATTTTTTTTCGTCTCTTAATAATATTTCAGATTAGTATCAAAAAAAAGGCAGTGGTTTACATTCAAAAGGAAGAGTGAATATGTGCCTAACGTTAAGGTTTTCACATCCACTGTTCTCCAGTCTTCCATATCTTCTCTACCATTGTACTAGTACATAACAGTCTTCAAATTTTGTATTAGTGCTTCGATAGATTTAACAATAAAACCCACTGTAAAAAGGTATATGGATATACTGATGCAAGAAGGGATTAGAAAACTGCATGATGAAATATGAAATTGAGTACCTCAGTGAATTTTAGAAGCTTAGCAACAATATGAGTTGTTTCGAGTATACCAGAAATAATTCGTCTACCAAAATAGAGATACAACTCTCCCAAGCACTGAGCAGCCCCTGCAAAACATCAATAGATATTCAGGGATGTTCTCGATCAATACAAGTGATTTTATCAATTTATTATTATAGTGCCAAATGAAGTCTCCACCTCAAACAATAATTCTTTTATACACTCTACAGTAGTACTCGTATATATTGTCAAGAATATCAGAATGGCCAGGAGGCCCAGGGCCAGGATAATTTCCTTTGTTGGTGTCTTTCATTACATAGACAAGATATACAACCATGAAACTGAAAAATAGAGTGACTTCCAAATTAAAGTTATTATAAGAACTTATAATTCAAAGAAAAAGAAAAAAAAAACTTGAATAGTATATGTCATCGAAGTATATATTCTTCCTCTCCCTTCAAAAACACAAAAATAACACACCCTGGAATCATATTCAAAGAGTTCTAGAATATTTATTCCTGAAGTTTCTACCCCATGCTGGATAATGTTCCCATCCTGGAGATGAGCAAGTTGAAGAAGCAACTGCCTGAACGGATTAGATGAAGGGTCTGGGAGAAGATAGGCAGATTTTGAGTATTGCGGATTAATCAGGATGAAGTGGCAAGAAAGTTGTAACTTTGGCATTCAGAATATACTGAGAATATTCTGAAGAGGTTCAGTATTGATGAAGTGCATGTTCATACACAGAAGTATCCGTCCGCTTAGCTTGATGTATGCTATATTGCGCACAAGTCTAAATATTAACCATGTGATGCGAGTGGCCATCCAGTTTACAAGGCAAGCAGCATCTGTAGGCAATGGAGTGGATGCTTGAGATTTACCACCGAGTGAAAAAGTTCAATCTCATCTACAAGCTCAAAACTTGTAGAGAGGTAATGGCATTGATCCATTCACATTAATTATCTAACACTCATGACGTATAGCATGAACAGACAAATAGTCACAGAATTCAGCCATCAATCCCTGCTCATTGAAAAAAACTGTATGCTGAAACAGCAGTCCAGTTATTCTATGAAGATTATACTAATGAACCATAAAACAAAATCAACTTGTACAATAAAATAAAATAAAAGGAAAAAAAAAAGCTCCACATACCAGCAACTTTTAGAGCATCATTCTTCTTTCCATCAGCAAGAAACCCCTGAAGGCTGCTTACTCTAGAGTAAATCGAAATCGCATCACCCTTCAGGATAGTCTTAGCCATCGCCACTGATGCCAAATGCCGAACCGGCCTACGTGCTCCTAGAACCAGCAGAGAATAAAGTGCATCCTCACATTTCCTTTGCCACAGCAGTATAGATTCCTAGAAACACTAAACACATTACCACAAAAATCTCCACATTTTTTTCCTTTTCCCAGTAAAACACAATAACGGAAACAAATAAATCACTTGTATTGGACTAAGGCTACAGAGCAAGAGCTAGTACAATTCTACCTAAGCAAATAACTAACTTAGCTTTCACAATTGGACAATTTGATTCCCTTGACCAATTAAGTCCAACCAATTACACAACTTATAGACTAGAGAGCAATTAAACAGACCTTTGGCTCGTCTTCAATGGCAGAAATGAGATCAGAGAGAAGGTCGAAGCACATGATCGGGTCAGGTGGTTTGTGAGCTGCGGACGCCACTATCGATTCGAGCTGCGCCACCAGGACGCCGAATCTAGATAACGGCGCATTCTCTATCAAGTAGTTGTTCTTCGGCATTTTTGTTTTTCTCTCACTGTGGTGATGTGATCTGAGAGAAGAAGATGGCGATGGGTTTTGGTGGCATCACCTGTAAACTGTAAGACGTTTTGCCTCCGATTTGATGGAGTTGGTAATTACTCCATTACTGATGGATCTACTCTAGTATTGTGCTGTTAAAAATCGGGCCCAATTGTTAAAACAGGAAATCAAATTAGGTATCGACCATTCGATCCCACCAGGACCGGCAGTTGGACTGGTTCGACCGGATTCTTTTCTTTCTTTCTTTCTTTCATTCTTTCTTTATATTTATAGTTGGGCTTTCTATTCTCATTTCGGCTTACCGACCTCAACGTAGGTCTCCACTAAATAAATGATTGTCATCATGTGGCACTCCTACAATGTTATATATTTAACTAGTTAATTAACCCGTCACTCGATTGGCATAAAAAAGTTGTACACACAATAATTGATACTGTACTACAGTACATGACACTGACATGCACATGCAATATCTGTTTGCATATTATAGCTAGGACCAAATACAATACATGAATGTCTTTCCTATGCCCCGTGACCATCGTACCATACTCATAGAAAATTCCACCTCTACGTGAGAAAACGAAATGCATGAACATAAATTTTTCATATATGTATTGTAGGGTCCATTACTTCTAGGCTCCATGTTAGAGTTCGAAATTACATGTAAGGGACAATCGTATTTTCAATTACAAAACAATACACATTAGATAGTTGTAATTACATCCAAGTCCACGAATTTGACTTTTGGCGAATTAAAACGTGGAAAGTATATTTTTGCCCCGGGTCAAAATCAGAATTTTCACTTTGACCAAACAATATTTATTTTTGTTTATTATACATTTGATCGACCTCAACATTTTCTATTTTACGAAATTGACATTAAAGGTTCGAGGCCAAGGTTCGAGGTGTTCCTTTTCTTTCGAATGGTCATTAGGGAAATCAAAAGGCTCATTCTTGGCTATCATGCACTCTTTTTTCGAAGGTTGGGTATCTGGAACTTCGAAGTCCCCCGAGCTGTGAGGTGGTTTCGATACCTTCGACGAAGTACAATAGCATTCCCATGCTTCCTTCGGATCTCCCTTGACTTCTCCTACTCTCGATTCTGTGGGGAACTTCATTTTCAAGTGGTAGGTTGAGGCCACGGCTTGAAATTGGTTTAGGCCCGGTCGCCCGAATAAGACGTTGTAGCCCATTGGGGCGTCTACAACTACATACTAACAATGGTGGGTTACTTTCGCCGATTTCGTTCCCAAAGAAGTCACCAACCAAATGGTTCCTAGGGGTTTAACGACGGCTCCACGGAACCCTGACAGGTAAGTTGAAATTTCTAAAAAACCGTTCCCTTCGATCTTCATCTTTTTTAGCGTTGCCGTGGTGATAACATTTATAGAGCTTCATGTGTCGACCAAGACCTTGCTTACCCCGAAATCGAATATGACCATCGAGATTACCAGGGGAAAGTTGGGGTCTTGATTTCGGGTTATACTGGGGTGGGGGATATCCGAATTATCGAAGGTCAGAGAGTGGTCTTGGACTTCGAGGCTCCCGACATTAAAGGTGGGCGTCCCTTCGGCGTAGGCATTGCGCATTCTTCGAGCCGTCCGATCTCTCTCCTTTCGTGAGTTGCCCCTAGTAGGTCCCCCATCTATATATCTTATCTCCCCATTGATCGGGTCGTTGTCAGAGTTGTAATCCCCCGATCAAGTTTCTCGAGACTCTCGGAAGACCGCGGATTGAAGCGGCAGAGATGCCCTTGTTGGGGCAGGCCGGGGGGCTTTAGACTTTTTCCTTACGAACAATCGGATCGAAAGGGATCCATCCGAATCTTTGTACTCCTCGACATATACCCTCCGTCCACGATCCGGTCTAGTTTCGCCGTTAATTCAATGCACTTATCTATGTCGTGACCTTTTTGTTTGTGGAATAAGCAATACTCTTATGAGCTCTTGGTGGTGTTGGTCTCCTGTTTCCGAGGCCATCGTACGAAAGGTAACCTTACCTTTCAGTGACAAAGAATACTTGGCGTTGGGGGTACCTGATTTGCCTTGGATTTCTTCAGGGGAGCCGTTTCTCAAGGTGACCCCGGTCTCTTGCTTGGTCCTTCGAGTGATCCGCTCGATCACTTTTGGGGGACCTTTCTTTTCCGGGTGTGGGTGCAATGCCGAAATCCCAACTTTGCTTCTTTATTCATCCTTTCCTCTTCGATGTACTTGTTCACAATGTTAGACATTTCTTCCGGGGTTTCGGGTTTCTCCCTGGAAACCTCTGACGCGAGTCCCCCATTTCGAGTATTGGTGAACATAGTTTGCCTTCGAAAGTGCATAGGGTGATCATCCATTTGTAAGGCCACTGCATTTGAACCGCTGCCACCAACGTCAAAGTGGTTCGTCTTCCTTCTGCACTATGTCTTGTAGGCAGCTGCTCAACTGCCGTGATTTCTTGTAGTTCGTGAAGTAGCCCAAAAACAAGCGAACCATGTCCGCATAGGATCAAATAGATTATGTGGGCATGTTGTAGGACCATTCGGTCGCCACGCCTTCGAGGGTCCCGGGAAAGACGATTACCATATCCTTCTCATCGTGCCCGTAAGTTTGTATCATGTTTTCGAATTTTACCCTATGTTCGTGGGGGCAAGTGGTACCCGAGTAGTTCGGTAAATTCTTGGGGATCCTCCGTTCCGGTGGGATCGAGTGGCTCATCAACCTCGTTGACACCGGGTTTGGTGCGAAACCTATCTTTGCCTTGATGTCCTCGCTTCGAATCATCCTTTCGGGCTTTTCGTTCGTCCCTTCTCCTCCAATCATCATGGTCAAAACGCAATTTCTTGGCCTTCCCTTCTTCGCATTTCTTCCGATTGTGGGCCTTGAGGAGGCCGTCGTATTTCTCCATCTTCCTCTACAAGGCTCTTCGATCAATATCGTAAAGTTCCCCATCAGAGACATCCATGCTATCTTCAGGGATAGTGTAGATCGATTGGGTTCGAAGCCCCTTCCACATCGGTCATTTTCCCTTGAAGTCCGGGTTTCCTAGCCGAGGTAACCACAGAGTTATCTGTCAATGTCTCCTCGTTGTGTCGAGGTTGGGGGACATACGTTCAATCATGTGTTTTGTTGGACCGGTCATATCTTTCACTGCGTCCAGACCTGTCGCTTCGAGTGGAAGCGCTCTGACGTGGTTTCTTCGCTTGGGGAATCCGGCTATCCACGTACGTTTCACATACTGAACGGACAAGTTTTGTCAGCTGGCCTTCGTTCATCAAGATTTTTTTTTAAATTAATCAATTTTTTTCTTTATTTTAATCTTCTTCTTCTTCAAGACTCTGGTGCCGGAGTCCATCTCCGATCAGGGAGCTTAACATCACCCAGATTCCGAAGCTCCCTGATCAGAGCTGGAAAGCTCCGATGAGGGAGCTCCCTAATCGCAGCTTTTCAGCTCCGATCTCGGAGCAGAAACTGCTATCCTGACCCCAGCTCTGATTAGGGGAGCAGAAAAGCTCCCAGATCGAAGCAAAAATGCTCCGATCTGGGAGCATAAATGCTCCCTGACCGCAACGGAAAGGGCACCTCTGTTCCGGTACCGGAAAATTGGAGGAAGAAGAAGAAGAATAAAAGAAAAAAAAGATAAAATTAAAAAGAAAAAAAGGAAAAATAAAGCAAAGGGCATGTTTGGGGAGAGGAGGGATAATAATGCCACATTGTTTGGTCAACTCAGCCAAGGGAAAATGGACACAGATGTAATTAAAAATACGATGGTCTCTTATACAAAAAGTGACTATCGAGTGAGGGGTCCAACCGTAAAATTATTATTATTTTTTTTTTTTGTTTTTGAAAAAAACATATGTTGTCCCCAAACCATTTTTAAAAGTTGCGTTTTACCCGGACATCTTTTTAAAATATTATAGTACCACCAAACATTTTGTAAAAAGTGGCGATTTACTCGATTTTAATAACACCGTTAGTATTTCCGTTAAATATTTACAATATAACTTACTACTAGTAAAAAGTGGCGATTTACTCGATTGTAGCACAGTGATGACAGTGGTGACAACAAATACATAAAGGTACATAGCATGCCCTTGGCCTTGATTTAATTTGGAGGATCATCTATCTCTCATGTGAAGTGGTGACAACAAATACACAAAGGTAAATAGCATGCCCTTGGCCTTGATATGGAGGATCATCTATCTCTCATTAGAAGTGGTGACAGCAAATACACAAAGGTACATAGCATGTCCTTGGCCTTGATCTGGAGGATCATCTATTTGTCATGAGAAGTCATTTGCCTATCTTTCAATCTGGTAAATTTTCTGTAAAGATTTGGATTCCATCCATCATCATCATCACCTATCTGACCTTAACTTGGAAAAATACAATTACTTTTCACTCTGCAACATAAATACTACTTCAACTGCAATAAAATATATACTCCCCCTTTCCTATACCAATTACACCATTTTAGTAGTCCCGTCCACGAATTTGACTTCTGGCGAATTAAAACGTGTAAAGTACATTTCACCCCCGGTCAAAATCAGAATTTTCCCTTTGACCAAACAATATTTATTTTTGTTTATTATACATTTGACCCCAACATTTCCTATTTTATGAAATTGACACTAAGTATATTAAAATTAAGTCACATAACTTCTAAAAAAATTAAATTGGCCTAAAAACATATTGCAAATGAGTCTCCAACAATATTAATGTTAAAAAATAAGTCCCAAGATGATTTTTGTTTTAAATTAATCAATTTTATCCTTTTTTTTTAATCTTCTTCTTTTTCAAGACTCCGGTACCGGAGTCCATCTCCGATCAGGGAGCTTAACATCTCCCAGATTCCGAAGATGGAAAGCTCCGATTAGGGAGCTCCCTAATCGGAGCTTTTCAGCTCTGATCTGGGAGCAGAAACTGCTATCCTGACCCCAACTCCGATCAAGGTAGCAAAAAATGCTCCGATCTGGGAGCATAAATGGTCCCGGACCGGAGCGGAAAGGGCATCTCTGTTTCGCTACCGGAAATTTGGAAGAAGAAAAGGAAAAAGGGAAAAAAAAGAAGATAAAATTAAAAAGGAAGAAAGGAAAAATAAAGATAAGAGCATGTTTGGGGAGAGGAGGGAGAATAATGCCACATTGTTTGGTCAACTCAGCCAAGGAAAAATGGACCCAGATGTAATTAAAATTACGATGGTCCCTTATACGAAAAGTGACTATCTAGTTAGAGGTCCAACCGTAAAAATCCTTTTTTTTTTTTTTGAAAAAAATATGTTGCCCCGAGATCTTTTTTTAAAATTGCATTTTACCCGGACATCTTTTTAAATATTATAGTACCACCAAACATTTTGTAAAAAGTGGCGATTTACTCGATTTTAATAACACTATTAATATTTCTGTTAAATATTAACAATAGAACCTACTACTAGTAAAAAGTGGTGATTTACTCGATTGTAGCATAGTGATAACAGTGGTGACAACAAATACATAAAGGTACATAGCATGCCCTTGGCCTTGGTTTGGAGGATCATCTATCTCTCATGAGAAGTGGTGAAAACAAATACACAAAGGTACATAGCATGCCCTTGGCCTTGATATGGAGGATCATCTATCTCTCATGAGAAGTGGTGACAACAAATACACAAAGGTACATAGCATGTCCTTGGCCTTGATCTGGAGGATCATCTATTTGTCATGAGAAGTCATTTGCCTATCTTTCAATGTGGTAAATTTGCTGTAAAGATTTGGATTCCATCCATCATCATCATCACCTATCTGACCTTAACTTGGAAAAATACAATTACTTTTCAATGTGCAACATAAATACTACTTCAACTGCAACAAAATATATACTCCCCCTTTCCTATACCAATTGCACCATTTTAGTCGTCCCGTCCACGAATTTGACTTTTGGTGAATTAAAACGTGGAAAGTACATTTCGCCCCCGGTCAAAATCAAAATTTTCCCTTTGACCAAACAATATTTATTTTTGTTTATTATACATTTTACCCCAACATTTTCTATTTTATGAAATTGACACTATGTATATTAAAATTAAGTCACATAACTTCTAAAAAAATTAAATTGGCCTAAAAACATATTGCAAATGAGTCCCCAACAATATTAATGTTAAAAAATAAGTCCCAAGATGATTTTTGTTTTAAATTAATCAATTTTTTTCCTTTTTTTTTAATCTTCTTCTTTTTGAAGACTCCGGTACCGGAGTCCATCTCCGATTAGGGAGCTTAACATCTCCCAGATTCCGAAGTTGGAAAGCTCCGATTAGGGAGCTCCCTAATCGAAGTTTTTCAGCTCCGATCTGGGAGCAGAAACTGCTATCATGACCCCAACTCCGATCAGGGGAGCAAAAAATGCTCCGATCTGGGAGTATAAATGCTCCCTGACCGGAGCGGAAAGGGCATCTCTGTTTCGCTACCGGAAATTTGGAAGAAGAAGAAGAAAAGGAAAAAGGAAAAAAAAAAGATAAAATTAAAACGGAAAAAAGAAAAAATAAAGATAATAGCATGTTTGGGGAGAGGAGGGAGAATAATGCCACATTGTTTGGTCAACTCAGCCAAGGGAAAATGGACCCAGATATAATTAAAAATACGATGGTCCCTTATACGAAAAGTGACTATCTAGGTAGGGGTCCAACCGTAAAAATCCTTTTTTTTTTTTTGAAAAAAAATATATTGCCCCGAGACCTTTTTTTAAAATTGCATTTTACCCGGACATCTTTTTAAAATATTATAGTACCCAGACTTTGTTTTTATTGCATTTTACTATACTTGTTGAATCACATTTATGCTTTAGCACTTATTGTAAAAAGTCGTCCGAACTCGAAACTTAAAGTACCAGCAACTTCATTACTGAAAATTAATAAGTACTTGCTGAGAATTTTTTTAGATACGAAAAAGTTTTAAAGATTATTCACCACGGGGATAAATGGTAAATCATTATTGATACTTGCTTTGCCGGTTAAAAAAATATAACTTCAGCCCCGGGTGTACACGTACAGGAAAAGATAAATCTCCGATCACAACACACTTTAATATATTCAGTTCGCGTACTCGTTATCTATTTCTGAGAAATTACAAAATGAGGATCAAGCTGAACGAACCAAATATCACAATGGGTTCTATGCAGAGCTATCGTTGGATCTCCATAACTGCTGCTTCACGTAGAAGCTGGATTTGAATCTCCACGGAGAATCTTTTATGCTCCAACATCTTCCAACAATAAATGATTGAACAGCCCCCATGAAGGCCTGAACTTCTTAGGTTTTGCAGTCAGTCACCACACTGAAAATTGAAATGTTGATCTTGGCTGATAAAAACATTCATTAGCTCATGTATTATACTATGATTCATCTCACCTGAACTTTGAAAACTACTACGAATGACCATAATAGCATCTATTTTCAGCAGATGACCGGTTTCTACTCGAGGACAGTCCTAGAATCATTCTCCAGTGTCCATACCATAGCTTATCATGGACAATCGGCCAGGACACAGAGGGAAGCATGTGACACCTGCCTTTATTGGAAAATGGTCAATATATGTTAAGTCCTCGTTGGAAGATTTATCAGTCAGGTCCTCACCGGAAGAAGCATCACCCGATTCATCATCTGAGTCGTCTGCACGAGAATAATAGACTTTTTAAGCAGACATGTGATACAGGAGATCGTAAATAAAATACCCAAAATACTACTTAAGCATACACAAGCTCCATAGAGCCCTAACCTGCTATTGGCAGAGGATCAGAAATATAAACCTTTGGCGTATCATTTCCAAGTTCCGCTTGTTCGTCTTGAATCCGTTTTGCTGATTCTGATGCACTGTGGCTACATCGTCGCACCTCAATCTTCTCCAAAGAACAAATGTCTGCCAAGCCAGAAGGGACTTCCTCAAGGTCATAGCAATCGTGTAAAACCAGATTCTGAAGGCGTGGAAAATTATCGTCAGAAGCAATCCATCGCTTTATGTTCAAGTCCCTCAATGCTAGAAATTTGAGTTTCGGAAATTCTACATCTCCCATATCCCACAGTTTATGTTCTGCAGATCCATAGTTCAATTTGAGAATCTCCAAGTTTGGTAGTAGTTGCGGAAACCTTGAGATATCATTCCATTTGAGGCAAAAATCCTTCAGTGACAACCTTTTCAAGGTTGATGGAAGACTTAATCGGAGGTGATTACATGGCTCTGCATCATACCACTGGACCTGAAGTGATTCAAGTTTAAGAAGAGACTCCAATCTAGGCCACCCAGAGCTATTTCTTCCTCGTTTAGAGAAGAGGCACTTTAATCTCTGAAGATTCGGAAATCTTCCAATCAGCTTTGTCTCTTCTCCGCAAAGATATGGCATTGAAAGAGTCTGGAGATTTTCCAACTTGCTAGAGTCTTCAGTTGGGTCACTAAATACAGCACTACCAATATGAAGATGACGCAACTTCTCTAATTTCCAGACCTCATGTGGCACTTCAGTGTTATGTGAGTTGAGGATCAAGGTCTCTAAGTTCTGCAGAGTGAATACTGATGATGGGATTCCATCCACCAGATCCTCCTGAACTGAAATGTACCTCAAATTAGCTGGAAAAGTTATGTTGGTCAACGAGGAGAGATGTCGACGTGCGCTATCCATATGAAAGATTTTTAACATCTTGTGGTTGTGAAAGATTAACTGAAGAAGTTTCTTGCGCTCAGAGCTACTTGTAGTTGAAGCAGTGCTCCTAGCAGACAAAAAAAGGGAGTTTAAACGACTTGGTATTGAAAGCCTTGAGAGGTCTTCATATGTGATAGGTGGGCGTGGAAAACATTCATCTGCATTTGAAGAAGTTTGAGCACTTTCACTCAGAGAGGCACTCGCTCGTCTTTGATAAATCATATGCTCCGGTAAGTGTTCAATTCTCTCAAAATGCTGCAAGAAATTCTCTGCCCTGGCTTTTGACAAAGCCATATCACGCATCAAATCATGGACACGAAAAGCTCTAACCGATCCATCAGACTTTCTTTCAGCTATCATGAGAAGGCTTCTATCGATTAGATCCATGAGGTATGTTTCTGCTTGAACCTCTAAGCTCCTCTTCTTAGTTTTCCTTATCAAACCCTCAGCAATCCATAACCATTTTAACTCATCTGCAGATATAGTCTTGTCCTCTCGAAATGCTCCGATGTAAAGAAACAATGGTTTTAAGTGATCAGGTAATAACTCGTAGCTTAGATCCAATGCTTTTATTCCTTCTCCTTGAGAATCATCAGCAGTATAAAGACAAAATCTCTCTGCAACTTCTTTCCACACATCCTGATCCGTATCAGATTTAGCAAGTAATCCAGCTACCACGACAACTGAAAGCGGTAACCCTCCACATTTACTTGCAACTTTCTTACCAATATGAAGCAATTCAGCTGGGCATTCTTCTTTGGGATAGACCCTTTGTTTCAGCATATCCCAACTTTCATCATCAGATAAAAGATGGAGTTCAAAAGGATTGCTATCATAACCCATTGATTTGATCCGACTTGTCAGCACAATCCGACTTCCATTTCCATCATTTGGAAAGAAACGCTTAAGATACTCGAACACACTTATGTTCCATACATCATCAAGAACTATCAAATACTTCCTGCCCATAAGCTTCTTGTGAAGCCGTAAACCTAATTCTTCACAACCGTCTTGATGGCTTTCATCAGTTCCTAAGATTCTAAGAAACAAGTCTTTCATGGAGTAACCTTGGGACACAACACACCATGAACGGAGTTGAAAGTGATTGACTGTGTAAGGATGTTTATAAACTTTTGTTGCGAGAGTAGTCTTGCCGATTCCCGGCATACCAACAATCGAGATAACATCCAGTTGCTTCTTATCACTGGCAAGCCGTTCCATCATTTGCTTTGTCTCATCCTCAAAACCCACAACCACATCAGTTTGTGGGACTGATGCTCGTGATGATATACGAATAGCATCCCTCATCGAATTACCTTTTGGACCTAGTTCCAGTGGCAAGACATCACTAGAGCCCTTGATGATGATTTCTCCGGCATTAGCTTTTTCCTTGATTAGATTAAATTGATCCATCAAGTCAGAAAGTAGAAATGATCTGCAGCAAATATGGAAATCTCCTGCAGCAAATGCATTGATGATATACTCGGCACTGTATGCTACATTTCTGACACAGAGAAAAAGATCTTGTGAACTATCGTCTTTTATGCCATAATCTCTAATATTTTGGAGAAATGATCTGAAAACAACAAGGTCCTGCTGAATGGTTTGGAACTGATCCTTCCAATCCCTCTTCAACTCAAAATCATTAATTCTCAACTCCTCCAAGTCCTCAAGTAGAAAATTCAAGTAGCCCAAGAGGTCAGTCTGTGGAGCTTGTAGACATAACCTCTTAAAAATTGCAAGAGAGATTATCCTTGTGAGTTGTAACTTGACATGCTCCAACTTTGAGAGCAGGTTATGTAAGCCACTCCTCATCTTTAATCGTATCGTTTCATCTACCTCGTTCTTCAAAGATAAGCAAATGATGATTCCCAAGCCTCTTAGCACATCAACCATTTCTACTCTGCCATTAACTAGTACCTCCTGGTCTATGAGATACTCTGACCATTGGTAAAAGACAACACGTGCCACATACACCAGGTCCTTGTCAAACTCAGATTGATTTTCTGATAATCTTTTCAAATCAATACCCTCATTCTTCCGTAGCTCAAATTGATAATGCCGAAAGTAATATGCATACTGAGTGAGAGTTTCATTGCTCAAGAAACCGTCAAACTGTAACGGCGATAGCAAAGGTTGAAAAATCACGGTGAGCCAATTAGATACCTCAAAACTCACCTTGTCTTCATCGAAGTCATCATCAAAGAACCACAAGATTATGCATGCTAAGTTACTCAATGCAATATCAATATTTTCTTTTGTACGCAGTAGGTTCTCTTGGTTGAATGCATGTTTAGGTGTGTCACAGATAAAAGAATGCACCAACCTTAACACATCCTGAATAATTCTGATTTGGTGTTTTGCCTGCTCTGTGATCTTTTCTTCTGGAAGACAGACGAGAGTTGCTTGCAAACAACCAACATGGGCCACCAGAATATCATCAGTGAAAGGAGTAGTTGAGTTTGATTGCCACGCCAAAGAATGTATGATTACACGACTTACTTCAGTATCAATAGAGTTCATGGTCTCAGAAGACGGTTGTGCCCGAGCACAGCCATAGAGACAATACACGGAATGGAATGTCATACAGTCTAGGGCAATTTCAACCCAAGGGCATATACCCTCCCAACTTGTACAGCCTGTGGACTCCTCAATAGACTGGACAAAATTCTTCAGAACAATACGGAGCTCTTTATGGTTCTTGTGACAGCAGGTCCTATCTATAGCAGCTTCGTTGAGATGTTCTCTCAGTAAGTCCTTACCGAAGGTGAAATTAGATGGTTTGCACCTTGCTTCGATAATGAAAGAGCTATCTTCAATCTCTGACATCATACATAGGAGGCTGTTAAACTTACTATCAATTTTCACGCATAACAGACTCCAATCCAATGGTTCAGCACCGATAAGGAGCTGTGATACATCTATAAAGAAGTCAGTTTCAATGCGTGTCAAAAGATCAACCAAACCCCTATTTATCATTCCATCAGCACTGACACACTGTCTCAATGCCCACCGAATGATCCCAATCAGGTGCCGTTGCATGAAAATAGTTTTTTCTATGGAATCAACACGGATGCTCCCTGTATCATTTTCACGGAAAGCCACTTCGATCACATCAGCCATCGAGTTAAAGTTGTTGTACACATCCTTCATCACTTGGGGCACCATGTCAATATCTTGGGCAAAATCTTTTCGATCATTGAACAAGTGCATCTTCCCACATACTTGTGGAGTCTTGCTTGAAGAGCTCCCATCCATTTTCATAAACTCACACCAGATTCCTCTAATTCACACTAGTATATATGACATGGATAGTGCAATGGCGCTGTATTCTGTCCTGTTAAAAAACCAGCTTCATTATCTTACAAAAGTTAACAAAATCCAAGTATAAGCCGGAAAGCGAAAGTAAAATTCACAAAACATGCAAAATAACTCTAAAAAAAGCTACTAGCATATAAAAAATCACATTAACAAACACTACAAAAACCAGATAAATCGGTAGTAGTATTATTTATTTTATTTTTTGAAACAACAAAAAAATCGGTAGTAGTATTATAAAACAGAGATGATGCTGGCCTACTTGCTGAAGAAGCTTGACAAGTATTTTGGTTTCCTTTTTCATTTTCCCAATTCAATCATACAACAAGTCAACAATCACAAGTATGCAAAGTAGAGATTCTATGACGAATTCGGACCAAAGTAATTAACTACTACTCGTTTTTAATGAATATGATTGATTATGCTATGCTATGCTATGCTTGGGCGAAAAAATTAAAGAAGCTCGGGCGAGTGAGTATGGTTACTTACCTGGAATCGGCGACTGGATGGTTTTGAGATGATCGATCGGAGCCAGTTGTTGATTTCTGGTGCTGCGAAATATAGATAAATTCGACGGAAAATGTAGGAGCTAGAGATGAATGAATTGACTACAGTTTCGCAGGTCAACTGCTTGTTTTTCTGCAAGTTTGGACTAGTAGTTCGTCCCACATTGCTACTTTACTTGGCAAATGGATTGTACTTTTCTGCATAATTTTCCTTCGCTAAAATTACACATGGGCCCCTCCAAAAATTACCACTACCACACCTTCGAATTCGATGACACTGAAACTTTACACCTATACTCATTCGGTAGTTCATACATGTCTCATGTCTGTCTTTTCTCACATCCAAGAGATTGTAAATTATTCTTAAATCAAATCGTAATAATAAAAATATTTATAAAATTTTATAATACTACATTTTAAAATTTTATTATAATATAAGTCCGTGTTAAATGCTTTTATCATTAATTTAAAATTTGAATTCATGTGGACATGACATTGAAACTGCGAGCATATTATTGCGTCCAACTGGGACGATTTGGCGGATTTCATTACTTCGGCCCAGAACTAATGAAATCCAGATTAATGGTGATAGCTAAATTTTTTAAATAATGGGATTCTTAATACAAAAATAAATTTTAATCATATTGTGTTAATTCCAAAGTGTAAGATTCCTGGTGTTATTACTCAATTTACCAATAAGTTTAATAATGTGATTTTTTAAGTTGCTTCTAAGTGTATTACGAACCGACTAAAACCTCATATATATGAATACTTTGATTAGTGAAACGAAATAAACTTTTATTCCAAGGAGATATAATCTGGATAATGTCTTGGTTTCCTATGAGCTTAATCATTACCTCAACCAGAAAACTAAGGGCAAAGCCAGCTTCCTTGCTTTAAAAACTGGGTGTGGAGTGGACTTTTTTAGAGAAGATTTTGTACATGGTGTTTCAAATAATTATATTGATAGCTAGAGTAATGATGTGTGTTCGCACTGTTTCTTATGCTTTAATCATAAATGGAAGTGAGTCTTGTCCCTTTTCTACATTTAAAGACTAGAGGTATCCGACAGTGAGGTCTCTTTTAATTTACTATCTTTTTTCCTTTTGTACTGAAGCTCTTTGTTCACTTTTTGCTGAAGTAAATACTAGAATTAAAGGAGTTAAAGTTAGCCCCAATGCTCCTAAATCTATCACCTTCTTTTTGTTGATGATACTATGATCTTTTTGCCAAACTACTATTGACGCTGCTAATGCTATCCAAATTATTCTGCATGTTTATTGCTAGCTTGGATTCAAGACAAGTAATTAATTTAAACAAGTTTAATGTGATTTTTAGTCATAATACTCCAGTTGCATTGAGACCATTACTACTCTACATTCTATTTTAAATGTCCAGGTTGTGGGAAAACATGAAAATTACATGTGTCTTCCAACTACTTTGGATAAAAGTAAAAAGAAAGTTTTTAATTGGTTTAGGGAGAAAGTGTGGAAAAAGATTCAATCTTTTGTTGAATTTTCTTTGATTAAATCTGTGCTATAGACTATTCCTACGTATGTCATGAGTTGTTTTAAATTGTCTGATAACCTTCTTCATGAGGTTGAGTCTTAATTTCTATTACTGGTGGAGAAATGGTGGTCATAATAGTCTGTATTGGTTAAAGTGGGAAAACCGTTGTCTTAGTTAAAAGAGATGGGACGTTGGGTTTTAAAAACCTTTGTGCTTTTATTTACTTGAAAAACAGGCCTGACGTATTTTTACTGAACCTGATTCTTTGCATAGTTGTGTTTTTTAAGTAAAATATTTTCCACAAACCTCTATCTTTGATGCTACTCCTAAGTTCAATGATTCTACTTGCAGCAAATGACCTTGTTAAATAATACTTGCAGCAAATGACCTTGTTAAATAAGGAATTAGTTGGATGATCGGTAATGGGAAAGTATTGGGAGTTGGATTACCGGACTTACATAATGAAGATGAAGGTACTTAAGTTTCATTTTAATTCACCTAGATTTATCATGAGTGGGATTTGACTATTATCACCTATCTTTTATGGCAATGATAATTTAGAATATTTATTATATTTATAAGAAAAAGTTCCTACTTCCTCGGTTCCCTTCTATCTTCCCATTTGATTTTGTTGACTTTTTTAACCTCCGTTTGACTCCAAATTAATCCTAATTCACATCGCAAAAGTAATTTTAAAAATTATATTATGAAACTATAAGATCTACAATTTCATAATATAAGTTCAAATATTAATGTTTTTGTACGATTTAAGACTAATTTGAAGTCAAATGGAGACAAAAAAAGTCAACAAAATTAAAGGGAGATTATGTGAATTTGTAACGTATAAAAGAATCAGACAAGACTTGTATAGTTGCATGTAGCCATCATCAATGTTCTATGTTTTCATTGAAAAATATGTAAGAACCTCAAAAACTGAATATGTGTTCTCTCTTCTGTCCATACTCTCTATAAACTCCAAACTTTTAGCTCTTGTGTCGTGTTCACTCTTTTGTCGATACTCTCATATATATAATGGTAGAAAGGCTTGTTCGAAATCCTTTAGGAAACGCGTGAATGAATCTGAACGCTTAGATCTTCAGTCTTCTATTAGGAAACGACTTCTTCTTTGTTGAACTCCTTTTACTTTTAGAACTTAATTGATTTACTTTTTGAGTTATTCCTTGAATAAGTCTCTCCCTTCTTGAACTCTGACAATTCCCACGTTCTAATAAACTTCTTGCACAAGTAAAACAGCTACAGCCGTGGAACAGTTATTGTTAGAATAGGTAAAACAATAAAAATCGGTAAGTGCTCTGTTTCCAGTAATACGGGGTTGAGTGAACCTATAGGTGAATCCCTATGTCAACACCCTAGAAACACCCTAGAAACAGCAACACTTACGATACTGGAACAAGGGTTTAAGAGAAATATTCGAGCAATACTACTGCCTACAGGTTATAAAACCATCTTCATAGCTGACCAAGATTGCGAAGTGCATATGGACATATGTTGGATGTAAAATTACCTCAAAAAATCTTCCTTTGGAGCACATAATCGTGTAAGAAGAACTTGTATTGTAGAATGGTTAGTCTACTTCTATGTACGTCTTTGCAAATATATTAATTCCTGTTACAAAATTCATTGTTATTATGGTCAAGCCTAGCTAATCCGTATACTATCTAGGTACAGGTTCAGGCCAACTCAAATAACACAATAACAACTATAATTCATTGTTAGTGTTTTTTACTAGGGGCTTTCTATTCTCAGGTCGGCTCCGTACCGACCTAAACTCAGGTCTTCATTCAATAGTTGCCATGTGACGCTTAATTTAATCTCATCCATTTATTTCGGTTCAAAGTCATTTTGGTACGATGGATTATAATTAATTTTTTTTAACATTAAAAATCACCACAAAAATACAAATTAACTATAATGCCCTTAATTTCAATTTATATGATTACATATACATGTAAACCTTATTAATTAATCTTAATCACAAACCAAAGTTAATTGATCATAATTAATTTATCCATTTTAATGATACATAAACTATCGAACACTTCTAAATAATATACTTCTTAGCTAAAAGAATAAGCCTCTGTTATTGTCCTCTACAAATGTTGATATATAGCTAGTGCAATTAGATTAAGGAAAACGAATATCCATTGAATTGTTGTTGAAATTAATTTGATATATATTGATTAATTTTAATTTTAGTTAAAGTAAATTTTTATTTTTAATTTAATACTTATAAAATATTATAAATAGTAAGAACTTATTTAAATTATTTAAATGAATTTTTGAAAGTAGGGGTATAACTGCACATTTATATATTTTTATCAAAATTTAATAATTATAATGAAATATATAATAAAGACTTACGTTACGTTTAGGTCGGTACGAAGCCGACCTGAGAATAGAAAGCCCCTTCTTACTATAAGAGAATTGTGTTTTCCACAAGATCCAATCAATCTCTTGAACCCCGAAGGAAAATTCAGAATTGTCCAAGTTAAAGATATAATTTTTCTAGAATTTTTAAAAATTTATTATATAAATTGCCATATAGTAATGTAATAAATAATATTAAAATTAAATTTATTTTTCATATATTTTTAGCAATACCTATATATTCGAATATCAAAATAATGCTTTATCACGCATAAATTTAACCTTGAATTAAGGTGGATAGGATTTAAAGTCTTAAAACATGTCATATCGATAAATAGAAAAAGATTTAGCAGGCAAATCTAAATTTAAAAAGCAAAAAGAATAAATATTAAAAATATAAGATAAAAAAATAAAATTAAAATGATTGATAAGAGTCTAAATAAACACACAAAAGAAGAGAAAAGAATAGGCAAGGGGCACACGAGGATCGAAATCGCGCCTGTGGAGTGGAAGATTTACACTTCCGCCACCAGGACACTTAAACATTTAGTTCTATTACTACTATATAGATACTATTATCAAACATTTCAGTGGACCTCACTAGACCCCCCATCTCCGCTACTGATCTCTTGTACTCCATATAAAAACACATGGAAGAACAAGGCCGCATATAGATGTAAGAAGTAGTTGGAATAATTAGTTATTGGATGCAAATTAGTACTTGCTAACTATCTTATATATTAGGCATGTTTGTCCTTTGAGATTGTATATGGTTCTTGTAACAGTGAGTAACCTCATATTACTTCCTACAAAACAAGATAGCTATATACAAACATAAGTTTTGCCTGCTTGTTTTTATATCACATCTGAACTTACATGTTTGCCATTCAAAAAGCTTACCAATCTCAATTTTGCATCAGAACTTAGACTTCATTTAGGACAATCGCAAAAGGAACTTCAACATTAATTTATGACTAGAAATGATGAGCAAAGGAACTTGTATATGTAAAAGTCAAACTCCATCAAATAAACAGATGTAACAGGAACTCAAACTTCATATATTGGACTAAGGAGAAGGTTCAAAGAAACTTATACTTCATATAGAGACTACAAAATTGGTTCAAAGGAACTTACACTTCATGTAGGACTAAAAAGAAGTTGCAAAAAAAAAACTTAATTAGGACTTCATTTAGAACTAGAAAACAAGGAGCTGAGGAACTTAATTAAACTTCATGTAGGACCAAAAAGAAGATGTAAAGGAACTTAAACATCATTTTGGACTAAAAAGAAGGTGCAAGTAAAAGGAATTTACACTCCATTTAGGACTAGCAAATAATGCGCAAAAAGACCAACTCAATTAGTAAAAGAAGGCGCAATGCAAATGGCTTAAATTGCAGTACTTTGGACTAAAACAGGTGCAAAGAAGCACAATAAATTTCACTTCACTTACAAAATATCATTGGGAACTGATAATTATATTGCAAATTAAATTTACATTAATAATCACATCTCAATAATCCAACAAACTACATTCCTAATTCATGGTCAAGCCTAGTCCCAACCAAGTACTAGCATTGATCACTACGGGCGGTATTGAAAACCAAGCAAGGTTAAAGTACGTAATTGTTAAAGGATATCTTTCTTCATCATTAAGTGTAAGTTAGAATTCCAATCTCACAATCGGGAGGTTTAAATTAATTTTTAGTTTATTCTTTTGATTAGTAGTATAACATAAAAGACATAAAATCAATCTTTGGTGTCAAGTAAGCATTGAAGAATTGACCTACTTAAGTTCATGTCCGAATTATATTGTAGATTTCATCAGGTGTCATGCAATAATGAAGAATTCTTACTCAGCTAATAAACATTTCAGTACTATTTGTGTTAACAGAGACCCTTTAACAAGACAAGTAGAAGATACAGTAATTGGATATATAGATAAAACTATTATATTTGTGTTTGTATATATGCATGTACAGGGGTAGTATGATTTGCCTCTACAAGATCCTGATCTTGCAATATTTTGAAGTTATGGATGTTAAACCAATAAAAAGAAAAGAAAAGAAAAACTAAAATCACAATAAAAAATTACCTGTTTCTGCTGATGATCACGGTTGAATTTATCAAAGCCTTTGTTCACCTGCAGGTTTGTGAACCGATAAAAAAAAAAAAAAAAGGTTAGAGAGGTGCAAAAATAAATTAATTAGTACAGAACAATAAGAATCAAGAATCCAATATCAGAGAACCCTAGTCTGGCCCTGATTGTACTTGTTCAACAATTTATTATTTTCTTTTTTTTGGTTGTCAGGTTAGAGTACCTCAGATCTAGATCTTATAAGATGAAACGTCATTAGTACCTTTAAATTAAACTAAATTTCTTTGATATAAATAATGAAGAGATATAGTATATATAATCTGAGATCTACTACATATGTAACAGTAAATGAACAATCACATATAACAAGTGATATATATGAAAGAGTAGTGGATTGAGAAATTAGGGTGATGACAGAAGACTAGAGAGCACAAAGGAGTGAGATGCAAGACCATTTGTTGCATTTCATCATCATCTGTGCTCTCTATCTTCTGTCAACATAACCCCAAATATTCAACCCCCATCCTCCAATTAAATCATACCACAAATTCAAAGTTAGTAATGTAGAATAGTGACTTGAACTTAAAATATATAAACCCATAAAAAAAAAAGACTTTAATTTTTTTTTTCTTTGATGAAAGGATGAAGGGGAAAGTAGGTGATGACAGAAGACTAGAGAGCACAAAGACTGAGACACAGTTTGTATGTAATGTTTGTATCACTCATCATCTGTGCTCTCTATCTTCTGTCAACACATCACCATACACCCACCTCACCACAATCATCTACAACCAATACAAACCTTACATGTGTCACCAAGAAAGTACTAGCTCCAACCTGAAACTGAACTCAACAACCAAACTATCAGAAGAAAAAAAAAATGAGTAAGAGAAAATTTCAGAATCTAGTACTAATGATGCATATATGATGATTGTATAGTATGTTGTATTGTACTGAAGAGTTTCCTCAAGTAGTACCTCTATTTATAGGGCAAACTGTCACAACTTGATGATGTGTGTGCCACAATCAGTCCAAGATTATTGGAGTTCAAAACCTGCATTTGGATATTATTAGCATTATAAAATTCACTAACTACTGTACTTACTTTTAAAGATATTATCTTTTATTCATTTTCAACATATGATATGATAATGAAAGAACTTTGGAGAATTGTGGGTGACATGATATGAAACATATTAGTATTATATGATAATAATAGTAGCAAAAGAAAGAAGAAAAGACATTTGAAATTCTGGGAGCAGGAGATGATGAATTGGGAATATGATCCTTTGCAAGTATAGTGGTGCACCAAGAATCTATTTCTTTCTTCTTTAGGTGAATGTTGTAAGACTGCCATTGGATAGTTTTGACGTCAGTGCTTGACCACATATTTCACCAATCACCTTTATTTTCATGTTAAATTTCTCGGTTTTATTTACAAAGTTAATCTTTGATCAAATGTATACATGTTTGACCCGTATATTACATTTAAATTTATAAACTTATGACCTTTAATTATACTCATTTTCATTTTTAATAATTGTTGTTTTAAGCTTTTACTACTATTTGAAAAATATTTGACGTTTTGTATTTGTCAAGAAAGAATTTATTCATGATTAACGCATTGTTTAATTCCATACTCCCACCATTTTTTTAGGATGTTTTAGTCAAATGCACACATATTAATGAAATGATTGATTTACCTTATTTTACTCATTCAACAATTATTGTTATGTAAAATATCAACACTACCTAATTCAACCTATTTTATTGGTTATTAAGGAGGAGATTTGTGCACTTTAATAAAATGTTTGTAAAAAATGAGAAAACTAAATTGAAATTATAATATAATAATAGGAATAAACCTAAAACATTTTATATTTATGGAAGAGCCAAAAAACCTAAAACATCTTAATAAACAATGGAGTGAATATCATTTAGAGGTATCATATAATTGGTTGACATGTTATAATTACTTGTAATTTTTAAAAAATCAATGAATTGAATAAGGTGTATTAAAATGTGTGAAAAATCTAAAATCCACGATTAGAAAATATAGGAGGGAGTACATTTTTAAAATAATTTCATCCATATAATTTAGAAATAATGTGCGGTCAAATATAAATATCATTGACCAGATAGAAATTTCGTAAAAAAAAGGAGTAAGTATTAATGGTACAAATATGCTCATTCTATTTGAGATGGATCGATCCTATACCACACTAAAATTATTGTATCATCTTTTATAAACCAATGTTATATGTATACCTATCGGTTTAATATAGCAGTAAAAGCAAGACGTGTAATTGGATCGACTCAGCAAGTACCCATTGAAATAGGATCCACAAAAGTAAAAGCACTTGCCATTTGTTGGTTATTGGCGAGATCCCTAAAACGTATCAATTATGTATATTTATTTTGTTGACTTTTTTTGTTTTGTTTAACTTTCGATTATTTATAAATTATCAAGAAAAAAAATCAATTTAAAAAACAATGTTGCGAAAACATAGTTTCTATTTATTTATTATTTTTTCGGTGTGATTTGAGATTTATTGAGAGTCAAATAGGATGAAAAAAATTAATAAAATAAACGTAAATAATCACTTGACAGTAAAAATGTTTGTCCTATACAATTTATATGTGAAAGTACCGGACTGTGAGTTGCGTACTAGCAGCCTAGCAGGGAATCCTGGACACCCACAAGTATTACATGTGGTTATATGCTAATATGCATGACAAAGTGAAGTCCCGATCAACTTTAATGCTGCGGCTGGTCTGTGCAAGTTGCAGGTGGTGGTGCCGTAACGCCGGTGGATACGGTCGATCGAGTCCAGATTTTTTAGTAAATTTTCAAGGTATGATACAAGTACAACAAGACAAAGATCGATGGCTAGCTCCATATAGCAATTTAGCAAAGCACATGCCAAGACATGCACGCCTAACAGACAAACCAAGTCAGTAGTATACTGCAGGTTTATTTTTCAACCAATCAGAACAAGACCACTATCATGAGTCCTATCTTTCTTTATATCTATCTCATCTTAAATCAATGTATAGACAGACCATTGTATAGTTCCAATATACCTAGCTCACCTTCCAAGAACGCCACACTTTGATTGACAACATGCATTCCAATAGCTGAATATATACCACTTCCAGTTACATGGGTTTTAATCAAATTATACAATAATATGTATAATTAAAATTATACGGAAGGCGATTTAGCGGGGTATTTTTTAGGCTAGAGAAAAAACGTCCTACATTATAATTAAGATATTAAAATATAATTTTTATATATAATTTTTATATGGTTTTTAAGCGAATGGTGCCCAAGTTAATCTAGCCTTCCAAGTTTCAACTGAACAAGGAGCCAAGTTTTTGCAACTGATTGGATCGAGAAATTGAACCAAATTCGCACCCTACCGTTATTTTTTCTTTTCTGAAAATAAAATTAAAATAAGTACAGACCGAACTACAGTAAAATCTCTATAAATTAGTATTATTATGATCGAACTTTTTATTAATTTAGCAAAATATTATATACGAATTAAGTAATTGATAAATTAATAACTTATTAATTATTTTGAAGGGGTTGTAACACATATTCATAAATGGCCTATAAATTTTCAAGTGCAATAAACTAGTTACATTCAAAGTTCAAACAATAATTTAGAGTTACAAAAATCCAACGATGTGATGTCGAAATAATATATAAGAGTGCAAAAAAAAATCATCATAACATTTTAGAAGGTGTTGAGATGGATATTTCTTCTCCAAAAATAAAATTACAAAAAAAGATTGATATGAATCACTTGCTACATTTTTCCCTTGTGAAATGAAATGTTACAAAGTTTAAATTATAGGAAAAATAGTGGCAGATATCATTTAATAACTTCTAGTAAGGATAAAAGTGAAAATAGTTTATTAGCTTTGGAATCGATTACTCTAGAAGAAACATCGCAATTGGCAACAACTATATTCATAACTTTTTGTTGCATTATGAGAAAACAATGTTACAATTCTTAATTGCAATGGACAGAGAGTTAAATAAACTTAATATAGATCAAATAACAAGTGGCCATAGATACATATATTTTGACTAAATTTTTTTAGAAATTTGAAGTGGATCACACAAATATAATACTAGAAATCTAACTCTCTCAAAAGTTTAAACCTCTTTGGGGAAGCCAATCAAGTGAAAAATTAATATGGGGTGGAGTTTGTCTCCGATGATTTTTTGAACCCAGGTGGGCGTGAGCCAGAAGGCTCTGATACCATGATAGAATACTAAATTTTCCAAAAATTTAAAACTGTTAGGGAGGAATAGAATCTAGTCATTTATATTAGGTGTGTTATCAGGGGCGGAGCCAAGATTTGAAAGTGGGAGTGGCGAACACGAGTACTATATGTAATTTGGTTAGGTCCGAGTCGGGTCGGGTCAAAATTTCGACACTAAATTCACCATAAATATTGAATATGAATATCGAAGTAAAATGAAGGGAAAGAAAGAATAATATCATGATAACACACAAATAAAAAATGAATATGATTCAAATTTAAAAATTACCTCATAAAATAAGACCTATTTCTATGATAATCGTACTCTACTTCATCTTCTCGTAATTGAATCAATGGAAAAACCCTCTAACAATTTCATTTTCAATCTTGTTTGATGTGGTAAATAAGAAATCAAAACTCATCATCACCGTCTCCAGTCAACAATTTATACAATGTGTTTTTCTTATCTTTCTTGAAAAAAGAACACATCAATAAATCAATAGTTAATATGGATATAACAATTTATATAATTTGTTTTGCCATGGCAGCAGTAGTAGTGTAGTACTACAACTAATCAACTATTCATCTAACATGAATCAAAGTTCGAGGCAATCATGAATCATCATAAACGAAATAACAAAGAGTTCAATTACCTAATTTGCTTCCGGATGGGCAATTCCTCATATTTTTTACCGTGATTCATTATTTAGGAGGAGGTTCGAAAGGGGTTGAATTCGGTTGGAAAGAATTTGAAGTATAAAATGGACTGCAAATAAAAGAATTGACTTTTAACCCTCTAAAATTAGTTAATTAGTAAACTAGCCTCTTTTATATGTATGTCAAATATATTTATTGTTAAGTATATCAAATTTTAAATTATCTCAACATTTTAATTATAAAGCCGACTAACTAAATATACTAATGAAGAAATTCAGGGGTGGCGAAACCTAAATTTCTTAAAATTTCGCATATAGTAATAGAAAAAATAAAAAATTTGGGGGGTGGCGGCTGCCGCCCTCTGCCACCCCTGTCTCCGCCCCTGTGTGTTATATTAGTTCCCCAATAAAATATAGTATAAATAATGTTTTACTAATTATTAATTTATAATTTCATTGGTACCACTACATATACATTAGGATTTAATAATTATTATCTTATTATTTTATTGATTGTGGTTCAAAATTTGTATTAATTTTTAATTGGAACCATTTTATCAGGGATATTAATTTTAGGATATTAATTTATCGATTATTAATATGGAGATTTTACTGTCTAGCTATTAGGGCAATTTCTTAACTCTTTACGTAGTTGAAAACTTATGATGAGGTAATTATTGCAGGCCGCCCATGCAGAAGTTTTGATCGTGATCTGCTACTACTACTCTATTTGCTCTTGGCTCTTTGGAATGTTTAATTGTAGTACTACGTACAACCTAGAAAATTTAAAAGGACAAAAGAGTACTAGAAATTAAAGATACTTGCTCCGATCCATCACAACTAATTACAAAATGTTCACTATGTATGTGTCGGCCGTCGGGTTTTAACAACGCAGTAAAAAAGGGAAACCAACAGACAGTTTATACAGCTAGCTAGTGTAATCATTAAAAAAGAAAAAGAAAAAAAAGAAAGAAAGAAAGAACTGTAATATTAGATGAGAAGTTGAGATCGGACAAAGATAAGTGTATATATCTACTCGGAATAACAAATGATTAAAGCTCGATCTGTTCTCTTCGTCTGAAAAAATTTGAACTGAATTGAATTGATCTGAACTGAATGAATCTGAACTGAACTGAATTTATTTGTAGTACAAAATACTATTAAACAAATCTGAACTGATCTGAACTGAACTGAATTTAAAATAATCAATTTTCATATGAAAAGAACAGAGCCTAACTCACTATTATTCCTAAGACACCGGAGGCGAAGACAATGCGTGAACTACGCCCTATCTTTTGTTGTACAACAGTGTACAAGATCATCTAAAAGATCCTCACCAACCGCTTGGGGAAAGTTATTAATGTGGCTATGAATGATAGCCAATCAGCCTTTCTCTCGGAGAAAACTATCCAAGGTAACAACTTGATGGCACAAGAGTTAGTCAAAGGCTATAATAGAAAGGGGATTTCACAGAGTTGTATGATTTAAATGGATATGCAAAAAGCATATGACACAATGGAATTGTCTGCATTGGAAGGTATTATGCGAGAGTTGGGCTTCTGTATGCCTAGCTTTCATGCATTCACTAGATCATGCTATGTGTCAGTTCAGTTTCTTATCGTTATGAAATCAACGGAGTTCCTTCAAGACTTCTGAAAGCTAAGCGTGGTCTGAGACAAGATGACCCCACGTCACCCTTGTTTTTTGCGTTAGTTATGGAGTATTTGCACCGGTGTTTACAACAACTTGTACAGATTCCCGACTTCAATTTCCATTCAAAATGTGAGAAATTGAAAATTACAAATCTCTGCTTTGCGGATGACTTGTGGAGTGGGAAACATAGCCATTCGAGGAAATCATATCACTAATGGCATGGGATCAAGTTCGTAATCCTCATAGTTGTGGTGGACTTTATATTCGGTCATCGAATGAGGGGAATCAAGCTATGATGGCCAAACTACTATGGAATATCCAAAACAAAACGGATAAACTATGGATACGATGGGTACAAATATACTATCATATTCGCCTCCTTCCACGTGCTCTTGGATCCTTAAAAGTGTTTACAAATGTAGAGATAAAATGTATGGATTACAGGAATGGATGGACTGCATGAACAGAGGCCGTTTTGAAGCCAAAATGATTTATAAAGGGTTGCGTGGCCCTAAGGAAAAAGCTGCCTAGAAAGACTTGATTTTGCTGAATATGGCTCGCCCAAGAGCTGTTTTTGTGTTATGGCCTTGCTTGCCTAAAAAGCTAGCAACGAAGGATCGTTTACAAACATTCAGCATAGCAACTGACCGGAGATGTTGCTTCTGCGGCCCGAAAGAAACAGTCGAACATCTGTTCTTCAGTTGCACATGAACTGATGCGGTCCTGAACTGTGTCTTGCAGTGGGCTCAAACAACTATCACCTGGACAGATTGGGAAAGTATGGTGACTGAACTGAACCGAAGATCGTAAAGGAAAAGGTTGGAAAGCAAAGATTTTGAAAGGACTGACCGCAGAATATGTTTATGGAATTCGACAAGCACGGAACAAGCATATCTTCCAGCAGGTACCAATTGATACGGCCCAAATCAGTGCACAAGTCATTCAAAAGATTGTTCAGCGCAATAATCTGTTTCCTCAACTGAAAGACCCATTTATGTGCTAATTTTAACACTAGGTTGTTTGGCTTTATTTCTTTGGTTTTGTGGTTGGCTTGGACAACGTTTTGTTGGCATTATTGTATTGAAACGTTTTTGGAGTCTTAAGGAGAAGATGTCATACGGTTCCAAAAAAAAAAAAAGGTGGTTAACAAATTTTAGCCCTTCTCGAACTACGCTCTCACTCGTAAGAATTTAAACCATGAACTCTTTAATTCCAAAAGGACGGAACGTGTTTTGCATACTCAAAATACAGAGTTTTATGTAAAATTATTTATACTTAATTTAAAATTAGACATTGATTGTCTTATACCGTAAATTTCTCATTCCCACTGCCCACATTATGTCCTATATATACAAAACATCTAATTTTAGTACGTATTTCGGTATAATCACAACAAGAATTGCAGGAATTAGGCACAGAAAATAGCGACAACGCTACTTAACGACGGATAAAGTTGAACTTTGTTTCAAGCTCAGTTCATCTATGTGATGTTAGAATCCGGCTCCATTTAGTAACGGATAGTTATTTATCCGACAGCTAAATATAAGTCTTTGGTTAGTTGACTGTAATTTAAAAATAAATAAATAAATGACGTATAGGACTATCTGTCGATTTGGTTGACTTAAAAAAATAAAATATTAGCGATGGATAGGGTTTATCCGTCGCTAATCTTTTATACAGACGGGATCAGAGCTTTTCTTTCCCATTTTGAATTTTACCCCTTCACTGCCACGAACCACCTCTGCCACCACCACCTCCAATCGCTGTCTAGAAGCTCCTCTTGATTTCATCTTCGTCTACTTCATTGCTAGCTCTCTGCCACCACCACCATGCACCGCCGCCAACCACCACTGCCACTATCAACACACATCTCAACTCCGCCTCCAATCCGTATCTAATCAACTTCTCTCCTTTTCATTTCATCTACTTCACTCGATTTCAAAGATAAGTGGAGTAACATAAATCCTAACTTTTGGGCTTTAGTTTCTTACTTCATTTAGTAGAATTCGATATGCTGAACTGGTAAATTTGATTTCTACACATACATAAATGACTTATCATTTTTGGATGTTGTCTTGTTGCCTTCCTCATGTTAGATAAATTATAATAAAACGCCTATGTGAAAATTGAATTGGTTAATTCTTTAGTAGTACTAGAGTATAATCATATATTTTGAGATTGTAATGAAGTATCGTAAAGGTTCCATGAAAGATGCATTTTCCGGTAATATTTATCTACTTGGTTAATTTGATTGTAATGAAGTATTGACTTGGTTAATTTGATTTGTCATAACTTTTTTAATTCTAGTTTGAGATACGACTCATTTTACGATTCCTAGTTCTACCACTAGTGCTCCTGGATGAGCATAATATCGGCCCGCCAGACCCGACCGGGCAAACCGCCCGCCCATCACCCGTACCCGTTGACTTTTTTCACGTTAAAATTAGCCGCGGCCGAAAACTTACACCCCCACCGCGAGTTGGGTCGGGTGGTGGGTTGACGGTTGCACCCGCCACCCACCCACCCGACCCAACCCTACTAGTAGTTCTTTACGTAGTAGACTAGTAGTAAGGTATAAACTACTAATAGTTATGTAGTAATAAATTTATACTTTGATGCTATTCAATTTATAACTTAAAGATTTTATATGTTTTGCAATATGTATTTGAACTAATTTTGTTCTTGGATCTCTTTGTTTTGTGATTACAAGATGCTCTATTTGTATATATATTATCTTTGGTGATTTAATGTAACGTGTACTTCTTGAATTTTTTGGAGATTTATTATAAACGTATTTTCACCACGGATATGTAAGTTTCATTTTATGCATTGGCTTTTTGAAATTGGTTTAATTTTTTTTTGTTTTGTTATTTTAATTATATATTTTTTAAATTGTTTGATGGTTAAATTTTAGTTAACGTACTACCGCCACCCGCCCGCCAATTTCTTCACCCAACCCGCCGTGGGTTATCATTAATATCACCCGCCTATTCTGGGTAGGATTAATTTTTGCTTGAAACCCGCCGAAACCCGACCGCGCTCACCCTAGTGCTCCATATAGCTTCGTTCGAGGATACAAATATATAAGATGTTTGTTAGTTGTTACATACAAAAGGATAAAATTGATCAAACCTCCTGAACTTTACTACAATTGAGACATTACCCCCTAACCTATTAAGTTTGAGACTTAACCCCCTCATCTATTTAAAGTGTTACGACATACCACCTATATAATACTTCCCCTTTAATTTAATATTTTTCATTCAATTTAATATTTTCCCTACAATTTAATATGTCAGTTTGACTCCAATTAATCCTATTCATACCGAAAAATAATTTTTAAAATTATATTATAAAAATATAAGATTTTACTTCTATAATATAATTTCAAATCTTATTTTTCCAATACAATTTATATTATAAAAGTGAGAAAATAATATTTTCATTAATTGTACCGGAAAAATAATATTTGAACTTATATTATATTATATTATAAAAGTGAAAATCGTATAGTTTCATATTATAATTTTCAAAATTAGTTTTTCGGTATGTATTATAATTAATTTGGAATCAAACGGAAATATTTAATTGAAGGGAAAATATTAAATTGAATGAAAAATATTAAATTGATAATAAAATATTATATAGGGGGTATGTTGCAACACATTATATAGTTGAGGGGGTTAAGTCTCAAATTTAATAGGTTAGGGGGTAATATCTCACTTGTAGTATAGATTGGGGGATCGTGGAAATTGAGTTGTTGGGTGTGGGGAGACTAAGAAATTTGGTACTACTAATGAAGGACAGACAAGTTGAAAACTGGAATAGGAGCCGTCGTGGATTATATGCATTGGATTTGCATCCACCATATCGGGTAAGATAATAAGATTTACATTATTCATATTGAAGTGGGGCGATAAGAATTGAATACTAATCCCCCACCACAAGTGCCTGTGCCTTATCTCTTTGCAATCATACACTCGATCTTTGATTTTTATATCTCTATCTCTTTTATATTATACTCCATTGGACTCAACATTCTTACTTGTCTTCTCCCCATAACTCCAATCTTATATTCCCACACCTCCTTTTTATGTCTAGAAGAAGAATATTTCACCATTTATATAATAGAATATCTCTCATCAATTTCATCTACAATTTAGAATCGAATTTCGCCAATGTCATGCATGCTATCAATCCCACGATTGACAATTCCGTTCATATTAAATTTCTAAAAATTCAGTAAATAATAAAATTCTTTCCGGTGGCAATGTTCAAATGGGTTAATGTTCACTCTATGGTCCATTCGAACATTGCCACCGAAAAGAATTTTATTACTAAATTTGTAGAAATTTAATACGAACGGATTGTCAATTGTGGAATTCAGAATGATCATGTCAAAATATATTCTAAGAACTCAACGACACTCTATGAGATTATATGGTACGAACTAAAGGATCCGGTTGGCACCTACAATGGACCGATCCAACTCTACATTACCACTAATAAAAGCCGGGACGGATCGTCTACCCTATAAAATAACCCAATATATACCCCACTCACCTTATTGGTCCACATGACATTAAGTAATTAGACACTAAGTAAACTATGATTAACTAATTAAGGACAAAATCCCTGTTTATCTCCACAATCTCTTTACTAAAATAGTTTTGTATCAATTATTTTGGCCGGAGAAATCTTTTACCAGATTTATTCTCGTCCTTCTCAACTTCATTTCAAAGATATATATTAATCATCATTTATCAAATTTAATACTATTTCCTGATGATCTAGTTTTTAGATGGTTAAATGAACTTAAATCTTTTGTTTCATTTTGATACTAGGTTAGAATTTTAAAAGAGTTTCTGACTGATGCAATTGCAATAAAGAATTAATATTTGCAAAAAAGTTTTGGTCAATATAAATAATGTTGTACATGCCCTTCTTTCTTTGTATACAAAAATAAATGTGGTGCAAACATATAGATGTTTGATTGATAAAGCTTTGAAATTTGATATATATGATGTTACTTTTTCTCTATTCTGTGTTACGGTTGGTTAAATACTGTATGTTTCTCATTTACTTGTACAAAATATACATTAAAATAATACTCCACAGTAAAATAATTAAGCATAAAGCATCATACTTCATGGTAAAAATATATTTTTAGTAAATAAAAAAGTGGAGAAAATCATGAAAAAATATCTCATTCAAAGTCTATATTTAGTTTTTTTTTAAACGGCTAAAAATTTCATTAATTAAAATACAATAAGTAATGCTCGAACAAATCCAATACAAGCGAGACCAACACCTAAACCAAAATACCAAAACAAACACCATAACCTCACATACACGGTCAGACCTAGCCAATTCATTGTCACACCACTTTCTATTTTAGCCAAAAATTCTGTCACTTGATTGCATTGTCTGAACTGGAAGAGGGAAGAGCAATGTTCAACCCGTTCCATTAGCTGCTGAGCTTGATTCACATGTCTCTAATGTCGTCAGATTCGAGCTACCTTATTGTTAAGACAATTACTAAGTTATAAAGAGTTAGTTTGGATTGAGAGAGACTGAATATTCAATGTAAAGACAAATTCAATCTTATCAGCAATGATGCTAATTCAGCTGAATTAATATCAACTCTGCTAAGAAAATCAGTGGCAGTCCTAACAAAGCAACCATCTCTCCTTCTAATTACCAACCCAAACCCAACTACCCCTAAATCTTGAACCACAAATGCATCACAGTTGAGAAAAAGTTCATATTGTTGATCAGGAGACCATTTACAGTTGATTGTCTTAATACTAACAACCTAGTGAGGATAAACCACACCTGAAGATTCTTCCTAGTTTTCATCAGAAGCTTATGCAATTTAATTGGATGTATATGGAGTTCCACGAAATAAAAAATCATTTCTAAAACTCCAGTACTCTTTTTTTTTTTTTTTTTTTAAACAACAAAAATTTTATTACTCAACCAAAAGCAAGTACAATACAGAAAGTGCATAAGAAGGGCACAAAACAGAAACAAACCCAAACCATGAACTATTTTAATACCAAGAGAAACATAAAAGCATGCTCGGAACTTTAACCCAGTATAACCACCGGAGGATAGCAATGTTTATTTGTTGAGAAGAATTTTGGTTTAAAAGACGAAAAAACTGATAAACATTGCTCTCCTTATCCAAAGTCCAAGCTTACGAAAAATAGATAAACCTACAAGACTCAAACACATGACATTGAAACATTATATACGCTTGAGATTTCTCATTTTTCCCACACAACTTTGACGAGTCGTTTTTTTCACCAATTAAATTTGTACTCATCTATTTTTTTGGATTCTATACGTTTTCCATTTTTGTCCGTTTCTTTGAATTCTATACATTTCTATTTTTGACAAATATTTATCTCACAACTTTATTGTGGGTCCTGCCACTAAACCAACACACTACACTCATAAAATAAACCTCCTAAAACTCCGATCCAAAAAGTAAACGTATAGAATCTAAAAACGGATGAGTATTAGCCAAATATCAACTATCACCACACGAAAACGGGTTTAGTGCAACGGTAAGATGATCTCGAGGTTGTTCTCTTGGGACTTAACGTGGCTATAGATCAATGTAAAGTGTAAATGATTTTACCAACGAGATGTATATGTTGAATGATCAATGTAACAATGCAAACATGCAACAATAATGTGATGATGAAGAAGATGTAACAAATGAGATAATTGTTGGTGGTATAATGCGATCATAATGTAATGGGTTATGAAATTCTTCTTTGCTAACTCAACAATGTGGCGGTGTAGGACTTGTCACGATTCCCTAGAACGTCTACTAGGAATGACCACAAATGGACGGTACCCTTCGTTCAACGAACAACTTATGACTATGCATTATGTATTTTGTTGTTATGGAATCTTGAGACGTTTTCTACGTTTAACAAAGATTGTCACGATTCCTTGCTTTCACCCAAATATAGTATTTTAACAAACTAGTTGCAATCCTAGATCTAACCATAACACGTATGATACATAAGATAGTTAGAATTGCACATGCGTATATACATCACAACCCATATCATACGGATCTACATTATACCACCAGCAAGAAAAGTTTAGCTACTCATGGAGATGATTAAGATAAGCATAAATGAATAAGATCATATAACCAAAACCAGACATAATGATTCTAAAGTAATTTAGAGAATGATACAATGTTACCACAAAAGGAAGTATGAACCGATCTCTATGATTCTATCGTTTCAGATTATACAAAACTTCCTCCCAAGTGTTTCTAAACTTCTTTAATGGTGGAGAGGATGGAGAGAATGGAGAAAAGCCCCCAGATCTAAATGATAATGATCAAGGAAGGTTTGGAGGAGTATAAGTAACTGAAAAAGGAGCATTTAATGACAAATTCCGCTCCTGGGGCGCCCCGCCTGAGGTACTGTTTTCTGCCCTCTTGCTGGAATTTGCTAACTTGCGCATCCGGCGTCCGGTTGGCATGTATGATATACTGATGGAAAGCATAGTAACCTACGCGTGGGCGCTGGTTTGAGGTCGACATGAATTCGTATGAGAATGTTATGTATTGAACGGTGAGACTGTGCCAAAACGTGCATACTTGACCAACTCCAAGACGGTTGCTTGGGCTTCTTCTAACGGCGCCTCAAGGCACCCCGGGGGCTTTAGTGTAGTCCTTGGCTCCTCTAGCTCGACAAGACCATGGCCACAACTCAAAAATCCGAGGGCTTCAACTTTATTCCAAATACATCCAAATATGCGTTGTTTAGTCCCAAAATGAACGGATTTGTGAATTGGTCCTGAAACATGCAGAAGAACACAAAACATGATTATATCCTATAAAACTACCAAAAAACAAAGAAAAAGAAAACGAAAGCATAAAAAAATCCTAAGAAAAAGATGGCACTTTTTGGTGTCATCAAGCTTACATGTAGCTAGATTCACTAATCACCCCCTCACCCATTTAAAGAGTTTAGCAGTTGCGGGTAGTTTTGGGTGGAACATATTCCAGAAAAACTGTTTAATTCTTGGAAAAACACGAAAGCCCCAGAACCTAACCTCTGCCATGGAATATAAGGTCTCACCACAACCTCAGAATTCATAACATTACAAGAAAATTTTACGGTCACTTATCCTGAGGTATGCAAACACTAAACAAAATCTTAACTGAATTTCTAACTAAACTAGATACTAATAAGGAAAGCTAATCATTATAAACGAATGGTGCTCCTTTACTATCAATAGCTAATGAGGGCTGCATGGGCGGGAAGAGATCCTTAATTCAACTGGACGATGCCAAATGAAAGAATTTCAAACTAAAACTTCTTCATTCGGAAAACAAGAAAAAGAATGCTAGAAGGTTTGACTAACATGTTGTAGGCAAATAATTTCAGTGCACTTAGCTAATATTAACATCGACAATTATTTCTTAAGGTAAAAAAGGACAATACTATGTAATTAGATTACAATGTATTTGGGAATACTTAATTATACCATTAAATATAAATTAATGCCTAATCCAAATGTACAATTATAAAACTTTTTATCATTATCATCACATCAATTTTCAAACCAAATCTTCACCATTTGATACTCAAATCACAGATAAAAAAAGAGGCATCTTTCTTTTATTCTTTTTATCCTAAATTTTAATTTGACTCTATCATTTATTTCAAAGGGGAGTTTAAATGATTCCTTTTGTTTGGGTTTTAGATTGTTTTCAATATTTTGGAGTTAAGAAAATATTAAGTTTCAATGGCTAGTCATCAAAGGGGTAGAGTTGTATCAAAGTTAAGGCCAGAGGCTTCTGAATCTACCAAAATCAAACTTCGAAGTGGAAATTGGCCCAGGGCAGAGGAAGCCGCAGATGAGATCATTTGGAGAGTCCGACCCAATTTTGCATCTGAAGAGAGAAGAAGGAAGATTACTGATTATATTGAGAAAATATTGAAGGACAACCTTGGCCTTGGGGTAAAAGCTCTTACTGCATTTTATAGTATAAGATTTTTATCAATAATGAATTTAAATGTGTACTCTTGTTATTTGCTTATGAATTAGATTAGATACATATGACAATGTATTATGGTTCTTTGATGTGTTCTTTCTCTCATGTTAATTTCCAATCTTGCGTTTATATTGGTCTATATATCTAATTTATATGTAGGTGCCGATAAATGACTTAATTTATTTGTTGTATAACCTTATAGTATGTGATAATGTGATATGCATGTGGTCACATGTTTGTTTGGCGTGCAAGGATTGATATACAAATACGAGAATAGCCTTTATCCTTTATGTACAAATACTACTTTTTATATTGTACTATTTTTTTGATCTGTAATGATACCCATGATCAGCAACCAATGCTAGCGGCCTAGCGCTAAGAGATAAAATTAACACTCTTCATTATAAATATATTTTTCCAGTTTATATAGAAAGTATATTCACTTTTTGGGTTTGATCTCACTAGTTATAAAATCCTTACCAAATTCTATTTTTGGTTGAGTTAATAGTTGATAGAGTTACTAATATTACTCGTTATGATGTCAATTGACTTAAAAATGTCAACAAATTAAAAAGTGGAAAATTTATTGGAAAGGAAATACGTCATAGACAAATGGATTACATAGTGTATCCCCTATGGCCTATGGGCTCTAATGTCATTTGACTAGTGATATAGTCAAAGCTGAAATTACTAATGACATAACAATTTTTGCACTTTTAAAAATTGTTATGGTATTAGTAATTTCAGCTCTGACTATATTACTAGCTATTTCATTTTTATCCTCCTTAATTGAAAAAATACATCTAGCCCAATAACCAGAAAAATGTTTAACCAGATCGTTATTCCGATTTCTTATTCTTCCGGCCAAGCAAGGCATTAACTTTAAAAAAATATCATTTCCTTATCCTTCAATATTTTTTATCTTTTTGTTTTTTAAATCCATCTTTTTCTTGTTACGGTTCAAGTAAGAGCTGTTTTACATCTCCGGTTTGTTAACAACTCCATTATGTTAATAGCTCCATGCGGAGAAGCTGTAAACAACTCCGAAAAGATCTTTTTTGTTTCTTAAATTTGTTCTGGGTTGTTTTGAAATAAAACTTTGATTGGGGCTTCTTTTACAATAATTATTAATTCATTTTCAAATTTATACATTTAGGTGGGCTAATTTGAAATACTTTAGAGTTAATTTGTACAATAAAACATCTTAGGGCAAATGTGTAAAAAATGAAAACTTAAGGTGTCTGGCTCTCCACAAAATCTGAGATTACGGTGAGGGTAAGACTGTAACTTCCACCTCTTAATCTGCAAAAAGTCAACATCGTGGGGGCTGGAGCTAGATGTAACTGTTATAGTCTAACAACGTATTATTATTATTATGCTTGCTAAATACCTAATTACCATGTTCTCTTACCTTACAAGTCATTGAGATGTATATAAATTAAGAGAACGCCTTGTGAAGCAAGATCTCAAAAGTTAATTACTATGGGCACATAAAAGTATCTGAAGAATGAAGAGTAGGTGTGTTTGACACTAGTGTTTAAATATCAACTTTTGCTTACTACTGCATGTTGTTCATACTCGAGTATTAATTTAACACTTGTGTTTGAATGCTCTGTTATACATATAATATTATTTGTAGTCATTTGAATGTTAGAAATACATGTTCTAAGTTCATCAATGAAATTATTCATGATCGGTGGTATTATACTCATTAACCTTACCTTGTTGAATTGATTAATCGTAGACATATCAATGATTTTGCAGGTGTTTCCTTATGGGTCTGTGCCATTAAAAACTTATCTTCCAAATGGAGATATTGACTTGGCTGTCTTTGGTTTTGCAACTACAAGTGATACTTTGGCAGCTCATGTGAAATATGTATTTGAACAAGAAGCAAGAAATAAAACTGCTAAGTTTGTAGTAAAGGACGTCCAACTTATTGGCACCCGGGTATGTAGCGTTTGGGTATTATATTTGTACCTAAAATTGGTATGTTTATGAATCAAATTTAATTGTTATTTCACCTTTATGAATCAAATTCTTCCATATATAACAGGTTAAGGTTATGCGGTGTATGGTTCAGAATACCAGTATTGATGTGTCTTTCAACCAGATTGGTGGTCTATGTAGTTTATGCTTTCTAGAGCAGGTAACTTCTCAGATTTATCGCATGGTGACGAGTATGCACATATATTTAGTTAAACTTCGATTCTAATTGTACACATAAGTATGAAATGAAAACATTTTGCTTTTTAATTTTTTTTTCTAGGTTGATCGCCTTATCGGCAAACATAACCTGTTTAAGCGGAGCATCTTACTTGTTAAGTCATGGTGCTACTATGAAAGTCGTACCCATGGCGGAAACAACGGCTTGATCTCCACATACGCGTTAACGATATTGACATTACATATTCTCCAGTTGTTTCACTCAGAATTAAATGGGCCATTAGCCGTTAGTGCTCCTTAATGGTTTTGCTCTATCTTTCCCCTCAAAACCAAGCGCATTATCAAAATGAATCTGATGGATGGTGATGTGTCTAATTTCAGGTGCTATATAAATTTTTGGACTACTACGGAAATTTTGATTGGGAGACGTATGGCATTAGCGTAAATGGCCCTTTTCGTCTTTCCACATTGCCTGCGATTTTAGGTAAGCATTAGTTGTTGATTAGAAAATTTTAGCACTTACAAATTTCTCTATCTGATGTCCTTATTTTCAGTTGATATGCCTGGAGATTGTGATGGGAATTTACTACTTGGTCGTGACATTTTAGGCTCTTGCTTAGAAGTGTTTTCAATTTCTGCACCGTGCAATGATGTACTTTCACATGGATTTCAACAAAAGCATTTCAACATAGTAGATCCGTTAAATGTGGCCAATAATCTTGGACATAGTGTGAGCAAAAGGTAAAGTAATACTAACATTTTATTTGCATAACATAGAAAACATGGTATTATATAGTTATTTGTTTTTCTAGATTCTATACGTTTGTTTTGTTGATTTTTTTAGCTCCGTTTGACCTTATATAAAACTTAAATAAAATGTGAAATGATATTATAAAAGTCTAGTCATTCTATTTTCATAATATAATTTTATTAATTTTTTTTTACGGTTTAATTTATGATTTATCGAAGGTCAAACTAGGCCAAAAAAAATTAACAAAAGTAAGGATATAGAATCCAGAAAAACAGATGAATAGTACATACTACTACTGTATCTTGTAAGCCCAACATGTCTATTGTGCTTAGTCTATAATATGCACGATGCACTACATTGTTGAGCAATATGACCTATAATAGATGAATTAGTTAACTCATTGATGAACTATACAATGTTGCAATTGCAAGATTATCATAACTTTATCGGTTAAATGGTGTATTTTGGAATAATGCAGAAGGTCCTTAAACTTATTATACTGTAATATGTTGAATGCAATTGGTTGTTTCTTTAATTTTGTTAGCTAGACACCTCCTCCTTATATAGAGTGCTAATATTTGTCTTATTCAAAAAAAACAAAAAAAGTGTTTCATGAATTCTCTCTTCTTCTTTTATTTATTTATTTAATTGTTTTGTTAGGTAACATGTTCCGGATACTCAGTGCTTTCAAATACGGGTCTAAGCAACTTGGCTCGATACTTTTGATGCCGGACAAATCTATAGCTTTTCAGCTTCGTAAGTTATTCTTGAACACCATTGCAAATCATGGAAATGAACATGTTGACCTATTAGGGGCTTACACTATGTCCACCTCAGCAGTGCCTCGTCCCCATAGTAACATTACCACAAGAGACCTGAGATCTAATTTTTGCAACTTGCGCGAAGTAGTTGCTTCTCCATCAAGCTCTATGTTGGATCTTGTTGGAGATCTTTGGAGTTACTTCAACCGCTTACAGTATGTTCGGTGGTTCATACATAGTTCTCTGCCCATACAAAGTACACAAATGATCTTCTCACCAGCCATTTCATGTCCAACTAATAATCTAGAGAGTCGACATTTTTTTCACCACATTTTACACAAAGTGAATTCTTCTACCAATATCATAATCCGTTGCAAACCAGACCAATGCAAGCAACGCCTCCGTGGCAAGAGATATTAAGGTTGCGAGGAATATGAAGATACTGTGGGAATACGGTAAGTACACTACTTATACCTAATACAAAATTAATTCTATACTATATGGTGTTCGCTTTCATCCTCTAGGTGCATGGTACCTTAAGTATCACCTTAATTATATACGTGATGCCATTTATTATTCTTTTGAACAAAATAATATGTTTAATGATCTGTTTCGTATATATATGCTGCAGAATCAAACCCCCCGGGAGATTCCAGATCCAGTACACAACATGACAACAACACGAAATGATGTTTGAGGGAAAACTCTTGTTGTATGATGTTTGAGATGAGGATTTGTTTACAACTTAAATTAACACAACAAATTGCACACATTATACTATTCTTATGTGCACAATTATTTTAGAGAAACGTCTCATTGTATTTTTATTTGTTTTGTGAAATTTGAATTGTTAAATTGCAAACTATTTGTCTCGTAACAATCTAAATTGAACTGCATTCAAAACCGTGCTCTACGTATGCGTAATCGATGAGATTTATGGTGCTCAGTGATATCTGTTTGTATAGGGAACAATTTATGCTTAATGCCTATTTTGGTTTTCTTTGGATGCAGAATCAGCACCCGGAAAACTACGTACAAGTCTCAGCTTTTCATAACTAGAAAATCAATTTTCCCTATTGTCAAAGAAAAACCAAAGCCCACACATAGAAAAACCAAAGCCCAACACGTCTCCAACATATTGTCAAAGCATAAAAGTCAGCCCAAATCTCCCAACTCAATTCTTATCCATAGCGCCCAAAAATGAAGCAGAAAAATTCAATCGGTTTCTACAAACTCGAATCAAAATCAACTCCTCCTCCTCTCTGGAAATGGAAATCAATCGAATTCCAAACCACCTCAAAAGATCCTCCAAACAAGCTCTATACTCCAATAACTGATATCTTCAAGGAGAAGCAACACGACGGCGTAGTTTTAGGTCCCGGAGTTGGCGCCGGAGTCGGCTGTGGCGTTGGATTAGGCCTCGGAGTAGTCGGCGGAGTAGGATTGGGCGGATCGGCGTGGAACCAGCTGTCGACGGTGTTTGGAGTTGGAATTGGATGCGGTGTCGGCGTTGGGGTTGGTTATGGCCAGGGATACGGCGGAGGGTTCAGCTTGGAGTCGTTTAGGTCTTATCTGTCCAATCTCAGATCGAAATCCAAGTAATTGGTACTAATTGTTCTGTTTGTCATTGCATTGTATGAGAATGTATTTGGTTTTTGCTGTTTTGAGTTTATAATCTGAGTTTCGGTTTCAATGTATTTGGAGCATGTAGTTAAATGTAGGCAAGGTAATTCTGAGCTATGTTTTATGAGTAGTTAGCTGGCTTGGTTCGTCTTGTTAGCCAAGGTATTAGAGTCGAGCTCGAGCTCTGTTTTATGCTCGTTTACTGGCATACTGAGCTAGTGCTCGATAAAACTCGTAAAAGAAACACTAAGCAAATGGATAACAAGTTAAGAACTGCGGTGTACAATCGACGAAATAAGAAGGCTTAATTACAAATTATTATTATTATTATTATTATTATTATTAGTGTCAATTCTAATAGTTTCTAATAAATTAATATAAATTAGTGATATATTAAAAACTTACTACGAATTAGTGTCTATATATATGTTTGTTTGGAATATTCTAACCTTATCTAATTAGAGAAAAATTCAATTAATTTGTAAGATAAGATTTTAAATTTTTAGTTAATTAGTTACCTGATGAGTTTTTACATGTATCTTAATATTTAAAATTTTCTATTATATTAGCCTATTAATTTCCTTTCCTTTGTTCTTATTATATAGGGTATGATTTTTTTTCTAATGCCTCCCTATATATTTAGTCGTTTCAGGAGGCCTCCTTCAAGTATCCTCAATTCTATTCAATGTCAAGGATCTGATCAAATTTTTTGCCCTAATATAAATCCTTTAAATACAATTAGCCCCTGAATAACTATATTTCAAGCATCTCGTTTTTGTGGAATAGTAACATAGAACAAAGAATATTTAAGTTCACCTTGTTGTAGTATGAAAGTTAGCAATATTTATGAGGTTCAAAATGACATATTGTGCAATTCATTGTCGACTAATTATTTAGTCATACATTTTGGCATGTATCTGAATAAGATTATTTTTAAATGCATCTATGAATGAGCAAGCAAAATTTTTTTTTTTTTTTTGGCAGCTATTCTAAATTTTGTGCTCTTCATGTAACAATCATTTGAATGTAAATCATTGACGGATGCATCATTTTTTAATGAACAAGCATGTTACCTGCATCATCTCTAAGCAAATAAGGTTAGATGAAAGTCGATGAAAAAAAGGAGACGATTAAAAGTGATGCTTGGCATTTTAGTCTGAGGTTAAATTATTAAGATAAACGTGGTAAGTTGGAGAAATATAGAAAATTAGCAGATTAAAATTAGCAGAATCACCAAATTGAAATAAATTTTTCACCAATTCGTAACAAAAATTTTAGGTCACATCAATCAATTTGATAGAAACTCTCAAAACTATCACTAATTTGCAATTTTTCCAAATAAGAACACTTGATTGATGACAAACCAATTACTAAAACTGAAGAAACTAAGCAGCGTAAAAACAGCAACACAAATGGGTGCAAGCAAAGCAGTAAAATGACAGAGTAACCTCTAATACGTAAACAACGAAATGAAATCACATTTAACCATAAATGTACCCAGATTTTTTTTAGCAAGTTCACTTACAAGTTTCTCTTGCATTATCTTTTCTCATCCAGATCCAAGTGTGGAGGATAGATGTACGCTTTGGGAAACACATTTCCTTCATCCTCTTGTTGTTCCTGGATTGATCTAGCTGCGTTCGCAACAGAGTTGTTGCACCACAACATCGTAATCGTCTGCAACGAGTAAAACTCTCCCAAGGCAGGAATCTTCTCAAGCTGCTTGCATCTCTGCAAAACCAGTTTCTGGAGACGAGGAAAATTGTCCGCAATAGCATTCCATTGTTTAATGTTCAAACTCTCTAATTTCAGGTACGTGAGTTTAAGGAATCCACTGTCTTCTTCTCCCATGTGCCACAACTCACCATGAACAGCCCTGAAGCATAATTTGAGAACCTCTACGTTTGGCAAGTTTTGGAAGCTTCCGACATCCTGCCATTGCATCTGGAACTTTGATAGAGACAGTTTTGTCAAGCTGGTCGGAAGACTGGAAAGGCTAAAACATTGAACTGAACCATGGTATGCCACCTTAAGGGACTCAAGTACATTGAGAGATTCCAAGTGCGGAAATTCGAAGCTGTCAGACGGGTCTATGAAGATACATCGTAATTTTCTAAGATTTGGTAAAATACCTGTCATTTTCTTCATGTTTCCATGTCTGACGTTAGTCGGGGTGACAACCTGACTGACGGTAGAAAATCCGAACATAGAAATGTTCTACAGTATATGCTGATTTTCTTTCATAAGACAAGTTTCTCATCATGTACTAAAATTCCATGCAGAAAGCACTAATAGCTTGAGAAAGACAGTTTGAATCACGTAGCAATTGTCGGTGAAGTCTTAACCCCACAGCCACAATTGCAAGAGAAACGTTGGTCTTGTTTCAACTACTCGGGCTTCTATTGCAATCTTAGAACTCGAGAGCAACTTAAATGCCACTGTGACAAAGCTTTCCACCTCCTTAATTCCTTTCACGTTCTGCATGGTAGAGACCAATACAATTTGAATTTACTTGGGGATAATCCTTTTGAGATTCTAGGAACAAATTATCCGCAATCAAATCGGAATTGATCAATCTGTTTCAACGTGGTAAAAACAATATCAAACAAAGTAGTTGCAATTTGTAATCAGAGATGGAAGAAACCTTCATTTCTCCAGATAGAATTTCAGCCAGTCGAATAATGGACTACGCTGATTAAGCTATTCAAACAGACTCATCAATATGAGCTAGATGTATAGAGAGGCAGCAAGTTCTAGCATGAAACTGACTCATCATTATGAGCTAGATGTTTCCTGGAAAACACCCTTTGTCTTGATTCTACTGCCTGTAAAAAATTCCAGAAAATAAGAAAAACCTTAATTAGCATTGGTTGGCGAAAGTACGAATTACTGGTCTATGGTTTGTAAAGAGTTGAAACCGGGCTAAAGGAATAGCTGAGCCGACAAAGACAAATTATTGATCTTGTTTTAATACTTTACATAATCTCCTACCAAGTTTTGGGCACACACTCTCCATGTGATCAAACTCCCATGGAAGTACATGACAGAGTGGAGAAGGTTCACAAGAAATGAATTATGCAAAACTCACAAGTTCGTAAGAATTAGAATGCCTGTTCATGAGTTTGTATGTGTTGTAAGGCTTCAGTTTCTTGGTAAATCCCCATCTCATGGCAGTACTATCACCTGTTATGAAACGTGCATTCAGCAGGATCATTGTTATCTCATATAAGTACATTCGGCCTGAAATTCACCTGAAACTAAGAAGACATTACCTTTAGGAGAAGAAACAAAGAGAGAGATGAACTGACCGAGAGAGGATTACCTGGCTTAAAAAGTCGAAATGTTTTCCCTTTCCTCCTTACAGATTTGAAACTTGACTACATATATAAGGTTTAAGTTTCCTCAGTTTCCAGGAGAGACGTGAAAATATGAATTATGAAGCTCAAATTAGTTATTTACCAGTCCCTGAGTAAACTCCGAGGGAACTCTCTGCAAGGAAATTTCAAAATCGACTGAGGGACCAACAATTTTAGTAATGTAAACAGAGAAAATACACAATAAACTTACTAAGCTGTCTCTCAACGGATCTTCAATGATCTTGCATGTAGAACCATGGCGGAAGGTCTGCCCTATGGTATGAGGCTGATAAACTTGTCATTTCAAATATGATAACACCAAACCTAGTAACTGTAACTCATTCATACTTCTTGACTTGACCACCAAATAATGGTAGTATTCAATCAGAGTAATGTTTTCGAAATGAGCTCCAAGCTTCTGTGTTATAATTGGAGTATGTCAATTCTACAGGCCATTGTAGATCATTTGGAAGTTGGAACCTTCAAGTACACTTCCCTTGGCAGCTTTACACCACATATCGATACAAAATTGATCGGAATCCTCTGCAAATTAAGGTCACGAATGAAAAGAAACATGTATAGATCATAAAACGGAAGCAGTAAGATAAAACATCCAACAGAAGCAACAAAGACAACAAAGAAGAAACCGGGCATAAAACATAAAATAGAAACATCTTACTGCATATGGAAAACTAGCTAAAAGAATAGCTTCAGTGCTTCACATAGAATTCAAACAGCAGTTATACTTGGAAATGCAAGTGGAGATGTTATAGATTGGATTTAGACATTTAGTAAAGGCAAAACAATGTTCGAGTCATTTGCTAACACCATAATCAAACCAAACACGTCAAAAGATATGTTTGTTAACACGTTTAACATGACCAAAAGAACAAGATCTAATACACATTAATACATAAGTTCACAAAAGTTCCATACTTTTCCCTACCAGTTCAACACCATAGTTCATGTGCTTACAAAATACTACTACCTGCTAATCTAATTGGCTTAGACCATCAAAGGTCTTCTTCACCTTCTCCTCTTAGTAATCGAGAATTTGCCCTTTCTCCCATTTCTCAGCACGCGAGCCTCTACGACACCAGAACTGTTTTCATTTTGCACAGTTTGAATATGATCTTCCTCACTACTCTCCAACTCGATTGGTACATCTGAAGCAATTAACTGATACCCTCCCCCTTCAATCTTCCTTACATCTTTAAATAGCTTGTGTTCGTCGGTTCCCATTTCCACTACTTGTGCTTCAATCGTATACCTTGAACTTGAGAGGAATTTGAATGACATTGTGCTTCCAACAATCACCTCGTTGTCAATCAAGAATGTTTTCCATCCACCACCTATCTCATATCTGCCTCCTTTTTTGGCTACTACATGAATCGGCCACGTTCTCCCTTCCACATTCTGCACCACTATTTTTTTGTGTGCTGATATACCGGTTGCTTCACTGAATTCCTTAGGAAGAAGCTGAGACATATTGAACATAATTCATGAAAAATGTATCTCCCATTCTGTGTATATACATCATGCATTACATATTACAGTCACAGGCCTAAAGCGCATGGTGTCGGTATAATATATGCAAGCAATATTGCAAAAAATATTCCTTTCAGGGAACAACAAATAAAAATTGTAAGCATGGTTTGTGAAGAGTACTCACAAATCTGTATGCATGGTCGGTCATCAATTGCTTGGTGAATCTCCAGCTCGTTCTTATGCGTGATCCACCCTCTTCATGAGTGAAAATGTCTTCCTTCTCAGTGTTCTCGGTATGACTATCACCTGTTAATGCAAACAAAACGTGATATAAAGTGAACTATCACTTATCATCAAGTTCATTACATTTGAATTTATCCAAATTTAACATATTGACTTACTTGTAGCATGATCATCATGATTCTCATGATTGTCTGTAGTCAGTGGAATGATTTCAGGAACTCTTCTTACAGGATCACTTGATTCATATGGATCAATACTCTGAAGCTTCGTACCTCTCCTCTTCACATACTCAAATAGCTCGTTTTCATTTGAGCCCACTTTCACCACCCGAACTTCTATTGTGTTGTCAGAACTAGAGCTGAGGTTGAATGACATAGTGCTTCCAACAGTCACCATGTTTTCTATTAGGAATTTGTTACAACCAGAACCAAGAAAGTATCTGCGACGATTCTTATCTTCAGATACATTTACGAAAGCCTGCCACTTTTTTCCTTCCGCATTCTGCAACGTTGCTTCTCTTTTTCTGGCTATACCGCTGCCTTCAGCGAATAGTTTGGGAAGTTCCTGAATATTCAAGAAATCACGTTCACGGAAAATATGTAAAAATCAGATATGAGAACTCGAGAGCATGGGTTGAGATAGAGTATTTACGATTTTGTACGCATTATGATAACCCAATAGCTTTGTGAATCTCCTATTCGTGTCAGTGCACAGTCCACTATCTTCAGTGAAACTATATTCATGCTCATTGTTCTCAGTGTAATTTCCTGGCGATTCAAAGCAAAATGTGCAAGGTTAGAGTCACAATATGTTCATCTAGTAGGATCAGACGACATCCTGACATTTTAAAAGAAATCAAGCATAATTGTTTCATAAAACATGTCTTTCAAAATGTCATCTAAAACAAAAGAAAGTGATCACTCAACATTGCCAATAAGGTAAACCTAAATTACAGCAGTCAAACTCACATTTTAATCAGTCATATAATCTAACTCAACATAACTCACAAATATTATTGCATCCAGTCGGAGTAAGTTTCATTCCAAACAAGCAATCGAAATTCTAAACAGAATCAGAGTACAATGATAACTACACAAAGTTCATCAGTATGCACTTACAGACCTAAAAGTAGATGCTTAAGAGCTAATTTGATCATTTTCCATTGTCAAATCACAAAGGTATTAGGCCAATAATGAAACAAATCGGAAAACAGAAAGCTAAGAAAAATCAGAATATTGGAATTGTGAAATTTACTTACGGCCAGGATCAACGTTTCTAGCTGATCTCCTCACAGGAATCTCAACCGAACCATCAGCTCTCGACTTCTTGTTCATTTTCGGTTCCATAAAACTACTTTCATTAACTTTCTGTTTACCCTTCCTTGTCTTAGAGATTCCCTCATAAGATTCAACAGGATATATTATCTCTGTAGAAGTCAAATCAAATACATTAACATTAAACCGCAACAACTCGCAATCATACTGAAATACCACGTAATGGCCAAAGTTTATCGAGTAATGTTCTGCGAACTCTTTCCATCCCTTCTCCAACCATATGTCACCATCATCATCGCGTATCACTTCTACTTTCCATAACAACGAACTACACGGAACCTTCAACGAGACTGTATCAGGCAGGTTAACCCTGTGTCTCTGCATAAACATTTGTGGGATTCTCTGCCAAAAAAAAAAAAAAAAAAAACCAGAGTGAGAAACAGGGGAAATGGAATTAAGCTAACTAGATCCATAAACAGAGTAAACTTACTATGGTGTCGGGAACTGGGTCGAATATGATCTTACAGAATCTTGGCGGATTGTTAGTCATGTTTCTTGTTGTTTTTTGCAATGTACTGTAGGTGAAGAATGAAGATGAAAGGTTATATTAACTCATTGGGAGTTAATGTCTCTTTAATTTATTCATATTAGATAGTACTTGTATTTTATGTTGACAGTGAAAAGTAATTGCCTTTTTCGAAGTTATGGTCAGATATGTGATGATGACTTCCTCTCATGACAATTGACAGATAGATGATTCTGTAGATCAAAGGCCAAGGACATGCTTTTGTGTATTTGTATTATTACGGTTTACGATGTAGGTTTAATAATGGAGTAGTCATACAATATAATGAATGAGATGAGAGACTAAAATTGAAATATCAAAAAAAGATTACGAATAAAATGTTATAGAGTTGAAACAGACATCTGAGCATAACATATTAAACATGAGCAGAAAAAAAAAAGAAAAAACGCAACTTAAATAAAGAGTTCAAAACTGTGACAATTATAAGAAGGCGGAAAACATGTTGAGGCCGCATAAGTCTATTTTATGCTTCACACATCTCGCTTGTAAAGAAGTCGAATGATGATCCTAATTCAAGGAATTATCTCGATGAGTCGGAACCGAAATCGTGGGAACAGATCACATGCCGGAGTATCAATGAGTATTTCTGATGGATCAGCAGTCTTCCACTTCTGAAGACTTTGTTCATTCCCTTCCACAGTAAGTTCCTCCAGAATGTAACTGCGCATCAAATATGTCTTTAGGTGATAGATGGAGCTCCAATCCTCTTGTGTCATAATAGTATGTAGAAGCCTTATGAAAGCAATAGATCCAGTAATGAATTTTGGGACGCAACTCCTAAATACAGAACACAAAAGACCAGGCGATGACGTTTCCATGCATACATTCAAATTCTCCACCACAGCCAAGGGTATTGAAGAAGCTGAAATCCCGTTGAATGACTGCGCTTCAGGGATAGGCATAATGAGAGAGAGCGATATTTTGGATCCGCTCAAGTCAATCAGAAACTTTCGCAACTTCACAAACGAATAAAGTTCAACTGAAGTAAAACCAGGGCAAAACACTACATGAGACTCCCACTCCCTCAACACGGTACTGAACTTGAGGGAATCAGGAACATGATAAGTTGCATCATACACAAACTTGCAAATATTTGGAACATCAAATTCAGCATTTTCACAGCACCTCCCTTTCAAGGTCAAGTACTTAAGTGAGTGGCTTGAAATTCGTAAATTTTTGAAACCTAATGTACTACCACCTCGCACAAGACTCAAATTCTCAATGCAAGGAAATCTGTAAGAGAATTGATCATTGAAAAATTGTTCATCAATCTCAACGTGCCCCAACACCAAGACCCGCAAGTTAGGGAATTTATCCGAAATGTGGCCTTTAAACCCAACAGATCCTTGAATGCAATTAGAAATTTCCAAATTCTCCAACAAAGGGCACCCTAAACTTACATTGTGAATCAAGTTCTCCACATGAACAAAGTGGCGTAAAATTAAAGACACGAGACGAGGGCATAGTAGTAAGTCCTCCCTACTGTCAAATAGCTGAGAAATGTCGCATCCCTTAAGGGATAGTTTCTTGAAATTAGACCCATTCATCAACACTTGAGCAGCGAACGGCAGGGAATCGACAAAATAGGTGAAAGAGAGGTCAAGTTCACTAACACCCAGTTCTAAAGCATCTTGAATCAAGTCATCAACGAAAGTAGTGCCACCGCAATAATTAAAGGCATGGAATGTGAACTCGTCTAAGTTGAGGTTTAAAGCCTTGTACCTCTGCAAAGTTTTTGTGGCAAAATTCCTCATCCTTGAGTTCTTGTAAATATTATCCTCCTCCTCGTATAAGTGAAGGAAAGGTCGGGTCGACCAAGCAGCGTACCATGATTTGGAGAGGGTGCAAGTTCGGTGAGCATCTGTTTGGGTAAGGAGAGACTGTATCTTCTGGATAAGTTCTGCCGGTAATTCATCAAACGCAGCCATGAATATCACTGATTCACTGTAACAAATAAATATATACAGGGAGTCAGGAGACAAAAGTGAATCGAAATATATACAAGAACCCTAATAGTACTACTATATTACAGTTAAGAATAATAATGTGAGGAATATATATAACTGCTGCTGAGAATCGGAAATCGGAAATGGGCATACCGGAAGATCGATGCTAACGTGCGCGCCTTCCAGAGACCGGGAATTGGTGAGGTTTCGCTTTTATCTCAGAGCCTGATTGTGACTGTGTGCGTTTGTTTAATTGGGGGTTTGCCGTTTGCAAGACCCAAAAACTAGTTGAGTTTTTTTTTTTTTTCCTATTTATTTGTGTTCTACACAAAAAACCAAGTTCAAATGAGCTCGTTGAATTTTTTTTTTTAAACGACCAAAAAAATATTAATAAAAGAGCATAGACAATACTCAGAACGAGTACAGCGTAAAACATAAGTATCTCCACCAATTTAAACCAAGGGACAGACATGACCACGGCACAAAGCCACAATACCAAACTATAATTATAACCACAAAGCCACCGTGTGATGAGACTTTGCGCCTCGCCCGGTCCGTCAATGACCTAAGCTCAATTGTATATTAGGTAGTTAGTCTAGATTAGGTAAAAGATATTATAGAATCTCTAAGATGTTGTCATATCTTTAGTGATTAGGTAAGATGAGGTGGATCTGACATATTCTCAATATCTTGTTTTATACTTATCTGTTAGTATCTAAATAGATATTGTTTCCATAGTTATCCGTTCTACGGTCATTATAAATAGACATCATTGTACATCTTTTCATTAAATTATTAAAGTAATATAATAAGCCGCTTGATTCACCCAATTGATTGACCTACCAATCAATTTTAATCCGTTGATCTTACTTATTCAATTTCAATCTGGTGTGTACATGTGTCATTATTTAATTAAAAGGTGTAGGGTTCGAATCCTGTCGGCGTGATTTTTCTCCATTATTTGTATTATTATTTTTATTGAAGGTGTTTGGTTCGAATATCATTATTTTAGTTGAAGGTGTTGGGTTCGAATCTTATTGACGTAATTTCTTTCTTTTTTATTTATTCTCTTCTTAAATTTTTATTTTTTAACTTAAAGTTGTATGTTGTACTATACTTAATTTAAAAATAACCATGATATGTTCTTATGAAAAAAAAGACATACTTCCTCCGTCCAATAATAAGTGTAACACTTGATTTAGTTGACTTTTTCGATGATCATTTTGACCTTAAATTATTCTTAAATCATACAATAAAAATAATTAAAAACATCATATCATAAAATTAGAATGTTTATATTTTCATAATATAATTTTTTAATTATTTTACTTGAATGATTTAAAATTAATTTAAGGTCAAACAAATCCTCGAAAAAATCAATTATAAAACAAAATGTTACACTTATTATATATTGGACGGAGGAAGTATTTTATTTACCAAAACGTCAATTTAGCTCTGATAATAGAGAACCTGGGGATACTAGCTAGGCCACTTGGAATTTGAATATCGTCCATATTGCGGCATCAACATAACAAAAGGCATCGATGGAACAAAATGGCAAGAGATAATGACGCACATGACAATATATTCAATTGGTGAAGAACACCAATTAACATGCGAAAGATGCATTGCAGATTTCGAAGTTGAATGTTTCCAAAGCCTATAGATGTATCTGATGGTTCTTGACTCATCGGAAGAATACTTTTCGTATGTCTAATATAGTTCAATTCAAAACGATTAATTGCATAACTACAAAAACTATATACATTTATACGACACCATTAGTGTTAAGTTTAATTACTCAATTAGTTATTTTTTGGTTACGTTTGAAGTCATTATGTGAAGATTATATATTTACCCATTCATTTTACTACATTATTTAATAAAATAATAATGTTCTGCAAGATTACGCTTCACACGCGTAGAATATAAGGTTAGAATCCTATCTTTCCAAAAGGTTCCATTTTGGTCAATTCCTCCTTGAATGAAGCCACCAAGTCGTTGAGTACTGCCCGATGTCCTCCGGCAGTGGAGCCGCTCAAGTCGTTGAGTACCGCCCGAATTGGTATAATCCAAAGATCTCATCACAGTGAAATAAGTTAGCTCTCTAGCAATGGAGAAAACCGAACCCAAAGTCCAGAAGAAAAAAGCCTTCACCAATTATGCAAAGCCCACTTGTACCAAAAAGACCAAAACACAGAACATAAAAATCACCAAATGAGTTTGATGATACTCGGTTCGCCTCGAATATCATCACTAATCAGATATTTACCGAAAGTTGTGTCGTAGTTTACAAGATCAAGGAGTGTACAATGCTACACTGATCGAGCTCAATGATCTATATGTGTATATGTCACTAGCATGCTGGTGTGTGTTTAGCATTTTGTTGCTTAATTCTGAGTTAATTATAAATTAGTAATGTTTCTAATAATTTCTATTAAATTAGTGATATGTGGAATATTTATAATAAATTAGTGTCTAAATGTGTTATGACTAAATTAACCTTACCTATTTTTAAGTAACTTATTTAATATATAATAATATATTCCTTATGTTTAGTTTATTTGTAGGATTTATACATGCATCCAAAATTTAAATTCTAGCAAGTATTCAACCCAATTTCCAAGTATCCTAATAATTGACAAGCATCAACATCTTCTAATTTCAAACATCCTTACAAATTGATAAGCATCGACATTTTCTAATCACAATCATCATTACAAATCAAGCGTTATGTGTCTTTAGTGTCATCCCAAATTGTAATCAAGCATCACCGGTAACGCCACCGAAAGCATCACCAAAATTACTCCACTAAACACAATTAAGTAAGATTGATGAAACTTAATATTTTAATATGTATTTGAGTAATTGAGAAATACATGAGATACTGGGGTAAGTTGGAGAGAATTTATAAATTTTAATTAACCTTATTACTGAAATTAGGGTCATCACCAATTTGTAATAAAGTATTTAAGTTACACTAAGTTGATAGAAACTCTTAAAAGTATCACTAATTTGTAATTAAAAGTAACCTTAAAACTCTTAAATGGATATTGCTTTCGGCCCCTAATTATCGCATTTTATTACGATCAGCCCCAAATTAGAGTTGAGAGGGCTTGGAAAGCTTGTGAAACGCCTACCTTATTATTTTAAGGGAAAATTACATAAACCCACCTTGTTGCTGCCTCACTTTTCAAAATCTTCCTCCTTAGATAATCAATTACGTTTTGCCCCAAAATGATAAGTTTGTGTTGACCAACTTATTTGGTTTTGTTCAAATGTTGATCACCAAACATGCCCTTATCAATTTTCAGAATTTAATTTTTCTTTTTATTTTCTTCTTTTCTTTTTCTTTTCTCCTTTTTCATTTTTCCTCTTTTTATTTTTTTACCTTCTTCTTCAAAATCCGGTACCGACTTCGGTACCGGAATTTTTTCGGCAGCAGCTCCGGTTGGAGCTGCCAAACAGCTCCAGTCGAGCTGTTTTACAGCTCCGACCGGAGCTTTAAATTGCTCTAGTCGGAGCTATAAACAGCTCCGATCGGAGTTGTTCACAGCTCCGATTGGAGCTGTTTAATGCTCCAATAGGAGCAGCCGGGATGGGTTGCTCCGATTGGAGCATTTACAGCTCCGTTTGGAGCTGTTCTACAGCTCCAATCGGAGCTACAGCTTGGCCGGAGCTGTCAACAGCTTCGGCCAGAGCTGTCAACAGCTCCGGCTAGAGCTGTTTAACAGCTCCGACCGGAGCTCCAGTCAGCTCCGATTGGAGCTGTCCATTTTTTTTTTTTGTTATTTTTTTAATTTTTTTTTACTTTTATAATTTGTTTAAATTTTTTATTTAAATTAGTGGGATGGATTTTGAAATGTGAGTTTTCTAGGGACTTGTTATCGATTAATTTTTAGAACATTTTGAAATTTATCTAAGTATTGGGTGTTTATTTTAAATAGTTTATGGTCAATTTTGTAAGTTAATAAAATTTAGAGTCAAATGTGTAATAAAAAAAAATTAAGTTGTTTGGCTACTGAAAATTGAACGGGGACAAAATAGACATTTTCAGACTTTAGTTCGCTGAAAGTCAAATCCGTGGGGCAAAATGTAATTAGATTTCACGAACAAGGGGATAAATGTAATTGAATATCTAAGAGGGAAGATTTTGTAATAAAAAAATCTAAGGAGGGGGCTAGATGAAATTTACCCTTATTTTAATAATAATTTGACCCTAATTTGTACTCAAATTCATAAATTGACGAACCAAAAAAATCAAATAGTAACCTTTTGAAATGGGATCGAATAAGAAACCTAAATAATAATGTGGTATTTCACTAATGTAGACTGCAGTGTGGGTAATAAACTAATAATCATGCCACTTTGGCATGAACTGTTGAGTGTTCGAAAAAATAGTTTGTAAACTAGATTAAGCAGTTTGGAGTTGTGTATTGTTTGCAAAGTGGAATCATATACTTCATCCGTTTTATTAAAAACTTCCTAAAGGGACTATTTATCCCGACCTTTAACCACATATAACTCCTAAATTACATTGGATAAAAATATAATAAAATTATATTATGAGATTAAATGGAGTATATTTTTATAATCAACTTTTAATTTATATTGATACAGTTTAATTTAAAAATTATATGTGATCAAAGGTTATGATGAATAGTTTACTTATAAAGTTTTTAATGAAATGAGTAATTACTAATAAAGTTCAAAGTTGGTAACGTACAGTGTTCTTCAATCATAATCATAATTGGAAAATATTGCCAATAAATAATAAATTTGTTGTGCTTTTAATGATACAGTACAATGTGTAGGTGCATGGGGATATAAACCAGCTCAAAATTTGACCCTCTGACTTTTGACTTTGTTTCAAACATTACGGTTTCAATTTTTGCACATTCAAGTTCACAAACAAGAACCAACAAAACAAAAAAAAGTCAGATTATCTTTTTTTCCTTTTAGTGTTCTGCAGTAAGGCTATCTCCAATTGCTGGAGATATCCACGGTAAAGCATTCATACATACTAGGGGATAATCCTCTTGAGATTCCAATTGCAGAATCAGAGCAATCTGAGTCAAAATTGACTCACTAATCTAATCTTCTACTAGTAGATTTCCAATTCCTGCCTATAGTAGTATCTGGCCAAATAACAGCAAGAATTGAACTCGCAGCAGTCTATAATAAGGAGACCAGAATTTCCAATGGCTTACAAATGCATTCTCCTTAGACATTAGTAATATGATCAGATGATCCTGCTACTTTTCTCAACAAAGTATCGTAGGAATGCGATTTTACTTGGGACGACCTCTATTAATGTAATGATTGATTTATTTTCGCGTTCACAGGAATACTGGATGTTGTCCAGCTTTACCAGTAAAAGAAACTTTTTGGTTAAAACAGAATTTAGTCGACAGGGGGCTTTGAAGATCTTCAACTTGGGCATCTTCTATTTACTAATAGTTGGCCCAAGTGGTTGCCTACATCATAATTTGTTGTTGCTTTGGAGGGCCGTGCGAATTGCCTGAATATGCCAAACGTAACAGAACCCTTCAGAGTTCAGATGGCAGCATATAGAGAGACAAAACAAAACTACTTAAAACTACATTGGTGGGGGTGAACCAGGCCCTTGCAATAGTGCAAGACAAGGGCGACATTTGAAGACCCGAGTAGCAAGCTACACATTGGGCCTTCCCCCTAAAAAAAATTAGATTAATATCGTAACCCAATGGGCTACATATCCGATATTAAACTAATAAGAACAGATACTACACTTGATCTTAGCCAAAAGCCGAGAAAGGTATGAGTATTCTTGTGTAGAACAGTGTCATTATATATTAACTGACCAAAATACTATCTATATGAAACTAATGTGGGATACACTAACACATAAACTCAGATTCTAACAAGACTTCTTCTTTCTTGTATTATTAGTTTCTAGACTAAAGGAAAGAAACATAACCTATTTTCCCCAGTCTGTGAATCCTGCTACGATTGAAAGAACGATTGATTGTAACACTGAGGCGATCACAATCCTGATCCAGAACCCCTTTGCCTTCAAGTTTTCCACGAAGCCCAACACTACAGCTACTGGAATCCGGCAAGGTATATAAAATAATGTTAAGTTGATATATGTAGTGCTTATCAACCAGAAAACGACACTGTATCCAATCAACAATCCCCAAATTCGCCAATTAAGAACCCTAATAGAGCAATCAATCAATCAAACGCAAATCACACAAGAAATCAACACAGGATTTACGTGGTTCGGTTTCTCAATGAACCTACATCCACGGGCAAGCAGATAACTCCACTAATCAACGAAAAATGTTACAGATTACAAGCTTGTTCTCGGCTCTCTGTATCACTCTCTCCTGTGTCCTCTCATGACTGTATGAAAAACGAATGAGTTCAATGAACTCTCTCTCTCTCTCTCTGCTAATACTAGTAACCGCTCTCAACAAGATGAATTATGAAATCACTAGACTAATTGCTGCACTTCTAAGCTATTATGAATAAGCAGTTGAAGTAACAGAACTTTCCAGCTAATTCTTCTGTTTTGAGTCTTCTAATCTTGGCCGTTGAATCTTCAGATGAAACAGCAACCGTTGATCAGATTTGTAGTATTGCATCTGGAGTCCCTGAACTCATGCTATATTTCAACAATATAAGCACCAAATATGGTGCCATACTGCCATCTGCTTAAGCCTCACGATTTCTTGATGCAATTCCCTTTTGTATTATATTAGGCTTCACACATTCAGCCTAATTAACTGGAAATTAAGTGATAGTATGAATTTCAAAGGTGTAGCATTGAATTTGATGAAAGCTTGAAATCTGCGATATGGTTCCATATCTTTTGCACTTACTGATGACAGTGTTTTTTACACTATCATTCGGTTCTTTTTCACCTATTTAACTATCCTCTAGCTTGCATTTTAGTGCATTTTGTTAGAATAGTGTCACGTTTCCCTTTTATTTTGTTATTTTCAGGTTTTAGGTGAAAATCGCGTTTTTGGAATGGAATTATGGCGAAACATTGAAATTTTGGTGCAACGAGATCACCCGTGGTGTGTCAAGGAGTACCGGGATGTGTTTCCAGGCCAAAAGACCAAGTTTCGGAGCTTAAAGTCGAGCCAAAGACCAAGAATCGAAGTTTGGAGGACAAAAAGACACGGGCAGAGTTCTGCCCGTGCCAGGCTAACCGCCTGGTGCTAGGCGAACCGCCTGGTACCAGGCGGTTAGCCTAGCGTTCCGACAGCAGATATATAAATTCCATTTTCTGCGTTTTTTATCATAACTTCATCATATTTTGAGAGACATAAACCCTAGAGCTTGTTCTGGGTTTTCTTTGACTTAGAACCATTGTTTCTTAGCAATTTTAGAGCATTGAGTAGAGATTTGGACACCAATTGATCTCACATTGCTTGTGAGTTTAGCAATTCACCGGAGATTGACAACCTTTGGTGGTAACTTTGTATCTCACAATTTCTGCTATTTATCTTTCAATTCAACCATGTTTTCATTCATTATTGTTATGATTATGATTGTTGATTTCGATTGTGACATGAGTAGCTAAATTCATAGTTGGTGATAGTATGTAAATTCATAGCTAGGGTTCATATTATGCATGATTGAGTTTCTGAGTCTTTTACTTGTTTAATTGTTATATTCGAATCTTTGATCCGACTAAGCCAAATATCTTCGTAGAAAAGTGTCAGAAACACTAGGACAATTCAAGATCATCGTTTTCAATATCTTCAATTACAAGTACTGCTTGAACTAAGCCTGACAACCTTAGCCAAGTATTAGTATAGATAGGAAGCTTTCAAAATACATGTTTTGGTGAAAATCTGTCTTTTGGTATTTGTACTTGTAAGTCGAATTACTTTTAAAGCAGTACATGTTGCACCTTCGTGCATAATTAGAACCCGATGCTTAGAATGAGCATACTATCACCAGCTCTCGTCATTGATTGTTAAGATATCTAAGTTAAAGTTTGTTTTCTGAATTTATTTAATAGTTATCGTAGTTAAAGCTAGTTAAGTCCCTAGAGATCGACACTCGAGGTCATCTTACCTCTGCACTACGTGTTTTGTGTAGTTGTGAGTTGCCCTTTGGCTTTCAAACAAATTTATTTGATTGTTCGAGTCTGACAATATCGTTCATCACCTACTGCCAGTAGAATTTGTGAGGATATGGACACAAAAAGTGCTATATCTTTTGCACCTACTGCCAGGAGAATTTGTGATGATTCATAGCTCAATCGTGGCAGAGGTGTATATATGAACGGCTCTCGTTCAATCTGCAGATACAAACGGCTGAGATAGATTGGACGATACTAAGAGGGAAAAGTTTTTATCTTTTATGAGTACAAGATATGCTCTGTTTCACACTTTTACTTCCTCAGCAGTAGATATCTTAGTGGATGATACTATATGAATTCTGATCAAGTCAATTCTGACCATGGAAAATTCTGATCAAGTTGTAGATCCTTCATATAAATTGGCGTTGCAGTTGCACTTTAGGGCTTGCCACATACTATGACTGATGAAATCTGCAGGACAAATTGTTATGTTATGTGATTTGATTGTATACATTACAGAATTGTGTTGAAGTGAGTACTAATTAAAGCGCACCACCATGTACATTGTTCTCTTTTGTTCTTGAGAACTTTGTTCTATGTCCAATTCAAACTGGCTAAGAATATTGTGGTGATGTGGTCGGATTTCAATTTGATCAATTCAAATCCTCAGCAATAGAGCAGCCACCGGCTAGTTCTTTCTACACAGCCACCAGGTATGGAAAATTCTTCGGAGACAAACATCCTGTGTGTCCATATGCATTATTATTGCCATGTTTTTAATGACTAGACTACCAAAATTGCATTACTCTTCTCTATTTGTGTATGTTATTTTCCTTGATCGTAGTCGTTGGCATAGAGAAGGAAGCTAAACTTAATTTTCTGAGCCTCTTATTTTTCACATGTTAATTTTTTTGGAGAAAGTTAAATTATGTGAGGTAATCTTGAGTTTGTAATATCTTTTGAATATAATCCCTGCTCGAATAATATTTAAGCCGGTTCGTCTCGTTAAAAAAATGAGTAAGAAATAAATGCTTGAGCTCAAACCGACTTCAAGTTGAGTTCGTGATAAAAGTTATAATAAACAACATGTGAACAAATGAAATAAAATGTTAAGATTGAGCAACTTGATCCAAGTTTACTCATTAAAAATCAACACTTTAAATGTTTTAAATGATAAGGACTGAAAATGTGGGCTATGGGTATTTAGGCATGACATTAATAAACAAACAAAGATTCATTTATTATCCATCTCGTCGAGACATCTAAATATTCAACTTGAACCCAAATGTAAACTCTAGTCTCATATACTAGTCACAACTTGTGTTTATTCAACCCAAATCCATTTTGGGCATATAATATATCAAATCGAAACTCTTATATAATAGCTTACGATTATATATTTACTTTCTTCAATTACCGAATAACTAGGAAATAGTCTCCATGTAAATATGCCTTCACCAAGTATTATTTACTACATTATTTTCTTTATATTTCCAACCCAACAAACACTAGGCATTGGGAAGGGCTTTTTGCATGAAGCCAAAAACTTACATAAATTGTTTGGGTTGAGCTGGGTTTGGACTTTGGACCATGTAAAACTGATTTTAATTAAGTATTTTTATGCTCGTTTTATCCAAAGTTATTACGTATTATTTTAAAATTTTAGTTGTTTCAGAAAAATAAAGGCACGACAAGCTGGGGCGAAGCTATGCTTTTCCTTGTAGGGCTTGAGCCCTACCCGTTTCTTATAAACTAAAACTTTTATATGTATTTTTCATATAATATTGAATTGTATCCTACCTTTATTTATTATTTATCAATGCTATAAGTGATGTTAATTGAGCTAATTCCAACACATATTAAATTTACAAGATTAATTGAAAACCTCCGCCCCTCCCGACAAGGAAAAATGGCAAAATTAAACTAGTCAAATAACTAAACTTATAATTCAAAAAAATCTGCAATAATTCAGATTTTGAAAAATGTAGAGAAGTTCATTTTATTTCAACATACACTGGACATGACAGATGCAGTGATGCCATATTTTAACTAGTTGTGAGTTGTGACCTTCACCTAGCAAATCCAATCAAATATCACTCCAGCGTTGATATTCAACAAATCTTCTACTACTATAAATATCACAACTCCAATTGCCAAACAAACAACCTCATCAACCAACAATTAAACCAATTAAGAGTTAGGTAACTCCAAATCCTTTGCAATTATAATCAAAATCTTACTGTCACATATATATATATATATATATATATATATATAAATATATATATATATATATATATATATATATATAAAATGTCATCAACTCATTCATTCACATTGTTCATTGCCCTTGTGGATACCGGTTTATGAGATGCTAGACTTAGTCTATTACACCACCAATACACATACATATAGGTCTCACATGTGTGGGGTCCACTATCATGTGTCTTGGTGGTGTAATAGACTATATCTAGCATGAAATAAAGGGTGGCAACCATTTGCTCACTTAGCCATGCCTATGATCCTGATCCTTTGCAAGATTTTTGTGTTGGAGTCAATGAAACTTCACCTTCTGGTACACTTTTTTACCGTGTTTAACAATATTTTAGTGCGACATTACTATTTTTAGTGTCTTATTGTACATGGTCACTTCCATTTATAATTTTACAACTCCGTAATATATGCAGTTTTCGTAAATGGACAAATTTGCAAGGATCCGACAGCAGTCACGGCTGATGACTTCCTCTTCACCGGCCTCAACATCCCCGGTAACATAACTAGTCCAATTGGGTCCCGCCTCACTCCAGTAATCGTGGGTGAAATGCCAGGACTCAACACTCTAGGCATTTCCATGGTCAGAATTGACTTTGCACCTGCTGGTCTCAATTCCCCACATTCGCATCCCCATGCTTCTGAGATTCTCGTTGTTTTAGAAGGAACACTCTATGCCGGTTTCATTGGATCGAACCCCTTAACTACTTTTGGGAGGAACAGGCTCTATACCAGGACCCTAAACGCAGGAGATGCTTTTGTCTTTCCTAAAGGACTTATCATTTTCAATATAATGTTGGGCAAACAAATGCGGTCTCCTATGCTTTTCTAGGCAGCCAAAATCCTAGAGTGGTCACTTTAGGAATTTCTCTTTTCGGAGTAGTTCCTCCTGTTAATCCTGATATGCTTGCAAGAGCATTCCAATTGGACCAGGATGTGATTACCCAACTACAAGCCGCGACTTGGACAGAGAATGTGTAGGCACACGATTGCAAATGATCTCTATTCTACTTCTTAATAATGTGGTATTTCACTTGTGTATTGTGTGTAAATAATCATGCCATTTTGGTATGAACCATTTGATGATTGGAAAAATTGTTTGTAGTTTTCTTTTGACGTTGTGAGCAGATAATGATCAATTTAAGTTGTGTATTATTTCTGAACTTAGTCTATATATGCATCCATTCAAATTAGTTCAAATTTGACTAGTTCTATTTTATAATATAAATAAATTTAGTTCAATTCAGTTATTTTCATATAGTTTTATTTGATTAAGTTGTGTTCAATCGAAATGGACGGTTTATTATAGAGGATGAGCTTCGATTTGACTCGATTTTAAATAACGTTGACCTTGTGACTTTCAAAACACTGATACAACAAGCGCTAGAAGTTTGCGTCAGCAGCACTCAGCAACGACAGCCAGCCGGAAGGGGGTGAAGATGAATTCATTCCTTCATGATTTCGACGAATTCCATCTCCAAATTAGTAACCGTCGATGGAAACTGATCGAAACTTCTGGAATTAGTATAAAGTACCGCCAATTCTACAGATTTCAACTGCCTACTATTCTGATTCATTGATCAATTTTCTCCTCTCCTCTCCTCTTCTATTCTCTCACAGACATTCAATCAAACACTTTTCAATAATGGCGGAGAAAACCGGTTCGTCTCTGAAGCAGCTCCGCGGCGGAGTCGTCGTTGAAAGTTACGTCTAAGCTTCAAGCCGAAATGGCCGCAAATGCCGGCGCGTGTTGCGTACTCGTCACCTGCAAGCCTACACCTGGTTATGCTAACTGTATGCCTAATCCTGCTGTCGTCAAAGAGATCATGCAATCGGTAACAATTCCAGTGATGGTGAAAGTGCGTGTTGGCCACTTCGTCGAGGCGCAGGTAATTGAATCAATCGGTGTGGATTTCATTGACGAGAGTGAGGTTTCATCGGTAGCAGATAAGGAACATTTCATCTATAAGGACGAGTTCAAGGTTCCGTTTGTCTGTGGTTGTCGTGATTTAGGTGAGATGTTGAGGAGAGTGAATGAAGGTGCTGAGTTGATACGAACTCAAGGGGATATGACTGGTTCTGGTGATATCATGGAGACTGTGAGCAATGTGAGGAGAGTTATGGATGAATTGAAGGTTCTGTCCGCCATGGAGACTGAGAAGCTGTTCGCCTTTTCAACTAAGATTCAGGCCCCTTTTACTCTTGTGTTACAGACGAAGCTAAGGCAGCGGCTTCCGGTTCTGCATTTTGCTGCTGGAGGAATTTCTACGCCTGCTGATGCTGCGATGATGAGACAGTTGGGTTGTGATGGTGTGTTTTTGGGGTTGGACGTGTTTGACCATTTCAATACGGCTAAGTTGATTAAGGGGATTGTGGAGGCTGTTACCAATTATAATGATCCGGTGGTGATCGCGGATGTTACTAGTGCGTTGTTGGAAGATGCAGTTACTCAAGAGCCTGGTGATAGCAGTAGACCTGGTCAGGCTGATGATATCAGTAAACGTGGTCAGACTGATGGTAGCAGTAGACGTCGTGAGGCTGATGATAGCAATAGATCTGGTAATAGCGAGGTGGATCATCGGGCTGTGGATTAATGTCTATGTGAACTGTGTGCTTTGTTGGACCAATCATGATGAAGAACAAAGATGACTATGAATTGATGATTGCAGTGATTTGTTGTATCGGTTTTGAAACTGTTAGGTATAAACTCTTGTTTTCTGATCTTAGTGCTGGGAGTAGTTGAAATTCGAAGAGCGTTATTCTTGAATCTTGTTTACTTGCAATATCCAGGTTTGTACTTCGAATCAATCTTGATGACTACTTTGTAGTTTGTTATACTGATTTGTTCTGTCGGTTTTGGAATTGTGAGATAAAGGAAATAAAACTGTTGTTTTCTGATCTTTGTACTTGAGCTGTCAAACTTCGAAGAGCTTTATTCGTGAATTTTGTTTGCTTGCAAGTTTGCCAGACATTCTCCAGTTTTTTTTTTGAATCAATCTTGATGACCACTTTAATTATGTCCGTGTTTTCTGGTATTGTGCCATGTAGAGCCTTAGTATTCATAACTTCAAGAAACATAGTAGTACTACTGTATAGTACATATAAAACTGCAGTAAAATGTCTAATATCCTTTAGCCTGAGAATGAAACATCTTCTTTGAGATCTGTGTTCCTTTTCATTAGCACAATCAAGAATAGTCATCTATACTTCACTGTGTTGTTGTAGACTAATGGTTATATAACCAATAAACATGAATCTTGATTGATGATTGTACTGACTTTTGGTGTCGGTTTTGAAAGTGTGATATCGATGAAATAACTGTTGGTTATCTGAGCTTTGTACTTGGAGTTGTTGAATTTTGAAGAGCTCTGTCATGTTTTTTTAGGTCTGTACCAATCTTGGTTACCACTTTTATTTTGTCTCTGAGTTTTCTGTTATTTTTCTATGTAGATAGAGCTAATATAAGTTCATAGCATGTGGTTAGGTTGAATGATAACTTCACGAACATAGTATATCATAGAAGGAAACCTGCAGAAAAACTTTCATATGCTTAGTTAGTTAGCTTTGTCAAGATGGCAGAAATGAAAAGCTGAGAAAGAAATGATCTTCATTGAGATCTATGTTCCTTTTTTTTTTTTTTTTTCCATTGGCACAATCATGTACAGTACAGTCAGCTGAACTTTGGTTCAGTCTGTTGAAATTCATTTCACCAAATTTGAAGAACTCTGTCCATCTGTTCATCTGTTGTATGTTTATGCTAACAAGAAAGATTGAAACTAAAACTAGTTTGGAAATAATATCCAGGATCCCCTGTAGTTTGCCTCTTGAGTAAAAATAAATTTGATATTTGGATGAACTTCACCCCCAGAAAACTGCTACAAGCATCAATTTTTCATGTCTATCTTACTTCATTTGGAGGCCTGCTTCTACAAAGCATTTTCCGCCTGAATTGTAGGAGATAATCAGCAAAAACCAACAATTTTAATCCATAGAAAATTCAGAATGTAGAAATATACTTTACATATTTATAAAACTGTTTACGGCTCAAAAGCATTGTATTCTTCTCCCTCCCTTTTCCGGCCGCTAAGGCAAAAAACCGCATCCTCTTGTTCTCCTTCCTCTGCCTTCTTTACGGAAGGCGACAACCTTCCCTTTTCGATTTTTCTTCTCCAGGTTACCCGTTATATTTAGATTATTGCTTATTGCATCAACGCTCGTCGGTCGAGTTCTTCCAGACCTAGGAATTGTAAAAATCCATTGGTGGCAAAATTATAAATATCAGAAAACTCTCAGCTGACTCCAAACTGTCTTTCTGGATTTGTTTGTGTTTGGTTTATATTAGTAGTTGTATGGAGTTGTTGTCTTGTGATGTTATGGTGCTATAAATGGAGCAATGTTAGAGTTGATTATAGGCACTAAACTTACCCTGCATTCAGTTGATTTACCCTGATGAAAATAATGGACATATTGATCACAATAATTATAGGCACTAAAGTTACCCTGCATTCCGTTGCTTCACCCTGATGAAAATAATGGACATATAGTCATTTAGATCACAGAGTTATATTCGTAAAATGCTCTTACTAAGTTAATTACTAACTTTAATATGACGAAACATGAAAACACAATCTGTAGGAAACTGCTGCAGACACTTCAAAAGCCTAATTGGGATTCAATATGGAGTAAAAATTACTATAGTAACTTAATGAGCTTGAGGTTTGTCATGCTGGGGTAATATAAGGGATGGTAACTGTGGTAAGTACTCAGAAGAGTCAGAAGCACGATTATGGGTACTTCATAAGTTAAACTCGTCCTGCTTGCTGTACAGTTGCAACTTTTCATTGAAAACCCAATACGCACTTATGCACTAATCTTTGAATTTCTTGACATCATGAGCTAATTAGAGAATTGGGAGGGCAGGCATAGTGATGCCAATGAGAGTATATTTATGTTCCTGATGTATTATTATCGTGTGACCAGGTAAATTGGAAAAAGATGCCACTGACTGCTGGTGCAAACTATCTCGCTCTAACGGGATCATTGCCAGACATTACAACTTGGTCTTCAGCTCTCCCTAATGATCTAAGCTCAGGCATCTGCTAGTGGAGAGCTTGTGACATTGATTCACGACAATTGATGAGAGACCAAACTATGATATGACACTTCTTTCTGTAGAGGTTCCACCTGAAATGTCCACGCAGTTTTGTAGTTTGTCGGAACTCGTGAAGATTTAACGAACAGTGAAGTGAACGACTCGGCTAATTAAGATGAATGTAAAAAAGAAACGATGCCCCCAACAAATGTTTAGAACTAGTTATCAGCAGCTTTAGCCTTTTCCTAGAGCTGATACAATCCAATGCATTGCACCCTGTCATGCATGTTTGTTGCTGGTTAAGGTTTGGAGTCTTGGGTCAATTGACTGTAATTCTTACCTTCCAAGCTGTTGTCAATCTTTGTAGTATCAACTAAGCTTATACTATATCTTTGTTTATCCCACATGAAGAGTTGAAATGCAAACTATTATCATTATAATAAGTTATGAAGTTGCAGCTGGCCACTAGGGGTGGGGGGCTGGGAATGTGCACATAATAAATCAAACCCTAAACCCTTTCAGTAAACTGATATCTCAGTGCAAGGGGTTGTTTGTCCGGCATTTGTCCCCTCTTGAACAAAACTGAAATGCCAAGTCCCTTATGTGTAGATTCCCAGAGTTGACATGAAACCCACCAAGTGGTTAGAAGGTGGTGCTGCTTGCTAGTGGCTAATATATATGGATAGCTGCTATACATAATGCACCCTCCTAGTTTTGTCTTTGTATGCTCCCCGAGACTGCAAAAACAAAGAAAAAAATTATGGTCATGGAATTATTTTGATGAATATTAGGTACATTATACATTTGGGAGTAGAAATTACGTACCATAAATGTTGCAAGCACCAGTCTATCTCCGAATCTTGTGTTGTGCAACTCTCTTTGCACAATTGCTGATTCTTCCACAGTTTCAAACTCCAAATATATGTTACCATTACTTGTCCTGAAAATTAAAATAATATTAACTAAACAAATGCATGCTACTGTGTTATTAACTAAACAAATGCATGTTATTGTGTTTCATTTAGTAGTGCTATAACAATTACCTGTCAACATATATCTTTTGAGGATTTCCATAAGTTCTGAAAAAATCTTCACATCTAGGTTCGAAACTCTCCCGTTCTGATCGAGTCTACACCGATATGAATAATTAGTACTCTTGATGAAAACTTTAGAATTAACAAATTGAAAATTAAAAAAAAATAATAATAAAATAAAAAATAGCTAACCATAGCGTCAAACATGTTTCCTAAAAGCAAATACTTGCTAGGTTCGCCAATGTCAGTCTCCGGAGGCACGAACACAATCTGCAATGACCACATGTTAGAATAGGGGAAAAAAGCGCTAGATCATTAGCTATTTTTCTGTCTAAAATGCTAACATAAACTAGATCTTTCCCACTCTCATGTTCAAAACACAGGCGAAGGTAATTTCCTGTACACCCCTTGTTAATTCTTATAAAAAAAACAGAACACTATGTAACTTTTCTTACATCACTAGTCATTCAATCCAGTTGATGTAAATTGGTACGTCTAAGGTTCTTGCAGAAACTATTGTTTTTTACCATCCAGTTAAATTTAGGATCAAGATTATCTCTGCTGAATACTCTTGCTCTTTGTGGTTTCAAAAGTGTAACTTCAACTTGAGCTACATTAGTTCTTACGGTGATCACTGAACTATTTGTGAGCATTTTCATGAGGGGTATTGGCTATTATGGCCTTTTGGAACATGTTGTGGGAAGAGCAGAACAAACCATGTAGAAGGTATTACTGTCCAGGGGTTCGTCATATCTTGTGTTACCATATTACTTTTTCTTTATCTGTTTTCATTTGTATATTTTTTCCTTCTTTTCTTTCTTTTCTTTCCTCTTTTTTCAATCTTAGCTAGTCCTGGTCTTGCTGGGGGATCTTTTATATGCTTCAAGGATGGGAAGAATCACAGATTTGCTTTCCAATCTCGACTCAGTCACACACCCTTCAGTTTTTACTGGTCAAGAAACAATGTTGAATGGAAAAACTTACTTTCTTTGTTAATTTAGATCTTCAAATTTTCATATTTCTGGAAAATAAAGATTTAACCTGTACACTACCAAGCCAATAGATCAGGTGAAGTTTGAACCATATCGCCCTTTTATGTATCAAAAGCTCATATTTTCTTGTACATTAATTCTTAGGTCTATCAATTTCATACAGCTTCTATTAATTATAAAGTGAACTGAAAGCAGGTAACACACGTTATTAGTTTTTAGGTGTAAATTTTCATACTTATGTTGAGTATTACATTGACATCAGGGATAAAATCATGTATTTAGTTCCAAAATTAGTAAATTACACAATATATAACAATGATGGTATGGTGCAACATGGTTTTCTTGATGGGCTCTTCTACAGACTGCATAGCTTTTAGAAATATCATCATCTTTTTTTTTTTTTTTTTTTTTTTTTTTGAGAGATCTACTAATTTAATGGCCATACTTGGATTGTATTATCAGGCTCTATGTCATGCCTGGTGCAGTTGACAGCTATGAAATGCATCAGATAGGTACATTATTAAGAATCATGGCATACATGCATTAGACTGGAGTAATTTATCAAGGTAGTTTCACATGCTATAAGTCAGAGTTAGATTGTTTGGATGAATTGGGGACGAGCAACATCTTCCTCTGCTGAGTTTGCAATTACATAGAGCAGCTGCTAGCATTAATTTGTTTCCATGGAGCTGCCGCTGCTATCTTTAATAACAAATATCATGGAGTTGCTGCTAGACAGTGACTCATTAACTAGTTTCCATCATCTCTTGCACAGCTCATATCCTGTGCCTCTCGTGCAAACATGCCAAGTGCCATTGTGTCAAGCATCACAGCAGTGTTAGCTGATTCTTTTGTTTTGAAACTAACGGAGTGTTTTTTTTTTTTTTTTTTTTATTTTTATTAATGGATGAAAGCCAGTAATCTCTTAGAGCATACTAGATCTTTGGCTAGGAGAAAACTAAACCAAATGTCTCAGGTAAAAGTGCTAGTTTTATCTCGTTTATAACAAGCACAGGCAAAAGTGAGAGTTTTACCTGTGTTTCAAATTAAAGCAGGCAATATGAATCATTAATTTTCTTCCAGTACAGGGATGCAACTATTAGTCGTGTTTCTACCTAAGTGCGGGTAAAGCAGAGTTTTCTGTTGAATTTCTTGAAAAATCCTACCCGAACCACCCTAACTCTAGTTTCTGGATTAATCTTGATGTTCCCCACATTTTATAAACACAGGTAAAGAGTTTGATATATTAAAAAGAAATTACGTAAAAACAATAGGCACGTAGAAGATATTTCTCTTGCAGCCAAAAATTATGATATATTAAAACATAGATAAGACTAAGAAATGCAGAAAAAATAATAGGTCTAATCATTAGGGAGTATAGTTTGACCAAATACCTCAATAGTTTGATTGTTAAGTTTTAGCTTCCCACACAATTGCTGTGCCAATTTCGCTCCTTCAATTGTTTCAAACTGAAATCAATTCAAATGGAACTTCGAAATACCGGAGATGATATAAATGTATAATGAATAAATTATGTAATGACACTTACTTGAATTACTCCATAACGATCTACATCAGTTGAACGAAGATTTGAAAACCTAATCCGTCCATATTTCTCAAACAGCTACAAAACAGGAAAAAGTTTCTTTTCATAATCAAAACAAAAGGCACATTGAATTGAAAATGCAGTTCTATAGTTTTGACCTGAAGATAAAAAGTTGTGAACTATACCTGTCTAAAATGAAGATCCGTAGTTTGTGATGGTAAATTTACTACTAGGATCTTCACAGATGGTGTGATTTGAATGCTATGCGGTGGACGGGGAACGAAGTTACGTTCGATACAATGTTTCAGCGTCACCTTCTTTCCGAGAAATTTTTGTTTTCCTTGATGCTCAACGCTGCTCCAATCTATGGAGTTGATAAACTCAATGTACCTAATGATCCGATCAAATTAGAATTATCCAAAGAAAGAAAAAAAACAAAAAAAGTTTCACCAAAGTGCAAGTAAAAGAAGGCAGTAAACATACCATACAATCATATCTTGATCACGATCATCCACGATAAAACATTCCTTGATCTAAAAGGGAAAAAAAAAAACAGTCATAACATTGATGACAACTTCTTAGTTAAACAAGTTATTGAAAATGGTACTTGGAATTTCCAATTTCTTCTAACATTACTACCAACTGAGCTAGTTCAAGAAGTGATTGGAATACCCATACCTAGGTATCCAGGAGCTGATAAATTAATATGGGTGAAACACCAAATGGTATCTTCTCCGTTAAATCAGCTTACAACTACTTCATAAAGGATATTACACAGGAAACAAACTGGACATGGAAAAGACGGTGGAACATCAAAATTACAACCTACTGCATTTAGACTTCATAAACATTGCATCATACCATCACCTTTGTGTAGCATGTGCAACCCTTCTGAAGAAACAATGGAACATCTATTTTGGCACTGCCCGTTTTTTACTCAAGTAATAAGCTGGATACTTCCCCTTAATCCAACACCACAGGTTAATTCCTTGCTAGAAATAATCTTTAGAGAAACTGCTAACTCTAAAGAGCAGGTAAAAAAAAGCTTTTAACCCTTTCCTGTTTAACAGCTTACTCATAGACACCATGAAGGATCACACAACACTTTAATTGTGTTTACGAGTACAACACTAAACTGAACAAATTAAGACACATTATACATACCAAATGTAGTTTATTCATCCATAACAGAGGAAATAGAGGAAGGTAAAAATCTAGTTCTACTACTACTATTAATAAGTAACCATAAATAACCAGTAAAGATACTCATTTTCCAAAAAAACCAGTAAAGATATACTACCTTTCCTAAAAAAAGAAAAAAATATTCATTTAAATCCCTTCGAGTTGATACTCTTGGCATCTGCAGAATTAAGCAAAAGTATATTAAAAAAAATATTTAAAAAATAATAATAAATCATTGCACTGCAAATAACACAATAAAATTAATCAATACCTACCGGATATGCTAATATGCTCCTACCATTCCAAAATCTGCGAGCCTAGGGATAATTTTCTGGAGAAGGTGCTTTATCACAATTTGAATTTGCGAAATACATTCTCCCGCTATAAGAAAAAAAGTAAAAACAGTTTAGAAACAAAATAGTAGTAGGAAAATAGGCGACTATATGAGTGCTCGAATTTCGCGAATTAAAGCATTTCTAAGTCGTCTCTGTTGATGAAATAGTGAAACCAAAGAGGTGGGTTTTCAACCTTACCAGCAGAAAAGCAGATGAAGCTCGATACCACAGCCGACTGAAGTTGGATTTATTCTCTTCTCCACAAACGGGCAAAGAGGAAGTGACTGGTTAGGTTTTCTTAGGGAATTATGTGGGCTTCTAAATTGGGCTTACTTGACCGGTTGACCCAACTTCAAATCACCCTTGATTCTTCAGATTTAGACAAGTATACGATGACTTTTTCATAAATTCAACTAGTTAATAATCGGTCGAAATTTGACGGGAAATAAAATTATAAATAATAAATGAAAATAAATTAAAATGAACAATGATGTTTCTATCTTTGTTTTATTGAAAATGTTTTACGAAATAATCCCATCAAATATGATAATAATTTAAATTATGGCTGAATAGACAGTGGCGGATCTACCATGTAGCAAGGGGTTGAAGTGCCCCCATTTGATTTTTGAATTAAAAGTACTATTATACCCTTCATACAAAATATGATGAAACATTTGGGCTACCCGGCCCGATATACCAGGCCAAGGGCCGGCCATGAGCAGCCCATGGGCCGGGCTTGGACTTATAGTTAGGCCCATGGGCCCGTGTCTAACATCTTGGCCCGTAGGCTCGGCCCGTGAATATATATATAGATTTTATATTTTATATATATAAATATGTATATATATACACATGTATTATTATATATAAATGTGTATATATATACACATGTATTATTAAATGATGTTGTACTTTATACATTTGTAATACTTTTCTATACTTATAAGATTTCTAAGTGATATACAATCATATTATATACACATTTGTAATATTATATAACTCAAGCAAAAATATATAAATTAAATAGATTCATCATTCTACTAATACTACACTACATAACTAAAAAAAAAAAAAAAAAACATTTTGATTACTAAATAATTGAAAAAAAAATAAAAATTTAAAAACTTAAGGCCCAGCCCGGCCCATGACGGGCCCGGGCTTGGGCCTAATGTTGAGGCCCGTCCCAGGCCATGGGCCGGGGCCTGGGCTTGGTGCTAGTCTTCCCGGGCCTGACCGGGACTCTGAAAGCCCGGTCCGTCCCATTGCCAATTGTGCATACATTTCTTCAGGGCTGAGTGGAGATGGACCCGGACCGGTTTTTCCGGTCTCCGTCCAGACCTATATAATACGGTCCTGTCCTCAGACCAAGGATTTTGGGGATTCCGATCTTTGATCCGGTCCGGTCCAAAACTGGCATTTTACCGGTCCGAACCGTATAGGACCGAAATCTTTATTTTTATTTTTATTTTTTTTTATATAGTAGTCTTTCCCAATTGCCCTAAATCCCAAAGACCCAACTCACTTTTTCATTTTTTACATTCTTTCTTCCTTCGTCATTCCTTCACGTCCCAAAAAAAACCACCTCCAACCTCAGCTCTTCGTCCAGCCGCCGCCCACCAGTCCACACCGTCCAGATCCGCCACTCTTCCACCAGGCAACCACCATGTACATCGTATTAAGGTACTGTAATCGTCCGCGAATTGGTTTCCTCTATTTTTGCATAAATTCTCTGTTTTTCCCCCTTCCTGGATTCTCAACAATCTGCAACGGATTCGAGCGATGTTGATCAAAGTTTCATTGGAGTGGACAATTGGCTTTGGAGTTTGGAGTATATTGGAGGCAATAGTACTAGTATTAAGGAGTGGATTGTACTTTGGTAGTTTGGTATGGTGTGTGAGTACTTGCCGTAGTACTAGAAGATTGGCTTCATATGTTTTTAATTTTGGTGTTGGTTGTGGGATGATTCTGAGCTTCCATCATTTATTTATTTTTATATATAATTGCCATACTGGTCCATATCGGTCTTGGATCGGACCGACCCGTATTTTTCTGGTCCTGGACCGGACCGGACCGTGTCTATACGGTTCGGTCTTCGACCCTTCAAAAATTCTAAATTTTGATCCGGTCCATATCAGTTCCGGTCCGGTTCTGGACCGATGCTTAGCCCTACATTTCTTTACGCATATGAGGTTGTGGTGCAGCGGCAAAAGTCCATTGATGTTGTCCTGCCCACTCGAGTTCTCGAAACCTGAACACTGTTTATTTTATTCACAAATTTATTCTACCATATTCCTTCTATTTTTGTTTATCTTCTAATTTTTTAATTTTAACCAAAAAAAAAAAATTCTACAATTTAGTTTCTCCTTCACAAATAAAAATTAAGATTCATTTTAGCAAAATTTAAAGGACCTATTTTTCTTCGTTTACTAATTTTGAGTTTTTTTCAATTGTAAAGAATTAATATTTATCAAAAGAGATTCAATTCTATCTATTTTCACTTCTTATGATTTTAGAAATATATCCTGAAATTTCTTTATTATTTCGATGATTAACTTTTTTAATTTTTGAATTACTCATGTAATAATTCAAACAAAATTAGTTAAATTATGTTATATTTTAAAATGATTATTTTATGCTAAATACTCCATTTCACATATATATTCATTTTGGTTCTAAGATATATATTGGTTTAAAATACATTTAGACTACAAAGTTTAATTAATATTTTTCTTACAATTGTGCCCCTCTTGACAAATTTTCTGTGTCCGCCACTGGGAATAGATATGTCAAACATAGTTAGTATTCTAATTTATTGTAAAATAGACACGTGGAACAATGTTAGCGTTATGAAGTAATGCAAAATTGATCCGTCGAACGCAATTATTGCTCTAATGTATTGCAAAATAAACCCGTGGAATGCAATTAATGTTCTAAAGTATTACGGAATAGCCTCGTCAACAACACTTAGTGGTCTAAAGTATTTCGGAATACCTATCAAATGTAGTTCAAGTACTATTGCCAAATAGACCAAACGGAAGTGTTCTAAAGTATGTGAATAGACCCGTCGAACTTAATTAGTGTTCTAAAGTATTGTGCAATTGTGGAATAGACCCGTCGGCCACAATTAGTTTTGTATTGCGGAACAGAGCCGATGGCCGCATTTACCGTTCTAAAGTTCATGTTTTAAAGTATTAGCGAATAAAGTTGTTGAACGCAAATAGACCCGTCGAACGCACTTAGTGTTTAAAGTATTATCTAAGAGTTCAATTAATATAAGATATCTTCTTAATATTAGTAATTATCTCTTAGTAGTTGCTGATAAGATAAGATCAAGAATATTCCTAAAATCTCTTATTCTATACTTATCAGTTAGTATATCTTATATTTATCTTCCATATCTTTATACTTTCCACCACTATATAAGTGGATTTCTCATTCATTAATATACAAGTTGATTATGTTGAAATATGCCTAGAGACATTATCACTACAAAAAGACCTGCAAAAGGTGTTTCCATCAGCATGGAGCAACCTAGAAAGCTAGGTGTCGTCCGGACCGGCTCAGTCTGCCTAAGTTCTCATCAACTTTTCTCGAACTGAAAGATTTTATCGTCCAAAAATGATTTCGATTAAAATAATAATATATATTTATTTGTCAATCGAGAACATTACATCTTTAATTAGTTACTTTAATTTATATAACCCCAAAACCTCATTTGCAATTTACTCCCGTGGATCACTTTGATCATCAAAACTTAGTCTACAAGATACTCAGGGGCGGAACTAGGAATTATTATTAGGGGGGGCGAACATCATTTTTTTAAAGTTTGGGGGGAGGCGAAAAGTTGAAAAATCGTAAAAAAATCCCCTTAAAAATTTTGAATAATCGTATATTCCTTCTAAATTTTTTTTTTTTTGGGCTCCGCCCCTGAAGATACTGTACCTGAGACTAGCTAATCGACATTTCAAAGCTACTACTTACATGTGCCTATAGAGAGTAAAAATCATTTCACCTCCTTAGACACGTAGCAAAGTATTCCTCAGTCATTTAAATATTTGATCCAGATGCTTAATTATGCTAGACATTTGCAAAACTTACCAAACATAGAAATCAAGCCTTAAACCGAAGGTAAACATTATTTCCTTCTCCCCTTGCTAAAATGATACTCATTTGTCCCAATCATTTCTTTACATTTGTTTTTGTTGATTTTTTTGTACTCCGTTTGACCTCCGTTTACCCCTAAACTACAATGCTAGGATATTTTCGGAATCGAATTCCTCCCGGTACTAAGAAGGTGACGGCGGCGGCAATATAGTGATGGAGAGAGAGAGAGAGAGCTTTTCCTGGCTAACAGAGAACAGAATGATTGGTAATTAGAATGATTTTCCAGCTCTCTAATGCCCTCTATTTATAGTTTTTATTGGAAGTCTTTAGAATCTAATGGAATCATGAAAGGAATAAGAACTTCAATTTTTATTGCACAAGTAAATCTATGTCTAGATTCATCCTAATTTTTAATTAGAAAAACTTGTCCATCAAGTTTAATTAGGAGAAGGAGTCAAACTCTGACTCCTAGTCAAACTCTGACTCCTTCTCCACACTTGCACATGCTACTCACGGCTGGGAGGGAAAAGGTGGGCCTATGTTTTGGGCCCACATGCAAGTTGGGATATATAAATTCAAGGGTCCATTACTTCTAACACCCCTGTTAGATGTCGAAATTACATGTAAGTGACCATTGTATTTTATTTTACGTTGAAAGGACCATTAGATAGTTTTAATTACATCCAGGTCTAATAATTTGACTTTTCGCGAATTAAAACGTGGAAAGTACATTTTTGCCCCTGGTCAAGATTCAGAATTTTGCATTGACCAAACAATATTGATTTATGTTTATTATACATTGACCCCCAACATTTTCTATTTTATGAAATTGACATTAAAAACTTCTAAAATTTTCAAATTGGTCCAAAACCTTATTGCAAATCAATCCCAACAAGATTAATATTCAGAAATAAGTCACAATGTATTTTTTTTCCTTTTCCTTTTTTCCTTTTTCCTTCTTTTTTTTTTCTTTTTTTTTTTTTCTTCTTCTTCAAAAATCCGGTGCCGGATTCCGACACCGGAACGGGAGCAGCTCCGATCGGGAGCTGGCAGCTCCGAGAGCTGCCATGAGCAGCTCCGCATATGGCAGCTCCCAATCGGAGCTGCCATGGGCAGCTCCGCATGTGGCAGCTCCCAATCGGAGGCAGCTCCCAGATTTGGGAGCTCCGGTGCCGGAATCCGGCACCGGATTTTTGAAGAAGAAGAAGAAGAAAAAAAAAAGGAAAAAAGGAAAAAGGGAAAAAGGAAAAAAAATATATAAATTAAAAAAGAAAATCTAAGGCCGTGTTTGGGGAGAAGAGAGAGAAAAAGCCAATATTCTTTGGTCAACTCGGATAAGGAAAAATGGATCCAGATGTAATTTAAAATACAATGGTCCTTTACATGAAAAGTCGTCATCTAATGGGGGGTCCAGAAGTAAAAATCCCTAAATTCAATTTAAATCTTGTCCAAGTGCATATATTAATCCAATTAATATATCCTTTCAATTAACCCATAAATGTATTCTCAAAATACAATTAATATATTAATACATAATTAATATACATATATAATTAATATTTCGAAAATATTAATCATGCCACAAACAATTATAATCAATCCAATTAATTATAATTCTTCCTATAGTACTTTTGACAAGCCGGTCCGGACACCATATAATGTGGCCCATAGGGCCTCAATGTATTAAGCTAGACAAGACGACTAGGCATCGTGAAATTCCTAGACAGTTCCACTTGCAATATTACTACATGAGGACGTTTGAGAGGAGCCTCAAAACTACCTTTCGTTGGAAAGCTTGTTGCACTCAATGCGACGATGGTAAGGTCCTTTCATTTGACTTACTCGATATGCACCTATGACCGATGTTGTGCCTATCCCATTAATGTACTCATGGGCGTCTTCAGTGAGTTGTTTGGTTACCGAGATATATTTAGGACCATCCTAAATATATTTGTGCGTTGGCCAACGACTTTTCCAACACAACTATGAACGACTTGAGTAGTACTCTCCTATGCTACACATGAGAGATGAATCCTCTCCAGGGACCACTTACCACCAACCCTATACATATTGCCAAGTTCCCATCTGGACCGTATCTACCACGTATTTCAGGGTGCAAGCGTTGGTTACAGCCAAATAACAGGGCTCAACATATGTGATGATAAAAACCTGAGAGTCTAAGGACGAATGGCATCATTTCCACAACTCCAGTTCCCATAGACACCTCGGTGTAGATTATACATCGATGGGAGCTCCAGTGGGTACTTCTATTGTTCGGATATCATCCTCGAACAACCATGCACAGTTATGGAAACATCATGAACTCGCTGCAAGGCCCGCAACGATCCATTTTGTGGTAGTGGGATCGATCACACTCGCTCCAACGACTATAACTTCCAAACGCATGCTAGTCTCAATCATGTCATTCAGACCCCATCCGAAATGACCTTCGACTAGGAAACGTTCGGGATATATGATATTTCACATAGTTCCCACTTAATATGTGATCATGCACACACACACACACACACACACACACACACACACACACACTAGGGGCATGTTTATATAGCGACACAGACCAACCAGATAAAGATATGACATGCTATTGCCCGGTGTAATATACATACATAAGTAAACATAAACATGAATAAACAAACATATATATTACGTTGATTGTAATGTAGTATATATTGTCCTTAAATGTGGTTGTGTCTAGGACATATTACTAACATCCTTTCCCAAGACTCTGAATACAACCGGTGGTTGGTGTGTTCAGTGATCTGGTTCAGCATGACCTTGGCATGCTCCAGTCCAGTTTCGGGGTCGCTCCTCGATGGAGTTATAAGGCTGTGTACCTGTTTGGGAGTTTTATGGTTGGTATCTAATAATCACGCTCGTATCATCATCTGTGATCACTTTGAAAGTTCTATATTGTTATACCATGCCTTGCAACACTACAAGAATTCCCTGAAATAGCCACCGCTCTTAGCGTCGGTTATTATCCGTGGCTAAAATAGCCACGGATAAGGATGAACTGAGCCTGGACGCTCAGTTCGTCCATGACCAGACCCGAATTCGTGGACTGCAGCGACGGATAGGTGCGATCCGTGGCTAAGTTTACTACGAATAATTTAAACGTAGCCTTGATGTTGACCTGTTTTTTTTTTTTAAAATGAAATAGCAAAAGTAATTTAAAAAAAATGGAAAATACAGCCTACAACGGATAGATTTATTCGTCGCTATTTAGTGACGGTTGAATCTATCCATCGCTACGCCTTCCTACAGTTGCGGCACAGTCTTCTTCTTCCCCATTTCTTTTATTTTCTGTTCTCTGTACGTGAAGCGCGATTTCACCCCCAAAAAACTCAAACTCAACTATTTCATCACCAAATGAGGCAATCTTGGACTCTTCTCGAAGCTTGTTGATGTAGGAACTCGTGTGGCCATTCAATTTCGACTTTCGTGGTCAAGTTACAAGCGAAATTGAGGTATTTTTCAAGAACCCTAATTTTTCTTATTTGGGAATTTTGTGTTATTGCTTCAATTGAGTAATATCATGTTTATTGTTGTTGACTAATAGCTTATTCCACACATAATAAGTTGTATGTTATGCTTAAATTTGTTAATTTCATCACTTTATAGTGGAATTAAATTGGGAAATTAGGAAATTAAATTGTATGTTTAGGTTAGTTCGTAATAAGTAGTAGTATGTTGTGAAAATGTTTGAGTTTGTTGTATTCATTGGTTTGTTGTGAAATTGAAGATGAATCCCGATCGCTCATGGATGTACAATCGAATTGTACATGGGAGGATTCAACCTAGTTTTCAGGAGGGTCTTGAATCCTTCATTACATTTGCCTTGGCACAAAACACTCGTGGGAATGAGATGATTCGGTGCCCTTGTACCAAGGCAAAATGTCAGAACCAGAAATTTCTGCATCATACTGAAGTATCTGCCCACTTGCTACGCAATGGGTTTGTGACTAAGTATGAGATTTGGACCAGTCATGGTGAGAAGGCACCATTGCCAGATTTTGATGTGGACACTAGGCCGAAAACACGTAGAAAATGGGGTTGTGCACAACCGAGTACACAGAGTACTCAAATTCATGTGGATGATGATGATGACGCAGATGAATTTCATGACCCTATGGTTTAAATGGTGATGAATGCTGCTGGTCCAGATTTTATGCAAGTCGATGGAGATGGCGAAGGGGTTCAAACTGATGATGTGGTGGAGGAGCCTAATGCTGAGGACAAGAAGTTCTTTGACTTGTTGGAAGCGGCCAAAGAACCTATATGGCCGGGTTGCCCTACGCACACTGAGTTGTCGTTGCTAGCTTGGCTCATGACTTTGAAGGTTGAGAGTGGTCAATCCCAAGTGAACTTCAGTGGTTACACTCAACTGATATCTGAGTGTTGCCCGGAGTCCAACATAGTGCCTACCAACTACTACCAAGCCCAGAAGAAGATGAAGACGATGGGGTTGCCTATGGAGAAGATAGATTTTTGTAGGGATTTGTGTATGATTTACTGGGGAGACGACAAAGATCTATTGGAATGCAAGTACTGTGGAAAGGAGCGCTACGGTCGTTACAAGGAGGGAGCTTCAAAGAAAAGACAGAAGATGAATCTGACATACAAGCAGATGTGGTACTTCCCTATAGCACCCTCAATTGAAGAGGTTGTATGCTCTAGTGTGACTGCAGATAAGATGCGTTGGCATGCCGAGAGAGTGGCTCCAAATGAGTTGGAATAATGGATCATCCAGCAGATTCACCGGCAATACAAATCTTTTCTTAGGAAAGGAAAGGCCTACAAGATGAACAAAACCCAGACCTGTGGAAAGAGTTTGACAGAGTCCACAAGAGTTTCGCTAAAGAGCCTAGAAATGTGCGATTGGATCTTTGCACGGATGGCTTCAACCCGTTCGGAAGTGAACGGAAATACTCTTGTTGGTCGGTGATGCTCACACCTTATAATCTCCCCCCGGTGATTTCATGAAGTCACCATTCATGTTCTTGTCTGTATTGGTGCCAGGGCCAAACGATCCAAGTCAGAAGATAGATGTCTTCCTGCAGCCCCTTATTAAGGAGCTACTAGAGTTGTGGGATCATGGTATCCCAGCATATGATGTGTCCAAAAAGAAGAACTTCAGGTTGAGAGCATCATTTCTATGGACCGTGAGTGATTTTCCTGCATACTCTATGCTTTCTGGAAGGAAGACATCTGGGAAACATGTTTGTCCACATTGTTTGGAGGACACTGATGCTTTTAGATTGACGGATAGCATGAAGGAGTCTTGGTTTGACTGTCATAGGAGGTTCCTAGATCCAGATCATGCTTACATAAGGAATATCCGTGATTTCAAGAAGAATGAGGTTGTGATCAAAGGCCCCCCAGAAAAACTAACAGGGCATCAAATCCTAGCGGAGATTAACAGGCTCGGTCTGATCAAAGTGACCGAATTAGGCTATGAGAAGCACAATGCTAGGATCAGCAACACTCGTGGATGGAAGAAGAGGAGCATCTTCTGGGATTTGCCTTATTGGCCTACGCTACTTATACGCCACAATCTAGATTTCATGCATGTTGAGAAGAACGTGTTTGAGAACGTCTTCAACACCATTTGTGTAATTCTTGGGAAGACCAAGGATACTGAAAAATCTAGGTTGGATTTGATTCAATGGTGTAAAAGGCCGGAGTTGACCAAGAAGACCTCTGATGGTAAGTGGCCGAGAGCATCCTACACAATTGACAAGGATGCTAGGGATAGACTCTTTGAATGGGTGAAGACGGTTAATTTCCCTGATGGTTATGCTTCGAAATTGGGGAGGTGTGTGGATATCAACAAGACCAAAATGTATGGGATGAAGAGTCATGATTGTCATGTGTTCATGGAGCGCCTAGTTCCCATTGCTTTTAGACATCTGTTGCCCACACCAGTCTGGGCCGCCCTCACCGAGCTGAGCTTAATCTTCAAGAGGTTATGCACAAGGGTTGTTCGCAAAGATGTCTTAGAAGAGCTTAAGAGCAACATACCCGTGATTATGTGCAAGCTAGAGCGTATCTTTCCACCTAGCTTCTTTGATTCTATGGAGCATTTGTCGGTTCACCTCCCAGCTGAAGCTTTGCTTGTTGGACCTGTCCAATACAGATGGATGTATCCATTTGAGAGGTGAGTTGTTTGCAATCACCCACTTCAAAATTACATCCTAACTTTCATCAATTTTTTATATTAAAGGTGTATTAATTACAGGTACTTGGGGAAATCGAAGAGGTTTGTGAAGAATAAAGGCAAGACTGAGGGTTCCATGGCCAATGCCTACTTGAGAGAGGAAACTGCAATCTTCTGCTCATATTTCTTTGATGATAGCATACGCACACGGACAAATTGGTCTGCTAGAAACACAGACACATATGTGGTCGAAAAGGATGATAATGTGGGATTTGTCGGTCTGCTAGAAACACAGACACATATGTGGTCGAAAAGGATGATAATGTGGGATTTGTCATTTTCAGGGTCTCAGGGAGACCTTTGGGTGAGGAAAACAGTATATGGTTGGAACCCAAAGAGTTCAACGCAGCACATTATTGGGTACTGAACAATTGTCATGAAGTTGATCCATATATGCACGAATTCATGCGGTTAGTTCCTGGATTTTCAATTCGTAAATTATAAAATTCTATTCCAAATATAATATATATAGTGTTAAGTTTCATGATCTAACCCATCCACATGCAGCCAATTCTCGGAGAAATGTGTGGAAGAGAACCCAATTATAGCGGATGACACCATAGCTCATATGTTTGATGAAAGGGTACAAGCGGAATTCCCTCATTGGTTCCGTAATCATATGCGAGATCCTGCCAACCGAGTGAACAACCCATACATACATGCTCTAGCAGAAGGGTCAGTTAGCAGAAAGGTATCAACCTTTTCTGGCTACATTGTCAATGGCCTTAGGTTTCACACGATTGATTCTGGTAATAAGGCCATCTGTACACACAACTCTGGAGTGTATGTGGCCGGGAGATAGATAGGATGGAGTGAGACGTATGAGTTCTATGGGAAACTCAAGCGTGTGGTGAGACTTGAATATCCCGGAGTGCCAATGAAGAGGACATGTCTGTTTCAGGTTGATTGGTATGATCCATCTGCAGCTGGTACGAAGATTAATGCGAAATACCAATTGGTGGACATCAACTTGAAGAGGAAGTACCAGGGGTATGAACCATTTATCTTGGCTACTCAAGCACGCCAAGTGGTGTATATTCCCTATCCAAGCTTGAGAAGAGGTCAACCAGAATGGGTAGCTGCTGTATCTATACATCCACGTGCTAGAGTGGACTGCCTAGAGCAGGAGGATTCAATCACCAACTCTTACCAAGAAGATGATGTCGATGAACAAGCAAAGGAACCAGTACATGGTACAGAAGAAGTCATACGTCTTCATGAAGATCATTATGTGGACTTAGTCGCAAGAGAAGGAGCAGAAGGTATGTTGGTATATGTTAGATGCAGTATATATGTATATGGGAAAGTTAGTTCCTTAATTAGCTTCCAACTTAAATTTTGCCTTCTCTACCTCTTATATGTTAGTTGGGCAAGTTTTTTATGCAATTACACTAACACATGTTAGTTTTTCTATGTTGTCATGCAAATATTGGAGGTGGAGGAAGGAGCCTAATCTCAAGAGTTTTTACAAGTGTTTTGAGTTTTTTGGGGTATGTTACTTGCTTTATATTCATCTTTACTTATTAATTCTATGTGAGTACGTGGTATGTTACCACTTTACGTGGGTGATATGTTAGTCACCATTGTGTTAGTTTGAATTTAGGACAATGTGAGTGGTATGTTAGCCACTTTACTTGGGTGATATGTTAGTCACCGTTGTGTTATCTTTTCCTTTTGTCTAGCTATCCTTATCTTCGAAACTTATCATTTACTTTTCTCCATTTTGCAATATAGGCTATATTCATGAACTTGATGGACGGGAAGGATCAACAAATGGGGGCACTTGTACCTTTAGGTTGACATTGTCAAATTCGAACTCATATATTGCTTTTTATATATTAGTGTTCAACATTGGTTCAACGTACATTCGGTTTGTAATGGAATCACGAATTGGATTATTATGAATCAATTTTTATATATATTCGGTTCATTTTGTGTTTATATGTGTATTAAAACTGCTAGAATTCTGAAAAACTGACTCCGAATTGGAGCAGATTCCAGTTTTCTGCATGGAGGTTTTTAGCCACGGATAGAACTATATCCGTGGCTAAGAGTACCAATGGATATTATATATCCGTAAAAACGTATATCTGGATTTTTTCTTAAAATAATATGAGGTGTCACGGTTAATAATTTATCCGTACTATTGCCACAGATTGATTTTAACAGTGGCATAGCCCGGAGCCCGGAGCCCGGATTCAACCCGGTCAAGCCAATATCCGTCGCTAAAATCCCGATCCGTGGCCAATATGTAGCCACGGATATTTATCCGTTGCTATCGGGCTGCTACGCCAAGTTTAGTGACGAGCTTATTAGCAACGGATCTATTCGTGGCTACACCCTTTTAGCCACGTTTCGGCCTTTGTATCCGTGGCTAAAAGGCATATTTCTTGTAGTGCAATTCATTTCATATTCATTCTTTTGATATTGACATTTTGTCATACCTTACTAAGTCAGTAAAGACATACTCCTTTCCTTTGTTCTGCCCATATTTCCTCAGGTGGAGTTTTTAGACAATCCACTTTTGTTAGGAAGAGCTCAGGATAGTTGTTTATAGCCCATTTTGCAGAAATCAATCTATTACTCCATCATCGAGAATGGGTCCCACATCCTGGTTAAAGATTGCTACTCCATTTTAGTTACACTGCATGGCTTTTAAAATTGTTGGTTTTATTTTAGTCCGTTCCTGTAACTTTCCGACAGACCCGAGATGGCTCTGGAAGGAAATCTACATGCGGGTGGTCTACGCTAGGGAGGAGCGTTCTTCCTAGCGGGGTGCTACATTGTGTTATTTATATTTAGTTGTGTTTATACTGGTGTCTACATACAGGAGTGTTGTGCTAAGTGTTTAGACAACAACACCGGACCTAACACCTTGATTCTATCTAGTATAAGTTTAAGTTAGATCCTTTATTATCCACCCAATTCAACACGTATGCTGCAGTGAATTTGGGAAATTCCAGCTGAACTCCCGCGGCATCTGGCACATAACATGTTCCCTTATTTGATTGATTTATTGTGAAAATTGAAGATGAATCCCCACGATATATCCGTCAGTAATTACTGACGGATCATTTAGGTACGACCAAACTATCCCTCAGTAATGTGATTTACCGACCGATAGGTATTGACTACCGACGGATAAATTCGTCATCTGTCGGTAATGGCGGATAAAACAAATTAAGTTGGCGAGAATCTTGTGGTTATCCACTCAACTTTGCAATGCTTGAGTTAAAATCGTCTTCTTCATTCCATGATGGAATGTGGACGGATTTGGCCGATACGGACAGTACCAGTCGACGGTCGACATAGGATGCTCCTTATATAACAAAGGACATGCCTTATGAAGAACTAATAAATAGCATAATCATATAAAAACAACATATATACACTAATAACGAACCATCATCTTCTATACAAACAATCATCTTTAGAAAATATTTCAGCGTTGTTGTATGTAGATTGTATAAGTGATGTGGTATAGGTGGTTCATTTTTTCCTTTATCTTTATTTAATAACAGTGTTAAAAGTTCGGGTAAACTGTAAGTTTTTTGGAAAGGTTTGGCGGTACCATGATATTTTTAAAATCTATGGGGTAAAATGCAACTATTTAAAAAGGTTCGGAGGCAACATAATTTAAGGAAAAAAAAATTGAAAAAAAAAAAAGAAAAAAGCAGCCCTTGCTTTGCTTGGGATAATAATACTGGGCCAGTTGGCCTTACCTTATAAAGCCCACACACGCTCATTGCCCTAAAGACCGAAACTCTATAAAAGCATCGACACTCACGTTTCCTTTCCCCTATTACTCCAAGTTAGGGATTTATACAACACCCAAACCCATGGATTCTTCTTACCGTCGTCCGATGTCGAGATATAATCCTTCAGTTTCAGGTATGGTTTTATTCTTAACCTTCGTCGAATGTCATCAGATACTTGTTGCTTGTCTGTCTGTCTGTCTTCCTTCTTCTCGTTATGGTTTTCTTGTCTTAATTAATAAACGTTTAATCCCCAAACCCCCCTCCCCCCTTTTCCCCTCGAATACTATTATTCTTGTTACTTGACCCCTATCGACCTATCGAATACTACTATTATTTTGTGTGTTTGTTACTTCGTTATTTATGATAGTTTGTATGTTTTGTTCTTGTACTAAGCCTCTGGTTCTACTCTCATTGTAGGCAAAGCGCAATTCAAGCCTAGTTATTCTGATTTAGGGGAACGAACTTCAACAAGGAACAAGTATCGTAGTAGCAAATTCATTGAATGGGAGGAGGAGCATCACAAGAGGAAGGAGCACCTGAAGATATCCGAAAAGAAACGCCCCCATAATGATTATAAGCAACACCATAAATACCCTCGCAACTACTCCTCGAGTAATGCAGTTACTGGCCATGGTCACAATGATGAAAAATTCAAGTGGAGCAGCAGGAAATTCAACGAACTAGGAGAAGATGATGGTGATGATGATGAGGAGGAGGAAAAGGTGCATAGGAAGGGGAAAGGTCATGATAGAAATCCATATAAAGAGAGGCATTATGATGACCGTCAACAGCATAAGGACTTCAAGAGACCTTGCCAAAACTTTAAGACTAATAATTCCATTAATCATGTGCAAGAAGTTCTGAACCACAAGGATAAGGAAGAACCGTCAAGCTTTTATCGTCGTACTCTTTATGGAGATGAGAATGACATAGGCATCATAGGCATCCCTCGTGGATTTCCACGGGCTTATAGTTTGCTGTCTGTGTATACGCCTGAGGAAGATAAGATCATTGATAAGGAGTTGATATCTCGGTGCAATGACATTTTCTCTAGCCATGATCATGACATCAAAGAGGTATATATATATATTTGTCGTTTTTTGTTGAGTTGATCCTGTCTGTCTGTCTGTCTTCAAGTTTATTAATTGGTTGCTTTAATTTGGTGATTATATTGTTCTCAACTAGTTGCCTGCCTTGCTGCTTTTGTAGGGAATCATGGATAACATTCTTACAGCTCGTGCCATAGTGTCTATTGTGGGAGGTGGTCCTGTTCGCACACCATGTAAACCTGGATGTGTCCCCTTTCGAAATGTGGTTTATATGAATGTGGCTAAGATTGCCCTTTGTTGGTACAATGCTCGCGTCATATCTGAGAGATTTGAGGTTGATCAAGTGCTGAGCGTGGACTTGGATTTTGTTGGCACCTACGTGTATTACATAACATTCACTGCCAAGGACCTTACAGCCGGAGATGATGCTCCCACGAAGACCTTTCAGGCTCTATGTAAGGAAGCATGTGCCACACAAGACACCCATTATGTTCTGTATATGAAGGTTATACCTGATGGCATCGTAATAGAGAATACTGAATATGAAGGTTATGCCTGATGGCATTGTAATATAGAATACTGAATACTGGGCGTTTATGTAGTTTGAGGATCCATCTGCTGCCCGCCTCTGGTGGTGGTTTTGCCGTGTGAAATCTGGAAGTTGGGACATGCCACTCAGGACATCGTTTATTTATGTATTTATATGTAGTCTTTGTAACACTTTTGTTGAGGATCGGTGGGAGATCTATATTATATATGTTGTCTTTGTTAAACAAAGTTTATTGGTTGATTACTTTTGGTGATTTTATTGTTCTCAACTATTTGCCTACCTTGCTTTTGTAGGGAATCAAGGATGGCATTCTTACAGATCGTGAGCTATTGTGTATTATCCCTTTCGAAATATATGATTTATATGTATGTATGTATAAGTTTCCCTTGATTCTATCTTAACATCAGAATTGGAAATTCAAATCTGCAGATTTGTATAAGCCTGTCTAATTCCTCAGTAATATCCAATCGAATTGGAAATACTGGAGATGTAATGTTGATTTGGATTTCGTGCTGGTTTAATGTCATTTTGCTGGTTGTATATGTCAGATAGTCGTCTGCCTGTAATAGCAAGCACGCTTTGAATTTGAAAGATGTGTTTAGGACTATAAAAGAGTTCTTACAATTTGCTATACCATCTACCGTTATGGCTTGGTAAGTTTTTCTTTTTCTTTTGCCTCGTTCACTTTCGCTGAGTGACATGACATTGTGGCCTTTGAAAAAGGTTTGGAAGGGTGGCTATTCCAGGAGCGGCTAGAGGTTGTGGATGGCAACAGATAGGGGCTTATGTCAATCTGGGATCCTACTATCTAGTAGGCCTCCCGTTTACTTTACTACTGTACTTGGATTTGTTTGGCAGTTCCGAGGGCAAGGCCTTGAAGCAGATTGGTAGCTGGACCTCGTATCTAGTGTATAGTGCTTTCGATTGTAGCAACTTATACAAACTGGGAAAAACAGGTACATATTGGCCTAAGAATTGTGATATATACTTTCGCTGGCCAGTGTTAATTAAGGTTTTTTTTTTTCCCTGGAATTTTACAGGCAGTTGAAGCAAGACAAAGGACACGTTTGGTTTTGCAGATAATTGCCGATAATCACTGTTGGAGAATACCCTTTTTCAGTTTGGTCGAGTAGATAATGGGGGAGAAGGATAATCAGCTGACCCAGATAATCGTCACGGGTTGGCAGCTGATTGGCGGATGAATCTGAGGTGGCAAAGCAGATAAATTTCTCTGCGTTTGTCTCTCTCCCAAGTTTTTTACGGAGAAACCTTTCTCCGTGACGCCGGCTTACGCCAATCCAATGTGCCTGCAACACTGTTTGTCGGTTAAAGTCCATTTCACCCTAGGATGGGCATATATATATAAACAATCAGAAGCCCCCAAATTCCAGAGTTAGGTTTTCACTCTCTCTCCCTCGTGAAGGTAATTGACTTTATTCCCAACGTCGACTCCATCAATCTTCACCTATTGCTAATTTACTGGTATCAATTCCGAGTTTTTTTTTTTTTTTTTTCTTTCTGCGTTGCTGTTATGGCTAGGTTTTGATAAGTACTTATGTTTTTTGTTTACTGAAATAGTGAATTTGTGTTTGTAATCTCCTGAATTGAGTGAAGAAAATATACATTCCATTTGGTTAATCCATGGGTCTGAACTGCACATGATGTTAGTTATGTGTGGGTTGTTTGAGTGAAGCTCCCTCCCGAATGTTGGGAAGGCATCATTATTTAATCGGCCTGTTTCTATAATCTATTCATTTGATTGTTTGTAGAGTTGATTCTTAAGATGTATTAAATCCAAGTTGATTTGTGGAAGTTGAGGAAGCGACTGCATAGCTAGCATGTTAACTGGATTGTTTGAATTGTAGGCTTATCCGGAGCAGAGAGGCCTTGTTTATATCACTCCCAGTGATCATGTCACACGTGATATTCAAGATGGGGTAGCGGTTTTGTATCCTGGATTCAGTTGGCTTAGAAGCAGAGGGATCTGTTTTGGGTAGAATTGCTGCAAGGACTGGAGAAGTAGTTTTGGCAAAATCCAGTTTGCACTCTTTCTAATTTATATGCAAGGTTGGTCTATTTTTTAGTTTTAGTTATGTGTGTTATTTCAGTGCAACTTCGTTTGTGGTTCGGCGTATTAATGCATATTATACATGTTCAATAAGTAAGCTATGCACTCTTTATTTTCAGTGTAACTTCGTTTGTGGTTCGTCACACATTCTTTCATGCAATGTTGATTGGGATTTCGTGCTGGTTTAATGTCATTTTGTGAGCTACTTCCGTAAGCTATGCACTCTTTATTTTATACTTGAGCTATTTCAGCAAATTATAATCCATACCATATATAACTAACATATGCATGATGATAATAGGTTCTGCATGGGCTGGTGTTGATCAGGTACGGGCAATACCTGGTCCAGTGACAAAACTGGCCAGATGGTGACGAAGTAGGAACGATGGCAACAAGGAAGAGTTCGATTGAGGTTTGTAGACCATGACTTATGGGAGTGAGTCTGTTAGGAAAAATGATCATCAAAGAGGGTGGAGTCAGGGCATTGGTGCGGAATTTGGATCCTAAGTTACAGTATTCTATGAAATTGAGGGAGGTGCCGTTCATGGGAATTGTGAATTTTTGTTCTACGGAGAATTCCTTGAGTTCGATGATAAGCTATGGGTTTATGGAATATGTGTTATACTTTCTAAGTTATGGCATGGGGACGTTTTAGTTCAAGAACTGGTATAGAATGCTTTGTTGTGGCTATGTGGAATGTCCGACGAAGCCAAGAAACTCATGGGTGATGCAGGATTCATGCCGGTTCTTGTAAGCTTATTTGACTCGAAGGCATTTAAAATCCGGGAAATGGCAGCCAGGACACTATCTAGCATTGTAATTGTGTCCATGAACCGGAAGAGATTTGTGCAGAATGATTAGAACGTGCGGTTGCTGCTGGACTAGCTTGATCCGATGAAAGTCCATTCTGGCACAAGAAGCTGCTGTTGTCTATTTTGATGTCGTTGACGCAAGAAAGAAGATTGTGAATTCAGGCTACTAAAAGAACATAGAACAGCTAGCTCAAAACGTTAGCAGGAAGTTGAATTCTAACAGATTCCGCGGGGTTGTGGTACTCTTGAATGTAATCTTGCTCTCTTTTTTTTTTCGTTTTTTGTAAATCTTGGTCGAGTAATTTAACTTTAGTGTGATAATTTTTTTAAGAATTTAAAAGAGTATTTATTTGAGAGCGTATAACTTTAGTACTGTCGCATTGTACTAACTACTAAGTTATTAATCCGTCGGTAAGCAACAGATCTTTAAAAAACACATTTAATTTAACAAAAATCAAACATATAGAGTACATAGCTTCATCTACTTCCTTAGATGAAATGGTAGAGTTACATAACCACGAGTCACAACCATTTTCGTCTGCATATTTGAATGAGAAGGCTGCATATTTCAATAAATTTCGTTGGAAACAAGACTCCTATCTCTCAAATACTCAGTTTTATGATGTCAAGAGGTGAACTATATAGAAAAAAGAAAGCCGGGATAGCAGCCTGTAGCTTATTTTTGTTCTGAAATGTCAGATCAGACAAAAAGATTACTAAGTATCATACAACATGGGATTGACAGAAGTAACACCTTTTGTCAGCGGAACTCATATTGCCTAGGAGGAGAATGCTTTCACAACAGAGTCCTTTGGCCTCGGTACATCTGCTTTATTTGTGCGTGTGTTTTAATTCTTGAGTTTCATTTTTGATTTAGAGTGACTTCAGTTAGTGATATTGTAAGTTCCCGTGCTTTTTGTTTATATATTGCTAACTTGTTTGATGCATTAGGTGATCAGATGTTCACACCAGATGCTAAAACACCTTCATCAGCAGTATGCATGTTATCGAGCAGGAGAATGCTTTCATGACAGAGTCATTTGGTCTCGGTACATCTTCTGCTTTGTTTTTGTCTGTTATTTCTCAAATTTCATTTGGATTTAGAGTGACCTAGGTTCGTGATATTGTAAATGGTGTATCTTGCTTTCCGCTGTAGTTCTTCTACATGTCAAATCAATTTCTTTGCCATTTCATCTATGCTTTCATAGATGAATGTTCTTATTATATTGAGCTACACTATTGGTAATCATTTTATTAGCAGTGCGATTGAGCTGCTAGAAGCTGATATAAGAGCATCTGTTAGCACCTTGAATATGTCATTAATTGGGAGGGAGAGCAGGAGCTTTCTGGGGTTATATAGTGAGAAATCAAGCAAATAACATGGTAATGTATGACAATTCCTACAATTCATTGTCCATGATGAGATCATAAGTAGAAATCAAGCAAATAACATAGGTGTTGGTTAGAGATACGTGCAAAAGCTGAAAAGTCCAGCAGGTAGTACTTCAATCAGATTTTATGCTCTTAGCTTTCTTAATGTGACTTCAAGTTTTTGTTGGACTGCTTTGATTAGCATTCTTGTAAGCGTTCGTTCTTTAGTTTCATCGCCACACAGTTTAGGATGTACTTCATGAGGCAATCTTTGTGCAATCCTGTAAATGGGTTGTATATGCATGGAGTAGTTGGTACAGGGAAAACTATGCTCATGGACTTGTTCTTTGACCAGCTGTAAGGACACATTTATTTAGTTCGATTTAACAAAATGGAGGAAGGTGAATGTGAATTGTAAGTTTAATTTCACTCAAAATCACATCATCACATGACATGTTAATAATTAGGCCTTGCAACTGGAGAAAGCAAAGAATCCATTTTCATGACTTTATGTTTAATGTCCATAGTGCACTGCAGGTATGAGCTTCTGAAAGAATTCCCATCTCATCTAAAAGTTCGAATTTATAGAGAGATGTTTGTCTTAACTATCGCTATGTATATGTGACGTCTAGAAGCACAGGACTTCAACGGATCCCCTGAAAGCTGTTTCCTCAGAGATATGCGAAAACACAACTTTATTGTGTCTTGATGAATTTATGGTAAGGTTTTTCAAACAATTAAAAACTTGAGAACCTGATGCAGTTCATACACTTATCAGCATTTGATTTTTGTTTTATAGTTACCTGATATTGCAGTCGCTCGTTAATTCTAAATCGCTTATTCAGACATTTGTTTGACAACGGTGCAGTAAGTTGTACTATAAACATTAGTCTTATCTGATTCTTCCATTTACACTTCCGAATACTGACTGCTAACAATATTTTATAGATTCTTGTTGCAACATCCAACCGTGCACCAGATGATCTTTATCAGGGCGGGCTGCATAGAGGTCTATTTTTTCCATTCGTTGCCACTTTAAAGGTATGTTTCATACTTTTGTTAATTAAGCAGATTCCAAATACAATTACACGGCCTTAATGGTTTCGCTTGGTTAATGCAGGAGAGGTGCTTAATCCATGAAATCGGCTCATCAGTGGACTATCACAAGCTTTCCTTGGTAAAGCAATTACCTTGTTTTCACTATGCTTAATTACATGGCTTTGTATCTATGAGGACAAAAGTGAATCAAAAGTCAAAATATATATATAGAATAGAACCCTAATAGTACTACTAAATAACACAGTTAAAAATTATAATCCGAGAAATATATATAACTGCTGATAATCGGAAATCGGAGATGGGCATACCGGAAGATCGATGCTAACGTGCGCGCCTACCAGAGACCGGGAATTGGTGTCTGATTGTGAATGTGTGCGTTTAATTGGGGATTTGCTGCTTGCAAAAGCCAAAGACTCGTTGAGGTTTTTAAGGCGTTCGCCCCTCTCAACTTGTCTTCGGCTCTTCACCATTTTGACTTTTTAATATTTTAATTAATAAAATATAATTAAAATATAATATTTTTATAAAATATCATTTTTAACCTCCAAAAATTATAAAAATTTTAAGAATTTTTTTTTAATTTCGAATTTTTTTATTTAACGTTTTTATTTTATTTTATTATAATTATTTAACAATAAATTTCAAAAAAATTAATTATAGTTACTAAAATACACATAAAATAGAATCAAACCAGTGACCTCTCATGTAAACACCTTTCAACTTAATCATTAGACTACTCACAACTTGATGAACTATTTATAGTTATATAGATATTTATACATATATATGGTAGAAAATACTCTAAATTTAAATTTAAAGTTAATTAAACACTCCTTATCCATGTATCTTCTTATTCTTATTAGCATCGATTACTGTATTTGCCGAAATCAAATCATCAGTAGCAGCATTAACTTTCTCCAGAATCATCTCTCTCAATATTCATTCTTTGTAAATTTGAAAGTCGTTCAAATTGAGGCTATTCACAATATTTATGTTATGTCTAAATTTAAAACCAATTTAATAGATTACATTGGGGTTATATTAAATAGGCTACATCTATCATAATTGTATTATCCGATTAGGATATTATTCACAATATAAATAGAAATATCTACTAATTTTAATTGCATATATGTAACCTTAATCCGACGACTCATCATAAATATACATGTTACTAATCCGAGAGTCAACCCGACATAAAAAGAATAAAATTGACCAAAAGATAAACTGATTCAAAATTTATTTTGACACAAATTCATTCAATCCAAATTATACTTGATCATAATTCATTTCATCCGATAACCCAAATAAAATTTAACATGGAACTACACGAATTGAGTTTGAGTTGAATTCAATTGATCCTATATAAAGATTAATCAACATTAAGAACAAAGAGGACTAGAAGGCCAACATAATGCAAGTATGGCCATAATATGAATCAAAATACATTTGTAAGGATACAATATTATTTTTTAATTGTTTTTTTTTTCTTTTTACTTTTTTGGCAAACTTAATGCAAGTGATGGATTATAAACCTACAACGTCCACTGTTGCATTTGTAATACAAAGCAATTCAGTTGTTCTGAAGCATAAAGAAGAGGATGCTCGTAGCTAAAACTTTCGCACAAGACTTCTTTTAAAGTACTCGGTTGAAATGAGAGTACTTGCCGTGGAACATAAAATGCGTTTTTGAAGTGAATCCCAAGAAGTCTTCTTCTCAGCTTTCCTCTTCACGTTCTGAATTAGTATATATCGAAATACATTTGTTTATAAAATAATGTGACGGATAAATGATGTATAACATTGATATGTAGCGACCCTATCTGAATTCAATTAATCAAGAATAGCATGAAAATGAAACATAAATTAATACTTCATCCGTTCTCTCATAAGCTTCCTAATTTGACTTTTTTCGGTCAACAACTTTCAATTTTGACTTTCGATTACTTTTAAACTATAATGATAAAGTATATATGTAACGAAATTATATTATGAAATTTAGGTTCTATATTTTCATAATATAATTTTGTTAAATACTTTATCATTATATTTTAAAGTAATCAGAAGTCAAAATTGAAAGTTGTTGACAAAAAAAGTCAAACTAGAAAGCTTATGAGAGAACGAAGGGAGTATTAATATTATCTCCACGCGCTTGAGGAGTTATTCAAATCTCTACACCTGACTGAATATTAAAGTCTACACACGCTTCAAGCCAACACACGATGGGTATCTTAACTATCTTAAGTCGGTTCAAATAAAGTCAATTAATTCAACTCAAGACCAAACACTCGATGGGTATCTCATATCTCTTTAGCAAGTTCTAATAAAACCCACTTCGAACAAGTCCACAACAAATTCTAAAAGACAAATTAAACAAAACTCATCTCATAGACTCACGACTCCAAAGTATCTTTCGGAGAGAGGAAGGACATAGTTTGAGCTCCAAATGGATACTCCTCAACAAACTAAAAAATGATGACCATCACTGAGATACGAGATAATGGATAAGTGTGTTATTCTTCTCCAATGAAACATGCATTCACTATAAAAGGAGTCAAACCTTCAAATTCATAGATAGCAACATACACTGTCTTAACTCTTTCACAATTATAGAAGCAACTTAGTAGCCTCATATACGTAACAAGCCATATATGTTGTTTTATCCGTTCTTACTGTCAATTAGTTTATTTAATATAAATGTAGAAAAATTCATAAATAATATTTAAACTAGACAACACGTTTACAAAATAGTCATCATGTAAGTCTTAGGGTAAGGATGGACATTGTTTAGGTTAGAATAATGAGTAATTTAGCTGGTCGATCTACCAGAGTAAAAAAGCAATTAAAATAGTTTAATATTAATAATATATAGTGAAACGCAAATTCACAATTAAAATGTTTTCATCATACAAAATATATTAGTTATATTTATAACATCATCAATTCAACTAATTTGGAACTTTCTTCTATTGGTTAAGTAAGCTGACTTTCATTGTGGTGGCTAGGGATCGAATCCAACATTGAATTTATTTTATTTTAATTAGATGCAAGGATCGGATATGTATCCGGACCGGGCCTTACCTGGTCAGAATCTGGGCCCAGCATATGCTCGGGCCCGGCCTGATCCGTCATCAGCCCAACCATGGGCCCGAAAAATAATAATAATAATATGTTCATCTGCTTTTTTAGATTTTGTACGTATTATTTTTTTGTCCGTTTTTTTAGATTCTTTACGTTTCCATTTTTGACAGCTTTTTATCTCACAATTTTATTGTGGGTGCTGCCACTAAACCAAACACTACACTCATCATACCAACCTCCTAAAAAACCGCTCCAAAGCAAACGTAAAGAATTTAAAAAAACATATGAGTATGTAAATATTTTTATTTTAATATATTTTTTAATATTTTAATAATTGTATTTATTATTTTAATATAATGTTATTAAAGCAAATTTATATTTAATTAAAAATAAATAAAAATAATTTTTGATCTTTTTGGCGAAGGGTTGACGAAGACGAATGACGTGTCGCCTTTTCATTCGATGCCTGTCATGTTGTCAGGCAAGGCTTTTTGAGCATAGAAAAGCCCTGCAATGGCGTAGCTACTAAGGGACTGGGGTAGGCTTGAGGCTTGAGGCTTCAAGCCTACCCTGATATCTATAATATATTAAACTACTATACATAAAAAGTTGTAAAATTTTCTTTTAGTTCAGTTGTTTGTTCTTTAATTTTGGAACACAACTACACAAGGTTAGGTGTTCGATTCCAGTTCAAGTTTCTTGTTTATTTTTTATTCTACGTACATTTTAATACATAAGTACTTTTTGTTTTATTCACTTTTAATTTTCAATAAGCTATTTTAATGTTTTATTCCTTTATTACACCTTTCTCCTAATAGATTGTTTTACATACTTTTTTATCCTACGAAACTATACTAGTATTTGATATAAAAGTTTTATTCATGTAATATTTTAAGGGAAATTTTCATAAAGAACCCTTGTTAGTGCATGCCATTTCAATTTTCCCCCTACTAGTTGAACTATTACATTTTACCCCATTAGTTGACCACTTTCCAAAATTTCAAAAAACTTACCTCCCCAAACAAGGCCTTATCATATTTTCCTCTTTTTCTTTTTCTTTCATCCTTGAATTTTATTTTTCCTTTTATATTCTTTTTTTTTTTTTTGAACCACCTTCTCCTTCTTCAACAAGCTCCGGCATCGGAAAAAAAATCCGGCCGCCGGAGCTATCACATAGGAGGTTTTTGAAGCTCCGATATCGGAGCTTTTTGAAGCTCCGACTGGAGCTGTAAAAGCTCCGATTTTTACCTTATTTCAAATCGGAGCTTTTAAAGATCCGATCTGGAGCTTACTTAAAGCTCCAAGTCGGAGCTTCAAAAATCTCCGACTAGGAGCTTTTTACAGCTCCAATCGGAGCTGCCACTGGGCAGCTCCGATTGGAGCTTCAAATAGCTCCAAATCGGAGCTGTCAAAAGCTCCGATCGGAGCTTTTGGGCTTTTAATTTCAATTTTTTTTAATTTCTTTTTTTTTTTTTTTTGCAAATAATCAGTATTTTTTTTTAAAAAAAAAGGACTGAAAATGAATTAAGAATTTTGTATAAGATCTTTTTGCAATAAAATTTAAAATCATTTTGAGATTTAGATAAGCAATGGGGTTAATTTTGAATAATTTATAGTTAATTTTGTAAAATAGGAAAATTTAGAGTCAAATATGTAATAAAAAATAATTGAAGGTGTTTGGTGTTTTTTGAAAACTAAAACATTAATGAGGACAAAAAGGTACTTTCCAGCCATTAATTCGCAAAAATTCAAGATCGTGGGCTAGAATGTAATTGATGTACACTAACAGGGGGTAATGTGTAGTTGTTGAACTAGCAGGGGCCAATGTGTAATTGATGAAACTAACAGGGGATCTTGATGAAAATTACTCATATTTTAATAAATTATTCTATTATTAAGACAGAATACTAATTTTCTTGTTACAGTTTATATATGATATTTTATATTTGTGTTTTTTTTATTTTTGAGAAATATTATATGTTTGAATTGTTAATATAAAAAACATAAAAAACTAATTAAAAGAAATAAAAAAATGTAAAAAAGTGTATCACACGGGATTTATTTTTTATAAAGCAAGTAAATGAATGAGGCGGTCTACATATTTAGCCTACCCAGAAAAAAATTCCTAGATCCGCCCTTGAAGCCCTGCCCTCTTGTTTCCTATTTATTTGTGTTTTACACAGAACCGAGCCGGCTTCGATCAGTGTTATTCAAGCTCAATGAATTTTATTTTTTTTAAAAGATGAAATAATATTAATAAAAGAGATCTGAATGTTTACAACGAAAAATATAAGCATCTCCACCCATCTAAACCAAGGAAGAGACATGACTCAAAGCCACAATACCAAACTATAATTACAATTTACAACCATGTACGAGAAACCGAAACATTAGAGAAGCGGTATGATGAGAACTTGGAACTCGCCCGGTCCATCACCGACCTAATCCCAATTGTATATTAGGTAGTTGGTCTAGATTATGTAAGAGGTATTTCTACGGTCCCTGTTAAAACTTCTCATTTGCTTTTGTTAATTTTATTTTTAGTTTCTGTTTGACTCTGAATTAATCCTAAATCGTACTGGACACTAAATATTTGAACTTTTATTATGAAAGTGCAAATCTTATATTTTCATAATATAATTTCCAAAATTATATTTTCGATATGACATAAGATTAATTCGGAGTCAAACAGAGACTAAAAAAAGTCAACAAAAGCAAATGAGAAGCTTTAACATGGGCGGAGGAAGTAGTATAGTATATTCTTTCCATAGTCATTCGTTCTATAACTATTATAAATAGACACTATTAATATTGCACATCTTTTCATTAAGTTATGAATATAATGTTAGAGTCATATCTCACCAAAAGGTTCTCATTGGGTCAATTTCTCTTTGAATGGAGCCACCAAGGTCGCTTGGCACCGTTCGGATTGGCCAAATCCGATTTCCTCCAGCAATGGAGCCGCTCAAGTCGTTGAATACCACACCAATTGGTATAATTCAAGGAAGATCTCATCGCAGTGAAATAAGCTAGCTCTCTAACAATGGAGAAAACCGAACCCAAAGTCCAGAAGAAAAAAGCCTTCACCAATTATGCAAAGCTCACTTGTACCAAAAAGACCAAAATACATAACATAAACATCACCAAATGAGATTGATGATACTCAGTTCGCCTCGAATATCATTACTAATCATGTCCAGAAGAAAAAATCCTTCACCAATTATGCAAAGCTCACTTGTACCAAAAAGACCAAAATATATAACATAACATCACCAAATGAGATTGATGATACTCAGTTCGCCTCGAATATCATTACTAATCATATATCTACCGAAAGTTTTGTCGCAGTTTACGAGATCAAGGAGTGTACAATGCTACACCTATCAAGCTCAATGACATGTGTATATGTGACTAGCTTGCAGGTGTGTGTTTAGCATTTTGTTGCTTAATTCTTAAATGGATATTGCTCTCGACTTCTGATTATCTCATTTTATTGCAATCAGCCCCAAATTCGGGTTGACAGCTTTGAGAGCCCCAAATTAGGGTTGAGAGAGCCCCAAATTCGGGTTGACAGCTTTGAGAGCCCCAAATTAGGGTTGAGAGAACTCTTTGGTCATTACCTTGATAAGCTTGTGGAAGGCCTACCTCAATTCCTAAATCATGGACCGGACATATTCTAAAGAGAAATTATCATGGAAGGGTATCCTTGTGACACATAATAACAGATTAGTACCACTTAGATCAACAATAACATTTTAGTACTCTTTTTGGGTTTTTTGGGTTGACTGCTTGATAATTACATCTTTGCCACCGAGATTTTGATGGCCAAACAAACGCGGCCTTAGCTACAGTAAGCGGACAAAAATTCCTTTTTACCTTATTCAATTCTTACCAAGCCTCCATTACTCTGTTTCCCCAAAAATCCTTCGTCTTTATGGCACCAACCCTCCCTCCCGCCATACCATATAACTGTGCCGATTTCACTCAAATTCCGACCAAAATTACTTCCTCTTGACTGTAATCGACTCGTCTGGGCGCACTGGTGGAGAATTTTGGGATTTTGTCTGGCGATTTTATTTCTGACGGACGCGAAAAGGGGGCGAACGAATTTTCTTGGTAAGTTGGTTTTTTTCTTCACATTGTTAATGCATATGAGTTTAAGAAGTTTGTTGTTGTTGTTTTTTGCCGGAATTCTACTTGGTTGTGGTTTTTTCATTTTCTTTCACAAATCCTAGGTTTTACAGTTTCGAATTTTTAGTGAGTTTCGAATTTTGAGTCTATTTGGTTGTGGTTTTGGTTGTACAGGGCATAAATATGGTTAGGTTCAACATTCGAGTGCATTTTGGTGGGGAGAATTATATGTTAGAGGGAAAGCACCATGACAGATACAAGCTATCAACATTGCACAGAGACATTAAGAAAGAAATCATTGATGTCCATTTCTGTGATGTTGATACAAGTGATTGGAACGTTGAATTGTCAGCTGAACTCCATAGAACTGGAAAGGTTATACCAGTTGTGACTGATGCCTGTGTGGTTGAAATGTTTAAGAACAATATGGAGTATAGGGAGGTTGAGTTACATATGGATTTTGGGCCTGCTGTGGAGGTGGTGGAGGATGCCATGCCTCTGAATATGGTTTATGATCCTAAAGATCCGGTTGCCCAAAAATGGACCAAAAAGGTGTTTGGGGAGGCTGCTGCATTTGATGATTATGATGGAGTGTATTTTCCACCTCCAAATGAGCAAGTTCCAATACCAACTGAGAGGACAAGAAAGTTCAGAAAAAGGAGATGCAAAGTTGGTAGTGAACCTCCATCAAATAGACAACCACCACCACCAAGGTCTCCCATATTTGTGGACTTGACAGAAGAAGGTGATGAGGAGATCATTCATGCTACAATGGAGGTTGATACACCACCACCACCACCTGATACAATGGATACACAGCCACCACCCCCTGAATCTCAGGATACAGAGCTACCACCACCAGAAACACATACACCAGCACCTGAAACATATACACCACCAGCAGAAATACACACACCAGCACCTGAAACATATGCACCACCACCTGAAACACAATATAAAGAGCCTGAGACACTTGACACACAATCATCACCCCCTGAAACACAACCACCACCATGGCTTCACACTGACACACCAATGGTAGATAATGAGGAACCACCACCATACATTCCACAACCCTATGATTCTCCTCAAACAACAATCCCAGACATTCCACCACCTACTCCTAATACTGCAGACTTGAATAATTTTGAAGAAGTTCTATCATCTCTGCTTGGAGAAGATTTTCCATCTCAAACCCCTCAAGAACAAACTGCAGCTGGAGTTGAAACTGATACACCAGTAGTAGAGGATTGGGTGTCTGATGAAGACAAGGAAGATGAGAATGATGGCAATGGTGGGACTGGAAATGAGGTAGAGGCAGAGATGGATGACTGGGAGGATGATGAGCCAAGAAATGAATATGTACATGAAAGTGAGGATGAGGCTATTGGCTTTAAGAGGAGTATGCCAACTGGTGATCATGATGATGATGTGGAGAATGCAGGGGATGAGGGTGAAGGTACAGAAGTGGTTAATGATGAGGGTGAGAACAGTAGTGGTGATGGTGATCAAACAGATAGGGCTAAGAATGTGGGAGAAGATGAAGTGGATCTTGGTTATGAATCAACTGAGGAGCCACAGTATAGTGATAAGGACTGGATAGGAGATGAGTTCCAGGTGAATGCTGAAGATGTTGACACTCATTTCAAAGTTGGGGACACAGTTGCAAATGTGAGGGAGTTGAGGAACAAGGTCAAGACATATGTACTCAAGGTTGGCTTTATATTGAGGAAGCATAAGAATACAACTCAACAGTACACTGTCAGTTGCAATGCAAAAGGTTGTAAGTGGAGACTACATGCTAGGGTTATGGATGATGAAAGAACTTTCATGATTAGGTCTTACCATGGGGGGCACAGGTGTGTTAGGAGGAATGATTATCATGAGGCTGATTATAACTGGTTGGCATCTAGCATAACACCTGAGCTTAGATCAAATCCAACCATGACAGCCAAGAAGCTACAGGCCTGGGCAGTGGAGAATTTAAAAATTAAGGTGCCCTACATGAGAATGTATAGAGCAAAAGAGAAGGCTCTTGAGGAGCTAGGTGGGAACCCTGAGGATGCATTTAAGCTTCTCCCTAAATATAAGCAAATGGTGTTGAGGAGAAATCCAGGGAGCATAGTGGAATTGCAAACTGAAACAGCCTTGGTAGATGAGGATGAGGAAGAGGATGATGAGGTACAGAGTTGGATTAGATGGGCTAAAGTAGAAGAGTTGGTTAGGGAAGGTTTTCCAAGACCTCCCTTGTTCAAGAGGTTCTTTGTTGGATTAGATGGGCTTAAGAAAGGGTTTCTGGCTGGATGTGCTCCCTTCTTGTTTTTTGATGGATGCCATCTCAAAGGAAAATATGGGGGGGGTCCTTCTTAGTGCTGTAGGAACTGATGCTGATTGTGGGATATTCCCTCTTGCCTATGCTATTGTTGAAACAGAAAACAAGGCATCCTGGGGCTTCTTTCTTAAGTGCCTTGAAAACTTTGTGGGACCTTGGGATGATGGAAGACCTTGGCACTTCATGGGGGACAGACAGAAGGTATATTACTTTGTTTTCATTTTACTCTTTTTTTTTTTTTTTTTTTCTGCAAGTTACATGTTTGTATACTAATGGTGTCTATATTGTGTTATTCTGTAAGGGACTTGTGCCTGCCATTAATGAGTTGGCACCCACAGTTATTAACAGAAAATGTGCCAAGCACATTTATGATAATTATAAGTTGAAATGGTCTGGAGTGGAACTGAGGAAACTCTATTGGCAGGCTGCCACAGCCTTCACATATTATGGCTTCAACAAGGTATGTGTGGCTGCCCTTGTCTCATTTACTTATGTTGTAATTTGTTAACTAGTGCCTATATTTACTTTTGTTTTTCTGTACTTTAAAAGGCTATGACAAAGATGAAAGATGCATCCAAAGCTGCATATGAATACCTCATGAAAATACCATTAGGATTTTGGAGTAGGCATGCATTTGATCCCACTGTAAAGGTTGAACATTGCACAAATAATTGTAGTGAGTCATTTAATAGCTGGATTGAGGGAGTTAGAGCTTATTCTGTGTTGCATATAATGGAGGGTCTTAGTTGTCAGATTATGAAAAGGATTGTGGTTAGGAGGGAGAAGGAGGCAACATGCAATTCTGTACTTATGCCTAGGATCTTGGATAAGTTGAATGAGCAGTTTGAGATGAGTGGGAGATGCACAGTGTTGACCCAATCTGGTCTTGAGTTTGAGGTGCAAGACTACAACTATAAGTTCATTGTGAACCTCCCAGATAGGCATTGTGACTGCATGAGATGGGACATTTTAGGGATTCCTTGTAGGCATGCCCATGCTGTCTTCACTTACATGAGATTGCCAGCTGAGGATTTCATATCAGACAATCATACCAAGGCAGCATATAAAAGAACTTATGATATGGAGGTGAAAGGGATCCCAGATTGGCATTTCTGGCCTCAAGGTCTGACACTGAAGAATGTTTGCCACCTGAAGCCAAGAGACAACCAGGTAGGCCTGCTACAAAGAGGATCAAGCACCCTGCTGAGGGCCCAAGTTCTTCAAGGAAGGCCAAAACTCCAGTTCACCAGCAAAGAAAACCACCAAGATGCTCCAAATGTTTGAACAGGGGTCACACTTACAGAAAATGCCCAACTAATGTAAGCATTTTAATTAGCTTTTTTTGTTAAAGATGTTGTATTTTTTTTCCATGATTACTGACTTAATGACTTGATTGACTTATAGCAGGTAGATGAAGAAGTAGAAATTCCCCTAGAGGAGTCTGCAAGGCCTGTTTCTCCAATCCATGTGGTGAGTGTTGTGTGATTTTTTTTTTTTTTTTTTTTTACATTTCTTCAATCCATCTGTTCCATGTTGTCATGTTAATTGTCTTGTGTTACTTATGTCCAGGCCGAGCCTGAGCCAGTTCCAGAGCCAGAACCATCAACATCTGCAAGAGGTAGAGGAGGAAGAGGTAGAGGTAGAGGAGGAAGAGGTAGGGGGAGAGGAGGAAGAGGGAGAGGTGGAAGAGGTAGGGGAAGAGCTGCTGCACAAGATGCCAATGAACCTCAGTATCCAGATTGGCTTCTTTGAATGCTTCTTAACCACTGTCTATTTTTCTTTTGATTATCATGAAACATTGTGACATGATACTTTTATGGTGTATTATGGTGATTTGATGACTTTAAGTAGTACATGATATGGTCTGTTATGGAGATTTGGTGACTTTATGTAGTAAGGTCTATTTTGGATATTTGGTGACTTGAATTTAGTAGATGAACTGGACAGTTGCTATGGATTTGATAATGTAATGAAATCTAGTACATTCCTTGCTTGAACTCCATTCCTATTTAGTACATTGCTTCCTACATTGCATTACATTGTCTCCTATTCTACTCATTTAAATGAGTGTGCAATTTGCAGAATCAAATACATTGCCAACAATAGTAAGTTGAAAGCCACAAGAACAAGTATACAATTCAAATAAGGGAACCCTTGCATGTTGTTTGAATGGACACTCTCACTTTTTGTTCCCTTGTTGCTCCCTTCTAACTCATTAACTTGCTTTCTTTGCGAATGTCTTCTATTGATGGTTGGAGGGATAAAATCTTCGTCTACGACATCAAGATCATCCCAATGGGAGAATCCATGGCTTCCACAATTCCAATACAACCTTCCACACGGGGAAACAATAACAGCGGTGCGCTTGCGACAACCTTCGTGACGGCATAACGGACGACCTCTCCAATACCCACGCTCGGGAGTAGAACCCATAAGTGTAGTAGTGTAGTGAAAATAGTTTGTAGATAGTTGGGTAGGATATGTAATGCTCGCATAGGGTTTTTATAGAGTTGTATATGTAATCCAACGGCTAGTTTTACAAAAAAAACAATTACATTTTAGTACTCCAACGGCTACATTTTAATTAAAACAATTACATTTTAGTACTCCAACGGCTAGTTTTTCAAATTCACCAAAAAATTCAATTTTAAAATAAATACATTTCAATTACATTTTAGTCCCACCCGAACTACCACGAACTGGCTGTGTAAAGGGGGTTGGTAATTTTTTTTTACTGTTTTTTATGAATACATTTCAATTACATTTTAGTCCTAAGGCTTATGTTGTTTGGCTGTCCAAAAATCTGATTTTGGAACAGTGCTTAGAGCGCCACCATAGTCAAATTCGACCCTAAAATGTTATTGTTTGTCTAATGGGTACTAATCTGTTATTAGATACGCTATCGATACCATAAAAAGATATGGACCCTATTCTAAACATGGACTCTGATTTTATGAATTCAAAGCCTCACTAACAGTACGTATAGCAGCCAGCAGGTGCTGAAAATTCTTTCAGGCCACTTGTTTGTCTTTTTATATGAATGATTAATTAATTTGCCATGTTTTTCCTCTCATCTCTAGTCTCTCCAGGCTGGACTAACAAATTAAAATGCGATCACTCAACCATTGATTCTCAAAAGGTGCTTTTTCTTAAATATTTTAACACTATATTTTAATAATAATTTGTACCCAAATTCATAAATTGTCGAACCAAAAAAATCAAATAGTGACCTTTTGAAATGGGATCGAATAATTAAGTAACCTTAATAATGTGGTATTTCACTACTGTAGTGTGTGTACGTAATAATCATGCCACTTTGGCATGAACTGTTGAGTGTTTGAAAAAATAGTTTGTAGTTTGTAATTTTCTTTTAATTAATTTTTGTAAACTGAGATTAAGCAGTTTGGAGTTGTGTATTGTTTGCAAGTTGAATCATCAATAAAGTTCAAAGTTGGTAGCGTACAGTGTGCTTCAATCATAATCATAATTGGAAAATATTGCCAACAAATAAATAAACCTGCTGTGATTTTACTGATACAGGACAATGTGTAGGTGCATGGGGATATACACCAGCTCAAAATTTGACCCTCTGACTTTTGACTTTGTTTCAAACATTACGGTTTCAATTTTTGCACATTTAAGTTCACAAACAAGAACCAACAAAAAAAAAAAGAAGGAAGCTGTTTGTAATGTCTGATAAGTGATAACTGATTATCTTTTTATTCCTTTTAGTGTTCTGCAGTAAGGCTATTCCTCTTGAGATTCCAATTGCAGAATCAGAGCAATCTGAGTCAGAATTGACTCACCAATCTTCTAGTAGATTTCCAATTCCTGCCTATATAGTAGTATCTGGCCAAATAACAGCAAGTAATTGAACTCGCAGCAGTCTATATAATAAGGAGACCAGAATTTCCAATGGCTTACAAATACATTCTGCTTAGTTAGTAATATGATCCTGCTACTTTTTCTCAACAAAGTATCGTAGGCATGCAATTTTACTTAATTAGGACTGTGATTTATTTTCGCGTTGACAGGAATACTGTATGTTGTTCAGCTTTACCAGTAGAAACTTTTTGGTTAAACAGAATTTCGTTGACAGGGCAGGGCTTTGATCTTCAACTTTGCCTTCTTCTATTTATTAATAGTCGGGCCAAGTGGTCAAGACATCATATTTTGTTTCTTTGAAGGCCGTGCGAATTACGGCAGCAATAACAAATCTCCAACTCAAGCAGAGATACAAAACTACTTCAAACTACATTGGTGGGGTAAACCGATGTGGGATAAACTAACACAAACTCAGATTCTAACAAGACTTCTTCTTTCTTGTATTATTATAGTTCTAGACCAAAGGAAAGAAACATAACCTGTTTTCCCCAGTCTGTGAATCCTGCTACGACTAAAAGAACGATTGGTTGTAACACTGAGCCGATCACAATCCCGCTCCAGAATCCCTTTGCCTTCAAGTTTTCCGTGTAGCCCAACACTACAGCTACTGGAATCTGGCAAGATATATAAAATTATGTTAAGTTGACATAAGCACCAAATATGGTGCCATACTGCCATCTGCTTAAGCCTCACAATTTCTTGATCCAATTCCCTTTTGTATTATATAAAGCTTCACACATTCAGCCTAATTAACTGGAAAGTGATAGTTATGAAGTTCAAAGGTGTAGCATTGATGACAGCTTGGAATCTGCGATAGTGCACAAACAAATGTATATTGCAAGAGGTGAAGAGAGCTAATTAAGCGCACAGTGATGGTCTCTACAGAGGCAAGAAATTAACATGATGGCCCAAACAGCAACTCTGAGATTTGTAAGGATTTCCAGCTCCTAATTCGTTTGAAACCCGAGTGATAATTTTTTTTTTGAACTGCCTACTATACAATATTCACTTCAATATCTATTAACTGGTAGGGAGAGAAAATTGACACAGACCTTGCTGCAGCTAGATCGAAAGGCATAAGGAACAGCGAACTGCAATGTCTAAATTGTTAAGTATACTATTGTTAGTCCATGTCTTATAAATTCAGTATACAGTAAATGATAACTATGCATTGCCGGATTGATAGAACTGGTATTTCAAGGGTCTGGGTTGAGCAAATTGAAAGGTCTGATAAGAGAACAAGCAAGACAACCGTTTAAGCCTACAGTGACACCCACCAACGATACAAGATATTACAGGCTTACAGCCATTTACAGAATGGCAAAACAACTGAATATACTGTATTTCGAACACTTGTGACTTACCATGACAAATTAAACAATTCCACCATTGTTTTCTTTTGTTCTTGAGAATTTTGTTCTTGTCCAACTCAAAGTGGCTGAGAATATTGTGGTGATGTGGTTGGATTTCAATTGGATCAATTCAAATCCTCAGCAGTAGAGCAGCCACGGCACCTTTTTTGAAGTGATTACTACTTCCCCAGTTGATGCCCCCGCTTGTTCTTTCTACACAGCCACCAGGTGTGGAAAGTTCTTCGGAGACAAACAACGTGCGTGTCCTCTTTATATACTATAGGCATTATTATTGCCATGTTTTTAATGACTGGACTAGACTACCAAAATTGCATTACTCTTCTCTATATGTGCATGTTATATATTTTCCTTGGATCGTAGTCGTAGCATAGAAAAGGAACACTTAATTTTCTGAGCCTCTTATTTTTCACATGTTAATTTTTTTTTGGAGAAAGTTAAATTATGTGAGGTAATCTTGAGTTCATAATATCTTTTGAATATATATTAATCCCTACTCGAATAATATTTAAGCCGGTTCGTTTCGTTAAAGAAACGAGTAGAAAATAAATGCTTGAGCTCAAACCGACCTCAAGTTGAGTTCGTGATAAAATTTATAAGAATAAACTTGTGAACAAATGAAACAAATTAAAATGTTAAGATTAAGCAACTCGATCCAAGATTACTCATAAAAATCAACATTCCAAATGATAAAGTCATCAAAGTATAACAAATGAAAAACAATAAACAATTTAAGATGGATTGACAGGTTTGAAAATGTGGGCTATGGGTATATGGAGATTTTCCGAGCCTCTTCAGTATTTATCGAGCCGCGCAAGCTGGCTCATTAATAAACAAACATAATTTTATGCTCGATCTCGATTCGAAAACCTTGACAGTACATGACTCACATAACAACAAACACTAGGCATTGGGAAGGGTTTTTTTTGCATGAAGCCAAAAACTTACATAAATTGTTTTGGATTGAGCTGGGTTTGGACCATGTAAAACTTATTTTAGTTAAGTATTTTTATGCTCGTTTTTTACAATGTTATTACGTAATATTTTAAAATTTTAATTGTTTCAAAAAAAGAAAAAGATAGACACGACAAGCAGGGGCGAAGCTATGCTTCCCCTTTTAGGGCTTGAGCCCTACCCGCTTCTTAAAAACTAATAAATCTTTTATATATATGTATATTTTTCATATAATATTGAAATTGTGCCCTACCTTATTTATTGTTTATCAATGCTATATAATGATGTTAAGCTAATTCAAACACATTAAATTTACAACTTAAAAAATAATATTAAGTGAGCCCTATATGATTTTCGAAAACCGTCGCCCCTCACGACAAGGAAAAATGGCAAAAATAAACTAGTCAAATAACTAAACTTATAATTAAAAAAAAAACTGTAATAATTCAGATTTTGAAAATTGTAGAGAAGTTCATTTTATTTCAACATACACTGGACATGACAGATGCAGTGATGCCATATTTTAACTAGTTGTGACCTTCACCTAGCAAATCAAATCATATATCACTTCACCGTTTGATATTCAGCAGATCTTGTACTACTATAAATATCACAACTTCAATTGCCAAACAAACAACCTCATCCAATAATTAAGCCAAGAGTTAAGTAACTCAAAATCCTTTTGCAATTAATCAAAATCTTATTGTCACATATATAAAAATGTCATTAACTCATTCCTTCACATTGTTCATTGCCCTTGTGGCAACCATTTGCTCACTTAGCCATGCCTATGATCCTGATCCTTTGCAAGACTTTTGTGTTGGAGTCAATGAAACTTCACCTTCTGGTACAATTCTTTAACCGTGTTTCATGTTTACTTGTATTCGGGCTTATGCACAATATTTTAGTGCGACATTACTATTTTAGTGTCTTATTGTACATTGTCACTTCCATTTATAATAACTTTACAACTCCGTAATATATGCAGTTTTCGTAAATGGACAAATTTGCAAGGACCCGACAACAGTCACGGCTGACGACTTCCTCTTCACCGGCCTCAACATTCCTGGTAACATAACTAGTCCAATTGGGTCCCGCCTCACTCCAGTATTCGTGGGCGAAATGCCAGGACTCAACACTCTCGGCATTTCCATGGTCAGAATTGACTTTGCACCTGCTGGTCTCAATTCCCCACATTCGCATCCCCATGCTTCTGAAATTCTCGTTGTTTTAGAAGGAACACTCTATGCCGGTTTCATTGGATCGAACCCCTTAACTACTTTAGGAAGGAACAGGCTCTACACCAGGACCCTAAACGCAGGAGATGTTTTTGTCTTTCCTAAAGGACTAATTCATTTTCAATATAATGTTGGGCAAACAAATGCTGTCGCCTATGCTTTTCTGGGTAGCCAAAATCCTGGAGTCGTCACTTTAGGAAATTCTCTTTTCGGAGCAGTTCCTCCTGTTAATCCTGATATGCTTGCAAGAGCATTCCAGTTGGACCGGGATGTGATTACCCAACTACAAGCTGCAACTTGGACCGAGAATGTGTAGGCACACGACTGCAAATTATCCTCTATTCTACTTAATTCTAATAATGTGGTATTTCACTTGTGTATTGTGTGCAATAATCATGCCATATTGGTATGAACCATTTAATGTTTGGAAAATCTGTTTGTAGTTTTCTTTTGACGTTGTGAATTTATCATCACATATTGATCAATTTAAGTTGTGTATTGTTTCTGATCAACTTAGTCTCTACAAATAAATAAATTCAGTTTAGCCTTTTAGCTTCATTCGGTTCTATTCAATTCTTACAAAATGAACACTTTATTATAGAAGATAGATTAGATTTGACTCGATCGATTTTACTTAAAATTGACCTTGAGTTCAAGCACTAGTCTGAAGTTTGCGTCAGGACTCAGCAACAGCAGCCGGTGAAGATGAATTCATTCATTCATGATATCGACGAAATCCATCTTCAAATTAGTAACCGTCGATGGAAACTGATTGAAACTTCTGGAATCAGTATAAAGTATCGCGAATTCTAGACATTCAATCAAACACGATGCAGTGAATTTATTGTAACCGTCGATGATTGCAGTGATGCAGTGATTTGTTGTATCGGTTTTGAAACTGTTAAATCAACTAAATAGAACTCTTGTTTTCTGATCTTAGTGCTGGGAACAGTTGAAATGCGAAGAGCGTTATTCTTGAGTCTTGTTTTCTTGCAAGTTGCAATATCCAGGTTTGTACTTCGAATCAATTTTGATGACTACTTCATAGTTTGTTATACTGATTTGTGAGATAAAGGAAATAAAATCGTTGTTTTCTGATCTTTGTACTTGAGTTGTTGAACTTCTAAGAGCTCTATTCGTGAATTTTGTTTGCTTGGAAGTTTGCAAGACATTCTCCAGTTCTTATATTGAATCAATCTTGATGACCACTTTTATTATGAGTTTTCTGGTATTGTTTCATAACTTTAAGAAACATAGTAGTACTACTATATAGATATAGTAGATAGAAAACTGCAGTAAAATGTCTAATATCCTCCTTTAGCCTGAGAATGAAACAATCTTCTTTGAGATCTGTGTTCCTTTTGCATTAGCACAATCAAGAATAGTCATCTATACTCTGATGTCTTGTCGTAGACTAATGGTTATATAACCAATAAACATGAATATTGAATGATGATTTACTGACTTTTGGTGTCGGTTTTGAAAGTATGATATCGATGAATAAGAACTGTTGGTTATCTGAGCTTTGTACTTGGAGTTGTTGAATTTTGAAGAGCCCTGTCATGTTTTTTTAGGTTTGTATTAATCTTGGCTACCACTTTTATTTTGTCTCTATGAGTTTTCTGGTATTTTCTCTGTAAATAGAGCGAATATATAAGTTCATGTGGTTAGGGTTGAACCGTTGAATGATAACTTCACAAACATAGTACTATCATAGAAGGAAACCTGCAGAAAAACTTCTCATATGCTTAGCTAGTTTGCTTTGTCATGATGGCAGAGATCGATGAACAGCTGAGAAAGAAATGATCTTCATTGAGATCTAATGTTCCTTTTTCTTTTTTCTTTTTTCCATTGGCGTGTACAGTACAGCCATCTGAACTTTGGTTCTTGAAATTCATTCCACCAAATTTGAAGAACTTTGCCCATCTGTTCATCTTTTGTATGTTTCTGCTAACAAGAAAGATTGAAACTTAAACCAGATTGGACATACTCAGTATCCCCTGTACAGTACAGCCAGCCTTAGGAAAAAAACTGCGTCCTCTTGTTCTCCTTCCTCTGCCTTCTTTACGGAAGGCAACAACCTTCCCTTTCAGTTTTTCTTCTCCAGCTACCCATTATATTTGGATTATTGCTTATTGCATCAACGCTCGTTGGTCGAGTTCTTCCAGACCTAGGAATTGTAATTAAATCATCCATTGGTGGCAAAATCATAATTATCAGAAAACTCTCAGCTGACTCCAAACTGTCTTTTTGGATTTGTTTGTGTTTGGTTTATATTAGTAGTTGTATGGAGTTGTTGTCTTGTGATGTTATGGTGCTATAAATGGAGCAATGTTAGAGTTGATTATAGGCACTAAACTTACCCTGCATTCAGTTGCTTTACCCTGATGAAAATAATGGACATATAGATCACAATGAGTATAGGCACTAAAGTTACCCTGCATTCAATTCCTTTGCTTCACCCTGATAAAAATAATAGACATATAGTCATTTAGATCACAATGTTATATTCGTAAAATGCTCTTACTAAGTTAATTACTACCTTTAATATGAAAAAACATGCAAACACACAATCTGTAGGAAACTGCTGCAGGTACTTCAAAAGCCTAATTGGGATTTAATATAGAGTAAAAATTACTATAGTAATTTAATGAGCTTGAGGTTTGTCATGCTGGGGTAATATAAGGGATATATGGCAACTGTGGTAAGTACTCAGAAGAGTCAGAAGCACGATTACGGGTACTTCATGAGTTAAACTCGTCCTGCTTGCTCTACAGTTGCAAATTTTCATTGAAGACCCAATACACATTTACGCACTAATCTTTGAATTTTATGACATCATGAGCTAATTCTATATTTGGGAGGGTAGACATAGTAATGCCAATGAGAGTATATTTCTGTTCCTGATGTATTATTATCGTGTGACCAGGTAAATTGAAAAAAGATGCTACTGACTGCTGGTGCAAACTACCTTGCTCTAAGCGTCTAACAGGATCATTGCCAGACATTACAACTTGGTCTTCTGCTCTCCCTAATGAGCTAAGCTCAGGCATCTGCCAGTGGAGAGTTTGTGACGTTGATTCATGACAATTTATGAGTGATCAAACTATGATATACCACTTCTTTCTGTAGAGGTTCCACCTGAAATGTCCATGCAGTTTTGTAGTTTGTCAGAACTCGTGAAGACAGTGAACGACTCGGCTAAGCTGAATGTAAACAAGAACTTATGCCCCCATCAAATGTGTAGAATTAGTTATCAGCAGGTTTAGCCTTTTCCTAGAGCTGACATAGTCCAATGCATTGCACCCTGTCATGCATGTTTGTTGCTGGTTATGGTTTGGAGTCAATCGTTGTATCACTTAACTTCCAAGCTGTCGTCAATCTTTGTATCACTTAACTTTATAGTACTATGTATTTGATATCCCACATGAAGAGTTGAAATGAAAACTGTTATCATTATACCAAGTGATGAAGTTGCAGCTGTCCACTAGGGGTGGGGGTCTGGGAATGTGCACATAATAAATCAAACCCTAAACCCTTTCAGTAAACTGATATCTCAGTGCAAGGGGTTGTTTGTCCGGCATTTGTCCCCTCTTGAACAAAACTGAAATGCCAAGTCCCTTATGTGTAGATTCCCAGAGTTGACATGAAACCCACCAAGTGGTTTGAAGGTGGTGCTGCTTGCTAGTATTTCCTCAATGCTGTCTCGCGGTCACTTGTTATCCTCGCCACTCGAACCACCCTACTTTTTACTCGTCAAAATCCAGAGCAGATATTGTTATACTCAACACACCGAAATCCAGGCTCCTCTTGCTCAATTCTTCCGGTATGTTCCATTTTTGTTATCATAGCTCGATTTCTACTGTACTATATTGTAGTGATGGTTGAAAAACGTGGCTCGCACAAGGTTAGCAAAAAATTTCTAAAAGGATAAGCCATACACGTTTCGCACGAGCTAGCATATAATTAACTCGACTAGATCAAACTGGTTGCAAAACAAAAGTTGTGAGAAGTTTCGTATAACTGTGTTTCCCGCCTTCAAACCCCAGAGTCAATCCTAGCCCTTCATTTCTCCAGATTGAATTTCAGCCACTCGAACAATGAACTACGCTGATTAAGCTATTAAATCAGCAAGTTTCAGTAAACATACTAGAATCACATACACATATCACATATTATAGCTCTCCATTGGTGAACGTTCCGACTCGCTTAAATTCCCTGCTTCATATGTGTGTCCATACAGAGGTTCAAGAGCACTTGCCATCGCAATCTGTGTAACAGAATTCACAGTTGAATCGAATATATGCCTCAAAATCAAAAAGGAGGAAACGTTGAATAGAAAAATGAGGCCTTACTAGTACACTAAATCAAGTAAGTAACATTGCAAAGCGATGTGGTGGAGGCACTTGAAAGTGAGAGTTCATCCACATGGCCCAACATAAACATAGGTGAAACACGCAAAGGGTACTGTGCAACCGTCACTATGATCATCAGCAATGCAATACAGTTCACTCCACTGAACGCCCCAGCAAACATCGCACATTGCCTAGGCTTTCCTTTCGGAAGCTCATCTGGCCCTGGCAGCATTCGCCTTTCATGTACCTTCAGAGATGAGAAATAATAGAACAAGATAGCGCTTGTTGCTTTGATTGTGTTTGTATGGAATGACAAGATGCTATATATTGAAGTGTCACATGTCAGAGATCGATCTAAATCTGAAAGAAGTTTCATTCAATATTAATTCTAGGTACTTGTTGCAGTCGATGGTTTCATGTTGCCAGCGTACATAAATTTATTCAGTGAGTTGAGCTTACATAATTTGTATGGTTAATTTACCATTTTACATCTCAATTTTCCACTTCTATGCAAATAGTAATTAATTTAACCGCCACATATACTCCAAGTATAGTAGCTACTAAATTTTCAACAAAGTAGACTTTCCTCAGCTCTGCACCTCTTGTAATGATTTATCGTCACAGTTCCATCAAATCACTTCTTGCTTGGATTGCCTGAATTGCAAAGGAAAAAGTTTACCTTAGAACCTTCACGGACAATGCAATGACAGAATAAATTTTGAGACTACTTTGGTGGGGTAAATTTTGAGACTATTTTGGTGGGGTTAGCCAGGCCCTTGCGATAGTGCAAAACAAGGGCGACAATTGAAGATCCGAGTAGCAAGCTACACATTGCATTGGGCCTTAACCCAAAAAAAATTAGATTAATATCGTAACCCAATGGGCTACATATTAGATATTAAACTAATAAGAACAAATACTACACTTGATCTTAGCCCAAAGGCCGAGAAAGGTATGAGTAGTTCAGTGTATAACTGTGTCATTATATATTAACTGACCAAAATACTATCTATATGAAACTCATGTGGGATAAACAAACACATAAACTCAGACTGTAACAAAACTTCTTCTTTCTGTTCTAGATTGAAGCAGGTCAATGAAAGAAACATAACCTGTTTTCCCCAGTCTGTGAATACTGCTACGATTGAAAGAACAATTGATTGTAACACTGAACCAATCACGATCCCGATCCAGAACCCCTTTGCCTTCCAGTTTTCGGTGAAGCCCAACACTACAGCTACTGGAATTCCAACTAGATAAAATGCTGCTAAGTTAACATAAGCACCTATATGTTGCCATCCACTTCCCCTCGCGATTCCTGATGCATGTTGAGAAACAAGTTAAGAAAATATGAACCAACATTTCACTTTCGTGTTATATTGTGCTACAGAGTATTAATTACCGGAGATGACTGCTTGGAAACTATCTGCGATAGTTGACAGACAAATAAGAGGAGTCATGGCAGCAATATAATGCACTACTTGCTTCTCGTTGCTGTAAGCACGTCCCAAAATGTTGCGACAGCTGAAGAGAGAAAAGCTGACAGTGATAGTCTCTACAAAGGCAAGAAACATGATGGCCCAGACTGCAACACGAGCCTTGTGAGGATTTCCAGCTCCTAATTCATTTGAAACCCGAGTGCTACAAAATTGAACTGCATAATAATTAGTATTCGCTCAGTATCATCAACTGGTATGAAAAGAAGACATATAAAAACTGCCACAGACCTTGCTGCAGCTCCGAATCCATAAGGAACAGTGAAGTGCAATGTTGAAATTGTTAAGCTGAACATTGGCATGCCAGTGTTAGTTCATATCAAATGAACTGAGTATACGCAGTAAATGATAACGCATTCATTAATTCATTACCAAATTGATAGCACCGATGTTTCAAGTGTAGGATTTGGTAAAAGGCCTGATAAGAGAACAAGCAGCTCGAGCGACCACCATTTGAGGCTACATAATTATCACATCCACCAACAATACAAGATATTACATTCATTAACAGAATTGCAAAACAACTGAATATACTGCATTTGAAACCCTTACCAGACCATAACAGCAGAGGGAATAGCCAGGCGAAAGAACTTCCCCATCACACGAAATGCCTCAACAGAGAATGTCAATCTTGTTTTCTTACACGAGGCTGAGAACTTGATGTACAATGCAAGTAGAAGCACATATAACCAGTTGGATACACAAAATGCTATTGCTGCACCAATACTCCCAAGGTCCAACTTATATATGAAAACCGAAGTCGTCGGAACATGGAAACATAGCACGAAAAACGAGATCATGACCATTGGAAAAATCAAGCTCTGAGTCTGCAAGTATCTTACAAGCGGCTTAGAAAACGCACCACCAAACAATGCAGGAATAAGCCAAATAGCGTACTTCTCTGCCTCTCGTGACACCAAACGGTCTTGTCTCATCAACACAAGTAGTTCCTCCGTGAAGAACCAGAGCACACAAATCGGAATGCAGACAAGATTAAGCGAGAATATGGCACTGTATGTGTAAACACCGAGCTTTTGGTATTGCTTAGCACCATACGCCTGCCCGCAGAGAGTCTCCAGTCCTCCAACCAACCCCGACTGAGAAAGAAACATGAAAACGAGGAAAAATTAAGATTACTGCAAGTCTGTAACAGACTATATAAGCCTGTTATTCCAATACAGAACCAGAAAATTAAACTACTTACAAGAAGACTGAAACCAGTCACATTAGTAAGAGATGTGGCAATAGCGACACTTGATAACGCGACCTGACCTAGGCGTCCGACCATCATCACTGATACAACTTGTAACATGTATTGCAGGACCGAAACAGCCACCAATGGTGCTGCTATTTTGCTCAGCTTCTTCAGCTCTTGCACGAAAACTTCCCACGACACGTTCCATTTCAGTTCTTCCCTGTCTGGCAACTCAGTTTCCATATCTTACTTCCTCTATATAACTTCAAAACTCCACTGTCTGGAAAACTATAGACTTAAATGTGATAGGCTATCAGTGTGAAAATCACACAGGTTTATACTTTGAGCAAGATGCAAATGTGTCATACGATACAGATTAATTACTAGTAATAAGACTTTTTATTATGAGAGATGGATTTGAGTTCTTATGAAAGTGCTCATATTTAAGTTCAAGTTGGATTTGAGTACTATTTAATTCATGTAATCACATTACTATACATTTTAGTCTTTGACATGAGAATCCCACTTGTATACAGTTTAGCATTCTTAGCATAGTGCCTTGGTCCTGATAACAAGGAGTTCACCACAAATTTGTCTTTACTTTAAATACTTGGACATTAGACTTGTCCATGGTCTACTAGAATGGTACTTTCTATATATCTGGTTAAATGTTTTTCATTCAGTGTTGTTGATTATTTTGGATCGCTACCGATACTGATTTAGAAGTAATTTACAACTTAAAAGGAAAAAAATGAACAAAATAGAATGGACAGTTCTGATCTAGACAGATGAGGAAGTGTGAAAGATAACAAAATCTCTCTGACATGTGAGAAGGAAAAAACAAGATAGGTTGTTGTTGGGTAGATTGGCTTGTGTTTAGATCAAGAAACTTGTCTGTGTTTTGTACTCTGATAATCTGATTTGATGTATAATGTATACTACTAACTAAAAAAAATTGAAAATATCTTTTGTAATCAGGTCTGATTCTGTTGAGATTGATTTGTCTTTTTCTTTGCTCCAGGTTCCAGGAATCCTCTCATAATCCGGTGATATTCTATATTTCTATTGTCCTCCATTCTCATTGATTTCCTGCACGATCCTATAAAGTTCAGCACATCAAAACTTGTCGTATCGGATGGATCAAGCTCAGTAATATTGGATCTGCCTGCTCGGATGGCCCAAAATTGTCATCCCTAATATTATGGCGAAATTCTTGCTAGCACCCCATTCACACACAAAATTCTAAAAAACACCAAGGGCCTGATTGGTAAAATCCTCCTTCCCAAATAATGTTAAAAGTTTTAAAATACATTCGGAGCTGACCGGTCGGGGCTTGTTTCACATGTGAAATTCTGAGGTTTGACCAAAGTAAAAACCAAAAACCCCATGTGAAAGAATGTAGGATCGGTATAACTTGATTTAGATACAAATTACCTCAGCCAATAACATAGATTGACTACGGGGTTCATTGAACACCTACGTCAACTTGCAGATTAACAAACACACATAATATATATAAATTAAAGCACAGCGGAATATAAAGAAGAACATGTGTTTGAAACTTTTCAATAGCAGCTTTTGTAAGCTTGCTTGATGCCCAGTCAAGGCAGAAAATCAACTAGAAAAGATCTTGTTCGTACAACGCTATATACTCTCGATATCTATCCTAGTAAAACAACACTAGTCACCTATAAAGATGATATAGAAATCAATCTATCTATTCTACCTTCAATACGCTGTTAGAGAAGTCTAGAATATAAACTATTGTAAAATACACGTAAACTAAAATAATAAAAGAACCTAAAACTCAATAACTCGAATGCTCTCTTATTGTTGTCTCGTCATGTGTAGTTTCTGGCTTGTCGACCCTCTGGTATATATAGTAGTGGAATACGTAGTCGACAATGATCAGGAAACACGTATTGATGAATCTGGACAGGATCTGGAATTAGTCTTCTATTAGGAATAAACTTATTCTTCAATAACTCCTTTTCCTATTAAGACTTGATTTCTTTTTGAGTACTTTGAATAAGTCTCTTCCTTCTTGTAATCTGACAATTCTCACGTGCTAATAAACTTCCTGCACAAGTAAAACAACTATAACTGTGGAACAATTAGTGTTAGAATAGGTAAAACTAAAATAGACAGCAAAGTGCTATGTTTCCCGAACCTAGGGGTTGAGTGAACCTAAAGGTGAATCCCTATGTCAACACCCTTGAAACAGTGACACTTACACCATGCTTGGTAAAAAATGGGAAAACATCTAATAATGTGTTTTAAATGGACATTTTATCATCGATAAAACACTGTTCAAAGTGTTAAGTTGATGTGTTTTTAGGCTATTTTGGCAAAATGTCTAATTTAGCCTTACTTGTTTTTGCTGCATTTACATTTTTATAAGTGAAAATGCGCTTTGACTTTGCTAATTTAGAAATTGGTGATAATTGAAGAGGCGCTTAGTCATCAATTGAATCACATTAGGATAAGGGACAAATTGGGTAACTACAAGTGTGTTTACGGGGGCGGAATAGTCCTTTTAGGTGGGCTGAAAAAACAGACTTGGATGTAAAACCACAACCTTTGCCCATCCCCCCCCCCCCCGGGTTTTGAAACACATCACTGGACGTAAAAACTGGGTTTTCAAAACCCTTTTACACGTAAAAAGAGGCTGTCTGGAACAACTTCGCACACCTTTCGTTTTTTACCAAGCAACGGGTTTTGCCTCGGTTAACGCATGTTTAACTGTGAAATACACAAACCAATCACGCACCAAATGAAAATGAGGAATTTTAGATAACACCGTTTTACTTTTAAAAAAAAAAACTGAACTATTGCATGTAAGTCTTTCTCCGACAATCATCCCCTCTCAAACATCCCCTCTACTCCCACGTCAATTTCTATTTGCTCACACCCAAATATAAAAAATACTCTATGTTGAAGATAAAAGTATTTTTATGAGCAATCACATGAGAAACTATATGGTTAGGTGAGTAAAACTCTTAGGTTCTACATTGTACATTTATGAAAGAGTTAACCAGTCACCTTATAGAATTAGTTGCTTGTATAGGAGATTAGTCAAAATCCTTGTAATTTTTATTTCAAAGATCTTACAAAGCAAGGACGCCTCCATCAGCAAAAGAGATCGACATTGAAGATTGGATCAGAATGCTACGACACAGCTAATCCTAGTATTGTACTCCAGTAAGCAATAGTTTCGATATGTCATTAACAAATAACAAGCGTTCCTATTTCGGCAGCTTTCTGAAAAGAGGGGATTCCCTCATACCCTGCATATACTATCCATAGAAACGAAGTATGTGAAAGTTGAAGTTATACACGGATTCATGCATCATGCAGAGTAGGAAGGAACCCTAGAATTCGATCCTATACAAATATACATGTATCCCCTTAAAATACCTTGTAAGGGAAGAATGTTATTCAATCTTATATATTGAATTTAGGTCATACTCTTAAGCGATGTGGGATGGGTTTAACACGTCCCCTCACGTGTAGTCCGGTATGAACACCGGGTCTTACAACGTGGACAATGAATGCCGGAATATACATCGGCTCAAACCCAACACGGATGACCATCATCGACCTGGGCCTGCTCTGATACCATATTAAAATTGGACAATCATCCCCTTAAAAGGGGGAAGATGGCTCAAGTCTAATATGTTGAATTCAGGTCCTACTCTTAAACGATATGGGATGAGGTTTAAAAACATGCATGGTACATCGGCTCAAAGCCAACACGGATGACCATCATCGACCTGGGCCTGCTCTGATACCATATTAGAATTGGACCATCATCCCCTTAAAAGGGGGAAGATGGCCCAAGTCTAATATGTTGAATTCAGGTCCTACTCTTAAACGATATGGGATGAGGTTTAACAACATGCATGGTACATCGGCTCAAAGCCAACACGGATGACCATCATCGACCTGGGCCAACACGGATGAGGTTTAACAACATGCATGGTACATCGGCTCAAAGCCAACACGGATGACCATCATCGACCTGGGCCAACACGGATGACCATCATCGACCTGGACCTGCTCTGATACCATATTAGAATTGGACCATCATCCCCTTAAAAGGGGAAGATGGCCCAAGTCTAATATGTTGAATTCAGGTCCTACTCTTAAACGATATGGGATGAGGTTTAACAACATGCATGGTACATCGGCTCAAAGCCAACACGGATGACCATCATCGACCTGGGCCTGCTCTGATACCATATTAGAATTGGACCATCATCCCCTTAAAAGGGGGAAGATGGCCCAAGTCTAATATGTTGAATTCAGGTCCTACTCTTAAACGATATGGGGTGAGGTTTAACAACATGCATGGTACATCGGCTCAAAGCCAACACGGATGACCATCATCGACCTGGGCCAACACGGATGACCATCATCGACCTGGACCTGCTCTGATACCATATTAGAATTGGACCATCATCCCCTTAAAAGGGGGAAGATGGCCCAAGTCTAATATGTTGAATTCAGGTCCTACTCTTAAACGATATGGGATGAGGTTTAACAACATGCATGGTACATCGGCTCAAAGCCAACACGGATGACCATCATCGACCTGGGCCTGCTCTGATACCATATTAGAATTGGACCATCATCCCCTTAAAAGAGGAAAGATAACCCAAGTCTAATATGTTGAATTCAAGTCTTAATCTTAAACGATGTGGGATGAGATTTAACAAGGTGTATTTCTATATCTATAAAAATGAAAAAGTTGAGTTCTCTAGAGTTGTATCACATGGAAGTTGAAGTCCACATTTACAGCTTTTAGCCACAGTCCACATGATTGTTACTTCATCATCACCCCCTGGCCTGCCGTGTATCTTTTCTTTTTCTTTATGTTATTTAATTATCAAAATGTTTTCATTCCCCAACATTAGTTTCTCAATGACTGTCGGAGTATATATATGAACCAAAATTTGGCATCAAATTACATTTCTTTGCGCATTCCTTCCCTTCTAAACTTTTTTCAGCGCCTTCCTTAATTTCAATGTTTGTTAAAAGGTTTTGATTTGTATAATGAAGGATTAACGACATAAGAATTGTAATATCTTCTTAACTTAAATGGTTGTGGTGATGTCAAAAAATACCCCTCCATTTAACTCTACTATCTCTAATTTTGAATACATGTAAGCGGATTAGTATTACCGATTAATTTTTTGTCAGATCGAGTTTGGATAAACATACCCGAAGGGAGCTATAAAATGAGAATGCAAGTAGTGATCCCATTCTTTGTGGTGCAAGTGTTGTATTTATAGGGCAACCTCTTGTATGGGCTCGGGTATGAACTTGACTGGCTTTGCTGATGGACCAAGTGGATTGAGCATGTATCTAGTTAGTAAGTGGATTCGGTGTTGGACCTTAGTTTGTTTTATCAGTTTGACACTTCTTGTATATGGATAATAAAGACCTTAGCTTTTAGAGTGATTATTCGTAGAGTGTGTTTGGTAATTGGAGGTAATTCATGATCCTTACCTCCAATTACCATGTTTGTATGAACAAGTTCGAGACAAATAGATATCATGGTGAAATTAGGTAATTTCTCCGAAAACTTTAAAGAACCCCGTCGGTTTGACCTCAAATTAATCACAATTCATTACGAAAAAAATAATTTTAAAAATTATATTATAAAAATATAAAAAATATTTTTTTATTATATAATTTTTAAAATTAAAATTTTCACCATTAATTTATTTGAGGTTAACATAACAAAATTAAATAGGGATTTTGGAAGTTCAAACCTCTGACTACCATGAATTAGGTATAATTTGGTGATGACAAAAAGACTGTAATGCGGCTAATGCCCCTAAAACACCTAAAAAGAACTCCAACCAAAGTACCAAACATGATAGTATATTACTTCAATTACCCTCACAAACACCTAGTTTAAGCCCGAATGGAATTACCTAGCTAGGTATTTTCACTCCCAAAAGACAGTTCAAAACTTCAAACTAAACACACTAGTATTATGCACTTGCATATAGTTTGAGGCCTTGAACCTTGCTAACTTTTATACTAGGAAAGCCTATATTCTCTTCGTCTAAAAATTGATTATTTTAAGTTCAATTCAGATCAGATCAATTTTGTTCAGATTTGTCTAATAGTATTTTGTACTACAAATAAGTTCAGTTCAAGTCCATTTAGTTCAGATCAGTTCAATTCAACTTTGTTCAGATGAGGAGAACAGAGCCTAAGTGAAGAACCAATATGTTGAGCAATCTATCCGGTAGTGTAGAGTGAATGCTCTAATAAAATTAATTTTTTATATTCAACTTGAGGCTCTAATTAAAGTGATTTTACAACTAGCCTAGCGCTGTTTTTTTTTTAAACGTCAAATCTAACATTTACTACTTCTATTCTTCAAATAACATTAAGCACATCACTATTTTGTACTAACAACTTATACGGTTATACCTATTGTTAAACGAATTCAACCCTTAACTTTGTATTTTGCATCAAAGTCTAGCGAGGTTAAGGTTATGACAATGTAATGATTATTTTGTAAAAAAAATTGAAAGTATAGTATTATATTGGTATAAACCGTATAATCTACAATCATATACCTCATCATCAAATAATTTATTCACATGGCAATTATATTCATCATTATTAAGCTGCAATTACAGTACCAATTTGCTGTAATACTAGTACAAAATTTTGAAATAATTTGGCCCAATCTTTATAAGACCTGCTAGGCTGCCAAACCCAAAAATATTCTGAATTTGTGGATTAGGTGAAAACAATGGCCCAAAAAAACAGCTAAACAGATGATAATGATAAAATGTGACACTCTGTTTTCAAGATAAGAACAAACCAGAAACAGACAACTCACTACCTGTCTCTATCATCTTTCGCTCTTTCCAGAACACTCTCAAGTATCAACGGTAACCCACGGACCCCTAATCCCACTAATTTACAATATTCTAGTAGTACTAGTCTATAGTCTCTACTCTCTGCTCTCTAGTCCCCCCAACATTTTAAAATACTAATTATCATTAACTAACTAATCTTCTATATTATCCTTGATTAATTCTCTGTCACCTCAATAATTGTCCTCTGCCACATACTTCCATTTATGCTTTAGCTGCAATAAAGCATAATCCTTTATTCGAAGCTAAACAAAAGAAAGGGGAAATTGCACCAAGTCACCCCTACATTTGAAAATTCAAAAGGTGCGCCACTATATGAATCTAATTTGTACCCATATTTACCTTTTAGTTCGTTTTCTTATATAGTTTATTTTTATTCTTTTGACAAATTTATAGTATCTTACACCTTTATTGTATTGTACCACACACACTATATAAATATTAAAAAAAAAATTCAAAAAGTGAAAGTAAACCTTTTAAAAAAAAAAACGAATAAGTATCTAATTCACACTCTCACCATTTTAAGTTATTTTAGAGGTTTTGATAAGGTAATGTACTTTCCAAATTTTCTTCGCCTACGGAACTATCAGTTTGATGCTAATTTAAAAGTGTGGCGTGTGCACAACAATTCATAAACAATGTGATCGTAAGTCGACCATGTAGCTCAAGAAATGAGCATATTGTGTGTCTTGTAGGTTTGATGACATTCTACCGCCGCGCGCGTCTATAGTGTAACTAAGTTATATTTTTCTCATTTAGAGAAAATTGTTTGAATTTCTCTAGTTCAATTAAGCTACATCAATGTTTTAAAACGTAGGTCTATAAATTAAAACATCAACAAAAATCACAATAAAATTACATAAAACATATCATATCATGTAGTTCGAACTAAAATAACATTCATTAACCATGTGAATTTCTAAAACACACCGTGGTTAAATTTCTCGGTTAAAGCAAACATGGCGTCTCTATGACAAGATTCAAAACCTTAAGGGTGGATGCTACAAACTGAAAAGATCCAGGGGCTTGACACAATAATATTTGCAACAAAGGAAATGACTTTCCAACTATAAAATCCACCTCACACTCTATCCCCTTACCAACAACAACACCATCTCTCCCTTTAAAACTACTCAAAGCATTTATTACCAAAACAGAACAGAAAAAGCAAAGCATTCACTAATGGCGGAGAACAAGGAAGAAGATGTTAAGCTCGGAGCCAACAAGTACAGAGAGACCCAGCCCCTTGGCACAGCCGCTCAGACAGATAAGGACTACAAGGAGCCACCGCCAGCTCCTCTGTTTGAGCCTGGTGAGTTGAAATCATGGTCCTTTTACAGAGCTGGTATTGCTGAGTTCATGGCCACTTTCTTGTTCCTCTACATCACTGTCTTAACGGTCATGGGTGTCAATAGAGCACCCAACAAGTGTGCCTCCGTGGGTATTCAGGGTATTGCTTGGGCCTTTGGTGGTATGATCTTTGCCCTTGTCTACTGTACTGCTGGTATCTCAGGTTAGTCACTATTCTTTTTCTTTTACTCTGTTTTGCTTTTAGGCTACTAGATCTGCTTCTCTATGTTAAGCTGAAGTGTTATATTTTTGTGGGCTTTGTTATAGTGTGCTAATTTTCTTGAAGTTGGTGTTGTTTCACTAGATCTAAGGTCATGGGTTGTTTGTTTCTAGTTTAGCTTTGTTTTGGAAGAAAGATTAAATTTTGAGACTGCTTTTTAGAACATCTTATACAAGTTCATATGCTGGTTTGTGGGTTGTTTCTAAATTAATCTTGGTTTTTGTTAACTATCAAGAATCTTGGCTTTTATGGGTTGTTTCTAGTTTAGCTTTTGAGTGAACATAGGCCTTTTTCAAGGATCTTGGTTTATGGGTTGTTTCTAGTATAGATTTTCATGAAGAGTCTTGACACTACTAGTACTACTACTACTACCTATAATTTGTGGTTGAAGTTCATGAAGTGAAAATCAAACTGAATAATTTATGTATGGTGAAAACAGGAGGACACATCAACCCAGCAGTGACCTTTGGACTATTCTTGGCAAGGAAGCTGTCCTTGACCAGGGCTTTGTTCTACATAGTGATGCAGTGCCTTGGTGCTATCTGTGGAGCTGGTGTAGTGAAGGGTTTCAGTGGTTCTACAAACTACGAGACTCTTCACGGTGGAGCTAACTTTGTTGCACATGGTTACACCAAGGGTGATGGTCTTGGTGCTGAGATTATTGGTACTTTTGTCCTTGTCTACACCGTTTTCTCTGCTACTGATGCCAAGAGAAACGCCAGAGACTCACATGTTCCTGTATGTCACATCTTTTCTCTAATTATCTCTTTTAGTTCTACATAATGTGTTGTCTTTGTCTTTGTGTGCTTTTCAAGATTGAACCGTTACAAGTTAAAATGGTAGGAAAGAATTGTGTTTTGAGAAGCATTTTCATGTGAGCAAATTAGTACATGTCCTTTTCATGTGTGTGTAGTGTGGCACAAGAACCTTCATTTGTTGTTATCAAATCGAATAACGCATGAATTGCACAACTGTGCAGCTATTGGCTCCTCTCCCAATCGGGTTCGCTGTGTTCTTGGTTCATTTGGCCACCATCCCCATCACCGGCACCGGTATTAACCCTGCTAGGAGTCTCGGAGCTGCCATCATCTACAACAGGGATCACGCTTGGGATGACCACGTAAGTTTTCTGCGAATAAACATACACGCCAAATCAGTTTGAGTTTACATGTCTTAAAGAATGTATTGAATTGTAATTGACCGAGTTTGTTTGACATTGCAGTGGATCTTCTGGGTTGGACCATTCATCGGAGCAGCTCTTGCAGCCGTGTACCACCAGATTGTGATCAGAGCCATTCCTTTCAAGAGCAGGGCGTGAAAAGTTCAGACCATGTTTTCTTTCTAGTCGTCTTTTATTATTAGCATTATCTATCATTGCTTTATCTGTTGTTTGAACTTTGAAGTTTGATTCCATTCTCTCTATGTATTGTGGCACCTTGTGTTGTAAATTATGATGAGGCTATGTATTTATCTATAAGAAACTTGGAAATGATGAATGAACCAGAAGTGTGTTTTATGACCGACTTTATCGCTTGCAGCTTTATATTCCATCACGATTCTATCTCCTTTCGATTTTTCACCCGTGAGCTGATAGTTTATCATCATTGTCTTCGGTTGATGACAACATGAAAGTGAAACTGAGCTATGGCTTTGGATTCGATTACTATCTTTGTTACAAAACCGGATGGAACTGAATCAAACGGTATGTGAAAACAACCACGGCCCACCAACGTGATTAAAACTAAAACTGCTCTGAGATTCACGAAGCATGGACAGCGGAGAACATTGTTCATTTTTCGAGTAACTATCTTGCAACTTCGTGGATGGCAGTCAAGTTCTTTTATCAACATATGGAAGAATTAGGGTTTCCTCGATACTAGGAGACCATCCTCTCACCGTAGCCGGTATGTTTCACATTGAAATCTACAATAAGACGGTAAGACCCTTATGATTGATTTTCTCAAAAATTAGAAAAGTACTCACTTAAATCATCAAATATAGTTTCTAATTCTGTTCACACGGAGGCAGTGTTGGCATAGCCAACCAACCTCTTCAAAGTGTCTACATTTACAACTCACTTCGATTTCACCAGATGGATGCCTTATGAATAGCACACCTGAAATGTCTTGTGGATTGTCATCTGGGTAGACATCATACAACACCTTTTCGCCAATTATTACGGATACACAGTTGTAGTCTCTAGTGTTTTCCTGAATTCCCTTTGAAAGTACTTGAAAATTTTGAGTGTATATACCTGGAAAGAGGAAACTTACATAAAATGTGTGAGATCATGGGATATATAGTTGAGATCATGAGAGTTTTAGTTGAAGAATCATAGAAGTTTTACATGTGCAACATGCTTCACAAGAGCATTTTTAGAGGTAATCTTTGGGGTAGAATTAGTGTTCTTGTGCTCTTTATGCTTTTTATTTGTTCTCCCGCGGTTGATCACTACATCGAAGAGCCTGAAGAATTGTGTGAGAGGCATATTTTTGTTGGCTTTGAATAAAATGACATTGTTTGTATTGCTTTTTAACGAGCCAAGCCGAGCCGAGTATTGCTGGGGCTTGGCACGTTAACGAAGCGAGCCTGATTTCAGGCTCTAGCTCGTTAACAAATGAGCTAAGCTCGGCTCGTCTAACGAAGAGAGCTTAATTCCATGCTCAAGCTCGATTCATTTGGCTCGAGCTCGGCTCATTTGTCTTAGTTCGTTTGTTAAAATAACATGAAAAATATGTTCAAATATTAAATAAAATATAAACAAATTCAAAATTATGCATTACAATCAACTCCCAAATGATGAAATCATTAAAGTCTAACAAAATGCAAATATAATCAATTCAAGCCATTAATCTCAAACTTAAATCATAACTTATAATATACTAATACTACTAGTAATCTACATGATATCGAGCCTTACCGAGTACTCGCGAGCTCGGGTCGTTAATGGAACGAGCCTAAGTTTAGGCTCGATCTCGGCTCGAAAACAATATCGAGCCAAGCCGAGTACTCGATAAGGCCTGATTCGCGTAACAACACTAATTGCTTGTACTCTCACTCCTTTGATACTCTCACTCCTTTGATTGGATAGTATTCCAGCTGAAAAGAAGGTCTTGCTTAGGGCAGGCGACCACTTATCCTTTAGAGAATACAGTTGATCGAACCAAGATTCATTTTCAAGCTCAAATTCACAAATCATTCCAGAAAAGTACTCTTCAAATTCTTACTCATTTGACAACCCATAGATGCATATATTGAAAACTTCATTGAAATTGTTATCATGCCTAAGATTGCACAATTTTTTAATGCATGTTTGGCACAAGTGCCAAACACACAACCTGTGTCTGGTCTCATCATCAAAAACCTATACAGTACGTGATCATGGAATCAGTAAGAAACATATAATGTTTGAGTTCATTGGGGATATTGGTGAAATCATGGAGGTATACAGATCATGGAGTCTTTTTCCTAGCTCATTCATGTGAATAAAGTAGATATAATGTACTATATATGTAAGAAAAAGTATATTGACAGTTTTCATATGTGAATATTTTAAAGTTGAGATCATGGGATATATATATAGATGCTATCAGGGGATAGATTAGTAATAACATAATACATGATCGATTGCTTTTACAATTGTTGAATCCTAATTAGTGAAAATTGTGATTGGCTTCTTATTCCCTATTGCCTTCATAAAATCTTCCATAAGCCATATAAACAATATAGTACTCTCATTTGCATTGAACGTGCAAGTGAACATTACATTGTTCCAGTGGTTGTTTACACCCACAAAATGGTGCACAAATCAGGCCATATTTGTTTGTTCTGAATGTTGTGGCGAATATAATCAGACACATCGCCATAAAGCTCATATTCATTCACTCATTCTTCATTATTGAGTCTCTCTAGAAGGTTGCACATTCTGTCTTTGTCATCCAATTTGTGTGTAATAAAATTGTGGATGAATGTCGTTTCTTTGCTTCAGCATGTCTAACACACACGGTGCATCTACACTACGTTCTGTAACAACAGATGTACTTGATATGATCCCTTTGAATGTTCCCAACATGCTCTTCCCCAGCAGCTACTGCCATATACTTGAAGTCGTTTGTTGACTTTAACATTGCTCTATCCATCATTTTTATAAGCCAAAGTTTACGGAGAGACCAGCCTTTACTAAATCAATGGAAAGACCTGATTTTTTAACTTAAGTTGTTTGTCCGGTCGGTCAAACCACTCGCGGTATGGTTTTAAGAGGTCATGGTGTGATTTTAAGTTGTTAGTATCAAAATTTTTCGTTATGTCATTTGGTGTGATTTTAAGAGATGATGTGATGGTTTTAAGAAGCCAAAGTATGGTTTTAAGATAATTTGTTATAATTTTAATTCATGTCTACCTATGTAAAATTAGCCCTTAAAAATATATCGAAGAAATATTATCTCCCCACGCACTATAATAGATTAGAAATATTATCGCACCCAAAGCATCTTAAATCTCAATGTCGCCTAAAGAAAAAAATTATGAAAGCGACCATGAACATAAAAAAAAAAAATCCATTATTATACTTGTATAAAGTGATACTCTTTTATATATAGAAGCTGCCCTAACTAAACCGCATCAGTCATATAATATAACAAATCTCCACATCAACGGTTAGCTAGAGATATGAAAGTCATATTTAATTTGTCACAGGTTTGTTTTTCCATTCATGTTGTAATTAATTTATCTTTTTAAAGAAAAATGATGTTGATTTCAAAGATATACACGAGAACAATAACACACTATATTCTCTTCGTTTAAATAGAATTAAACTAAATTTACTTTTAATATAATGGGTCTATAAAAATAATTAAGTACATTTGAACTGAATTGAACAGATCCTAACACATCGCAATCTATAAACACATATCCATCTATAAAGTTAAAATGAGACTGGGCTTTCACTAAAATTTCCATTATATAGAGCAAATTTCATCCTCTAAAAGAATCATGCTAGAAAATTGTAAAAGTCTAGAAAACATTTTATACTTATAAAATGATATGTATCCGCTAATCGTAATATGCATTTAATTAGGGATCTAATGGATTCGATCGGTAAGTTTGCATTTAAGTATCGGATTGATCCAGTAGTATATAGATCAAATCACAAATGCGGATTTTTTTTCACTTCGTTAGCAAGTAGCAACAGATATATAGAAAATTTGGTACGACCCATTAGCATACAGATCAGATCACGAATGCAAATTTTTTTAATTCGTTAGAGGCAGATTGAATTCGATCCGATCCGTTAGCGTACATATGAGAGCACGAATGCAATTTTTTTTCTCTTGTCAATTTGTTAGGAGCACGTAAAATTTGCTGATATGCAGATATCCGTGATCCATCCAGATTACTCATCACTTAACATATAACCCTAGTTCTCAAATCTAAGACATCATCTTCTAGTTTCACAGAGAAGATGAAAACGATGATATTACGAGATGCACGTCTTTTGTTTTGTTTTTATCTGATATCAATCCGTAAATAGTAAATTTCGGTGTCGGTCTACTAAATTTGGCAAAATTGAATGACAAATTGGAGGAATAATGATTTCCACACTGACAATCAATGATGTTATTACTGTATATTAATTTAATTATTAATGCTCCTATATTTTCCAAACATTATTATTTTAGAAGTTATAAGAGTGTCCAAATGATAATAATAAGGGTGCGAGAGTAGCATTGATTGTGATTTCGAACAAACAAACAATATTATTATTAGTGCTCCGAGATAGTCAGGTGTTTTAAATATTCGAACCTACGCACTAATCATCCAGAACGCCCATTATTTTGGTATCTACCCCTACTACCTAGTTCTATGACAGAATTTATTATTATTCAGTCGTCTATTTTAAAAATAGAAGTCGCAAGATCATATACTTCCGGTACCTTGACTGACTTGGCTTTGCTCATTCAAATTGTTTTGAGTCATCTGATGTTGAGACTTGAGAAGGAAGCTTCTAAAGATGGGCAGAGCCAGATTGGTAGACCCACGTTTACCTTTCTTGCATTACCCATTGCTACCAAGAACTTCCAGGCAGACTGACTATATTGGGTGCGGGTTCTTCTAGAATAGTAGAAACGCAACTGATGTGATTCACCTGATGGGGGAAGCACTCTGTTGTTGAATGGGTAAGCTAAACATCAGGGATTCAACTGATCAACTTTGCAACTCACACCACCACCACCAACAACAATGCGCCTGTGAACTACTACAAGACTTCGTAATCCGCATCAAACCATGTTTACGCAGATGTGCTTGACCATTTCCACTTATGCTCATTAGTAAAGGGTGGAACCTGCACTACAACCTCCTAATCAGATCGCTCTGCTCTGATGACAATTTGCTGGCTGCTTCAAAATGACATGTGGGAAGACCGACATTGCAACCACCAGGAGTAGAGCAGCATAATCTTTCAACTCTGTGCCAGAGTGTTTGCAGGGTAGAAAAAAGGTATTATTGGGCTAATTGTAGTCCATCAAACAAGATTCCAGAATATGTAAGTTCCATACTTGTGCATGTAGGGAGTGGCTATAGCCTATATGGGGGAGCAGAGGCAGACCTGTGTCCTTGAAAAGCTTTTCAACTGTTCAAGCAAGCTGCTTAGAGCAGCACATGCAGATCTTGATTCGGAAAATATGCAGAAATTTAAATGTAAGAGTACATCTGAGGACAACCAACAAACCTGTAATCTAGAGTTATGGAAGTATGCATACAACAACCAGACCTTCAACTTTTCACTTCCGAATTGTGTTGGTCACTGAAAATAACTTGTTCGGTAAAGCAGTGGAATTCTGAAGAATACCATCACAAGTGAAGTAAACCAAATCAAATTACAATCCAACAGCAGAACTATAACAATTCTCAATCATTTCTTTTTTTCTTTCTTTGAAATACATCCAACAATTTGGAGAGGACACCCCCCCCCCCACCCAAAAAAAAAAAAAAAAAAAAAAAGGAACATAACTTTTGATTAAACTATTGATTCAGGGAACAGAACTACTGTAACTGTGCATGAATGTGAAATGGATCGTTGTTAAATAAACAGAACAAACCAGTTTTGCTATGCTATACAAATGTGATTTACTATCGCAACTAAACACAACAACCTGACTAGTTAGTATTCAACATGACATTTCAAGGTAATGGTAGCATATTGCTGCTCAAATTGCACAATGAAAACGATAAGTAGATAACTAGCTATTATTCCCTTACACAACATTCAGCATCAAAGATCAGAACTAGTCAGTTCTCATATAGGTTCTTACCTATGATGCAGATTGAGGAATCTTTTACCTGACCTGATTGATCCAATCTTTGCTTTCGATGTGCCCCTAACCTTAATCGGGACTTGGGACACAGTACCATCATACAATATTCAATATATTAGAATATGCTAACATATGAATAATGACACCATGAAACATGAAGTAAATTTGACTACAATAAAAGCCAATCCAATGAAGTCACTTGTAACAAGAACAAATATAAAAGGAAGTTTTTCATCCAACAATCTCACATTTGCAATCCATAACCAGTTTGAATGAACTCGTGTATTCTATATCTTTTTGAATGAATATAAAAGTAAAACTTCTACACATGAGTACATAAATTGTATACAAACTGCAAAACCAACAAACCTTCAACACCTAGTAATATACAATCCTATGAAGTAATCATACACCATTATCAGAACTTCACAGAGTTCCAAACTTCTATACTCTGCTGGTCCTTACGTGTTACAAACATTTTGTTCCCTCCAAAACTCAAGTTACTTATCCGGCTTCCTGCCACGTCGTTCCCTCTTCCCATTACGTTCTTCCTAAACACCGTTTCATTCAATCCACCTCCAACCTTTGGCTTCGAACCAACAAGCACCTCAGACCATAGCTCAAGACACCCCTCCTTACTACATATGACTTTATTTCCATGCGCTTCAACTTTACATCCAAGTCCTTCTTTCTTCCCATTAACCACCTTTCTATCGTCACCGAGACAAACCCAAGGTAAACCACCATCCATACTTCTCAAGTCAGCAAAAAACACTTCACCAGTACTTACCCCAACTTTAAACATAGCATCGAGCGTATCAGAAACCGTCACATCCGAGAAGCAATCAACTTTTTCCTTAACCTCACATACCACATTCCCAGACCTTATATCCCAAAACCTAATATTCCCAGACACTCCAAACGGTCCACTATGCGAACCCGAGGCCATCAACAAATTATGACTAGACACCCACTGCAACTTGGTGGCCGGAATCGCAGAATCCAACTCAGCACCAAAAATTTCATAATGACCAATTTTACTGACAGGCCTTAAACTATCATTCAAATCATACACCATAATGCAATTCGAATTTCGCCTACTCGACTCAAAGCTAGTGAACAAGTGCTCAGTTGAAGCCCCTATAGCCTGCACTGTGGAACCAGACCTAGTAACATTCTCCCAATTCAAACTCTGCTTCACAATATCACTATCCACATCAATGATCTGCAAACCTGAAAAATCAGTAGCCCCAGCAGCCACAACTGCAGGGGACAAGGCTAGCAACGAATCAATTGCAGTGAACTGGGTCAAAATGGTTGATTTCCTCTGCAAGGACCAATCAAAGGATGAGATCTTGCTCCCATGAGCAACATGGAGTGATCCATTCTCGGTTGTGGAGAGGGCAGAAGGCGAGTCTCGCCCACTTAATGGCAAAACAGAGGATTTTTCGAGGTTGAAAGCATCAAATTGGGTAGGGTTTGATTGGGAATTTACTAGGAGGGTTTCAATACCATAGAATTTGGACTCAAAGATGAGGTCTTGGATGTGAAAGGCTTTGGCTTTGGAGGGAAGGTATCCGGTTCGGAGGAGGGAGAGCAAGATTGAGAAGATCTCAGGGTCTCTGTCAATGAAAGGGATAGAGAACTCGGAATCAGAAATCTTGGAGAAGAGGGATTTGGAACCGGCGGCAGAAAGGGTCTGTTTGGTTGTTTGGAAAATCTGGCCTCCCACATCTATTGTAACAATGTTTGAATTTGAATCATGGTGATGAAACCCAGTAGAGTTTCTTGATCCTGCAAAAGGAGGCATCTTTTTGTTTCAAGAATTCAAGAACAAGAACCCTAATTGAGCTAAAAGTGAGCAAAAGGATCAAAATTGAGAAAGCAGGAACTGAAATTGGCTGTTTCTAAAGGGGTGGTGTTAATTGAAAATTTTGGGGGTTAGGTTTAAGTAGGGGGAGGGGTTGAGAAGGAACAGGGGGCATTAATTGGGAATATTTTTCATTTCTAGAAGGTCAATGAAAGAAGGCTGGGAAAAGGGATTTGTTTTTTATGTTTAGGACATGTTGTTCATATTTTGATGTTGTTATTCTATAGTTCTAGAAGTCTATTTTAATGTGGACCGGAAGATTCTTGTTTATTGTACAAACAAAGCAAGGAAGCAACGTATTTGCTGGCTGGCTTGTGTGCATAAAGTTACATGACCAAGGATATTATTTTGTGGTGTAATTTGGACGTGATGAGACTGATTTTTTAATCCGTTGTTAGTATAGAATTTAATGGTGATGGTCAATGATATTAAGAAGGCGGCTGGAAATATTTGAGGTTTTGACAGTTTATGGACAATGATTGTCTGGAGAGAGCAACAAATCAACTGAATTTGACTATTATTCGATACAAAGGAGTTTAAATCATACTAGAATTTGGGTGAATGCATTGTTTTTCCTTCCGTATCCCTCCATTCCATTTCATCTATATCATAAAACATTATTGTTTAAAATAAAAATGTTGTTTAAGGAAAAATAATAAAACAAAAAGAAAACAATCCAAAATTAAATTATTGTGATATGTTATTGTTTTTAATCAAATTAAACAATATTATAAATTTCAACTTGGTTGTAGTTGATGTATTGAAGTTGATCAGTTGCGGACGCAGAAAATTTTCTTTGAGGGGCACAATTTATAAGAGGAGTGTTGATAAAATATTATAGTTTAATTTATTTTAAAACAATATATTTTATCATTTTATCCAAGTCAAGGTATTTCATAAAACAAAAGTTATCTTGAAATATAAAGAAACTTCATTAATTGTAGACGTAATTGTGAATTTTGTAAAAAAGATTATCTGAATATTAATGGGTTTTCCATATATTTATTTAGCTAAAATCATACACAATGGATACTTTCTAGCGTTAAATATGTTTATTATTTGGAACAAATGATCATGTCTAAATAAGTCATAGTATTATTAATTAATATTTGAACAATGAAAATACAATGATTGAGTTTTTATTGAAAAGGAAAATTTATAAGCTAAATTGCATAAATTGAAATAAGGGGAAGGAAATCTTTTGTTGAAATTGTTAGGAAACTTGTAATTTTGATGAGCAATTAACCATGCTAAATTAAGGAAAATCCAGTAACTAGTACTCTTAGAGTCCATAGGAATTTAGAATTTTAAGTACATTATAAAAGAGGAACGCTTGCTGAAATATTTAGTGTAGGTACTAGGTAGATACTTTTATTTGTTGATGATGTACTTTGTTTTTACAAACGAATTATTGAAGACCTAGAACCGCTTAGAAAGTTGAAGATTCGAAGACCGAAGACTTAAAAGAATTCTGAGAAAGGTATCTACAAAGGCATATGTTGCTCCAAAAAGTGAGAATCTCAGCAACGGTTTGCATAAGTGAAAATCTATATGCTTGCTGAAATTGAGACTGACCACTTGCTGACAACATATGTGACCTCCTTGCTGAAGAGTACTTGCATTTTGGCTCCAATGATCATATTTGAATTTGATTCAAAAGAACATTAAATGCAAAGTAGGCACGCGAAGAACATGAAGACAAGAAGACAAATGAAGAACGTTGTTGAAAGTACAAAAGCAATATAGTGACATCTTAAGGTACAAAGCCTTGAAATTTGAAATTCAAACGGCTCCCTTGAGACACTATAAATAGAGGTCATCAGGCAAGAGTAGAAGGTGTGTCAACAACGTGATCAAACTCTCACTTGTGTTTTAAACACTCAAATCCTTCTCTACTATTTACTGCCTATAGATCCGTTCCAAAACTTAAGCTTGAAACAAAAGTTACTTATGAAGAAGTAGAACATCACGGCTTAGAAGATTAGTTAAGTGTTCTTCTTTGGAACAAGAACAAGTCTTGACACCAGAAACAACAAACTTGCTTACTGCAAAGTATTACAAGTTGGTGTTTCTTTAATTAGATAACTTGTTATAGCTGAAAAGTTATACTCAAGTCATCTCATCCTAAACCTCTCTAACCGATAAACACCCTTTACAGACGTGAATTTCAGGGGGAATTAATCAAGCATGGTGTTGCTAATTATAATCCCAAATTTGGTGGAGAACAAGGTTATTGTTCTCTAGTTTAGGTTGGAAACAAGGCAAGTGTGCTTTGATTTCTGAGAATCATTAATGATAGGATTTGTAAGGAACCTCATATCTTATCATAGTGGATTGAGTCCTAGAAAGGACAAAGTGGATTAGTTGAGAGGTTACGCCACTCTCAGATACCACTATAAAAGTGTATGTGTGATTTACTTTACTGCACTTAGTTTTCAGCAAGTTACTTTTATCATACTTTGTCACTCTGCTCACTTGTGAAACTAGTTCTCTGATAAAAGCACTTATTGTACAAGACTTCTGCACTTTGTTTTTAAGTATCAGCAAACTCATTACTGAAAAGTAATAAGCACTTGCTGAGAAAGTTAAGTACCAGCAAACTCATTACTGAAAAGTAATAAGCACTAGCTGAGAAAGTTAGGTACCAGCAAACTCATTACTGAAAAGTAATAAGCACTTGCTGAGAAAGTTTTAAACGACTAAAAGTTTGAAAATACTATTCACACCCCTCCCCCAGTCTTTTCTTGTTGTTTAAAGGGACCAACAGAAATAAGGACAAGGATATTATGAGAATTTGAGAAAAATAAATAATAAAATAGGGAGGAGGAAAGAAAGATGGTATAGGAGAATTTGACCTAAATAAATAATAGTGAGTAAAGGAAGAAAGAAAAGAACAAAAGAAGTACAATTGAGCAAAATAATAAATAAGTAGTAAAAAGATAAGGAAAGGAAAAAAAACAAAAAAAAGGAAAAGAAAAATAATTGAATAAAATAATTAGTGAAAAGACAAGGAAAGGAAGAAAAGAAGGTAAAAATGATGACACATTGAAATAATCGAACCCTGGACCTAACAGGTAGAATACCAACAAAACAACCATTACACCACTTACTTTCATGTGAACCTTACAACATACAAAAAAAATATAATATTATTTCGACATTGTTCTCTGAAGAAGGGTATAATAGTAATTTCAGGTCAAAAATCGAGGGGGGCACTTGACCCCCCTTGCCCCCATGTGGATACGCCCCTGAAGTTGATGGTAGGGGATGTCTAATTTTTCACTTTGACTTTTCATATATGACTCTTCATAACAATTGCGTCAGTTCACATTAGGGTTGTATTACGAACTGAACGTTCGTGAACGTTCACGAAATTATTCGATCAATGTTCGGTTCGATATTGACCGAACAGTTCGCGAACAAGTTCGTTAGGATAACGAACCAAACACGAACATGTTAGTTTTTGTTCGGTTGTTCGCGAACAGTTCGTGAACATGATATATATATATATATATATATATATATATATATATATATATATATATATATATATATATATATATATATATATATATATATATATATATATATATATATATATATATATATATATATATATATTTATATTTATATAATTTAGTAATTAATAATCATACATAACCTAGATTCTAGAAGATATAGACATTTCATCTGCCCTTTTTATCTCTGTCTCAGCCACCACGCCTCTCTATCTCTCTTTCCAGATCTAGCCGTTGCAACACTAGACAACGACGCCGCTGCAACACCACGACGCCGTTGCAATACCAAAGCACGACGACTAGGGTTGTAACACCACGGCGCCGCGGCAACACCAGGTATGCTCAGATCTCAGCTCAGTGAAACAAAAATTAAGAATATCAAATGTATATATAATATTAAGACTATCAGTGCCCCATCTTCACTGGAAGGTAATTCACAATCTTCTATTTTCAAACAAAGTAATAGTACAAGTCTACAATCTTCTGTCGGGTAGCTGATTAACTTTTCTGCAGAAGCACCTCCCAATGTTTGTATACTTTGATGAACAACATATTTACTAATCATTATCAACTATTTGTTGTAATCTCATGATATAGGGACGTAATCTCCCAGCATATTCACTATCTGTTAGTTAACAACAGGAACAGATCTGTTAGTTTTACTTATTTATGCTCTGTAACCTCAGTTAATTTAATGAGTTCACTGATTTAATTATTTATGCTCTGTTAATTTAATGAGTTCACTGATTTGCTAATTTATTTTATTTTTTTTCTTGTTTTATTGTGTAGATAAGAGTTGATGAAGAAGATTCCTTTTGCTGGAGAAGAAATGATCTCACGGGACTGGAGAAGAGTTGTTTTTTGTTGTAGCCTTGGTTAATTATGAAATGTTTTGTAGTGAATTTGTTGAATTTAATGGCATTTGATACATATTTTATATTGGTTAAATGTTTTTGGTGTTATATTGTTATGTCCCATATTTTTGGTTTATTATTTTGCAGTATTAAAACTGCTTTTGTTCTCCAGCTTTTCCTTGTATTCTCGAAATATTTTTTTTTGTTGAAATCATCTATACTCGAACATAAACGAACAAGCGAACGAACGCGAACGAACGAACACTAACGAACGAACACGAACTGGTAATATCTTAACGAACCGAACACGAATGGCTATTGAATTGTTCGGCGAACACGAACACGAACCGAACATATTATATCCTTAACGAACGAACGTTCGTTAAGACTCTCGTTCGGTTCGTAATACAACCCTAGTTCACATAACGACGTCATTCTCACTATTTTCCGTATGCATACAGAATCTCATCTTCACTTTCTACGTAAACATATCTATTCATGCGGCATTCTCACATCTTTTTGGTTGTTTCCGTTTATTCTTCCAGGTATTTTCACTTGCGTTTCTTTTTGCAATCTTTATTCCATGTAACTCCCATCTTTATATTCGCATGTTTGTTTACCTACCTGCGTTGCCTTCTTATTGATTTAAAATAATTTTTCTTAATCCAGAAAATAACAAATTTTTAGTTTTTTTGTTTATAGTCGCTCAGTAAGAAGTTGGTGGTAGGTGATTGATTACAGGGTTTGGGTTCTGGGTTTGGTTCATGTTTATACACCAATTCACTTCTTCAATAGCACGGTTCATGTTTTGTTGTTCCCGATGTATCTTTCATTTTCCTTTCATCCATCATGTCAATTAATCAGTTAATGTATCAAGGTGTCCACTCTGCTATAGCCGTCTGTTTATACATAATACCAATTATCTTCTTCGTACTTCGCCCCAAACATTGACCCTTAATAATAGGGACACATATGTAATAAGGAAATTTAACAGTGGATCTAGATGTAAGAATCACTTAACTCAACTATATGTTCATATCCATGGCGGCTTGTCCCAAGTTGCGGATTGTAACTTCTATAATCCCTCCAGTTAATTAATATGAAGTATAACTACGTTTTCTATATAAAAAAATAAATAAATATTCATTACATAATTTGGATTATTTCAGATCGGATAATGAATTAGGGTGAATTAGGGTTAAATTTAATTCAGATCGAATGAATGCAGATCAAAATTAATTCGAATCACTTTGAGAATCAAATGTTTTAAGGTCAACTAATTCATATGATTTCAGATTGGAATTTGAATTACTATTCCAACTGCTTACATGACTACCTCCGTTTTGAATTTCGACTCAAATTTCACATTTTAACTTCATTTTGCCATGTCTAGTCTTACTCTTACCCATCAGACATGGTTGGAAATGGTTTAATTAGCACTAACAATGTAATAATTATGTAAAAGGGAAACAGATGTAACCAAAAAAATCCACATTTAACATTGTTTATCGAACTAACTTAAAAACCATATAGTCATAGTTGTCTCAAGGCAAGGGACAGCCTGATATAGTTAAACTCCAAACTACAGTGTAATGCTTTTTATTCTATGAAGAACTAATCAAATCAAGTAAAGAACCAACCAAGACACATTACTCAAGCTGCCAAACTCTTGGAAGCAATCTCGAAAACATTCTCAGACAGACCATTTGCAGCCAGGATCATCTCTAGCTGAGCCTGCAAAACACGTAAACACAGTCGCATTCAGTGATATGAACAAATACACGACCAAGCACTAAACACAAATCCATGGAAAGGTCCGTTTACTATACAGAATGTAGTAGTAGTAGTAGTAGTAGTAACATTTACCTTAGCCAAGCTTTGCCTGGTTTCATCATAACGCCTCCACCTAGAGAAGGATGATACCATTCTTGAAGCCACCTACAGTCGCGCCATTACACAGTGTCAACAAACATTGCAAAAGGAAAAACCAAAAAAGGTTCAACAGAGAGTAACTTAGTCAACATAACGGACCTGAGGATTAATCTTGTCGAGCTGAACAACAACTTCTCCCAAAAATTTGTAACCTGACCCGTCTTTAGCATGGAAGTTGATTGGAGATGCACAACCTCCAACCAGTATGAAGGCCCAAAAATGTCTGACAATAAACTACTAGCTGGTTACAATAAACTACTACTAACTAGTTGCTTAACTTGGTCTAACTAAAATCAAACGTTCTATCTAAGTTGGACCCTAAAATACTATTTAACGTGTAATATTACAAAGTTGTATGTCCATTCGTTTCCTAATTCACCTTCTATAATTATTTGTTCGCTTTTCAATTCCTGAGATTTTTATCATATATAGAAGTGGAAAATAATACAAGGAGCAAGAACGATACAGCATTTGAGTCATTATTTTACATACAAAAAAACATCATCTATTTCTTGATGTCTGTTGGTTATTATTTGCTTGCCAGAGCATAACTAGCATTATATATTTTGTACCTAAGTTGTGTAGCTTATCTTTTGTGTCATCAGTGTAATTAATTTCTAGCAGAAAGTAACTGTACTGATATAATACCAGTACTGGACATTAGAACGTACTTAAATTATTCATTACTAGACTCTTTGCACGTATATGTTGTATGGCATTCAAACACATTTATGTAACCAAAACCAAATATACAAACTAAATTTTGCAACTGACAGAAAGTTCTGGCCTAGCAAACTGAAAACTTATGCAATCCCATAACATAGAAGATAATTAAGGCTGACCTTTGTCACTCTGAGAACTGTAGTGTGAACCGGACCATCTGTGGAAACACTCTCCAACTTCACATCATGGTACAAAGATGAAAGAGGCGTGTCCTTGCCATCGGCGCCAAGTAGACCAATGGCTACAGGAATAAACATGGGCTCTTTAACAGACTGTCCTGGGTCGGGGGTACCTCTTGGCTGTACAAAAATCATACTAGCATCATAAACAAATTACATTAATCATGTATGGGAAAATGTTACAAGACAATAGCTAACCTGAATTTCAGAGAATAACTCTTAAAATCCATGACATTACTGCTGGACCTGTAAGATACACCTACCTACAGCAATACAAAAATGACAAAACAAAACCAAACCAAACCTGTACATAAAACTAAACAATAGAAACTCCGAAATATGCAAGTAAAGTCGTAAAGATGCAGCCATTTAAAAAAGTCATAGAACTACAAATCCAAAAGCAAAAAGTCAGAGCCAAAAACAAAATTCTATTCTAGAATAAATTCTAAAACAGTTTCAGACTTTCAGAGTTTCTTCAACTGCAACATTCTAATCAAGTACTAGTCATTATCAAGCAAAAGACATTGAAATTTATTTAGTAGTACTTGAAGAATCTAAGTAAGAAGTGCTCGACAATTACTATAAGGGTTAGAATTTTACCATTGTTTAATATCATCGCATATCCGATCACACCTAGTATACTCGTTTAATAATAAGTCCTAATAACCCCATATGACTTGATATCTATTCCTATTACAACTCATGAAATTCTTCTACTTCTGTATATATATGTTCTTCTCCTAGTCTCATCTGTCTTGGAAGTTGTAAATTTGCAAAATTAATCTTACTAGCCTCAAATACAAGCGAGCAAGTTCGCAAAGCAGTAACAATTAAGGAACATCAATGGACGCGTTTAAGAACACTTCCAAATTCGGGGACAACGGCCGCAAGAACCACCACCCTTCGACTGAAGTTCCTCATCGATGTCCACATCAATCCGGGCTTTTCGACAGCCCTGAAAACGGCCGACCCTGCTCCAAGTGCTACGAAGATGAACTGAAGAAGATTAATATCGTCGAATCGGAACAAGCGAGAATCAAGAAGGATGAACTAAAGGTTCCTGATTGGCGGCATTGTGCATATTGCAACAAGGAACTTGGGCTGTTCACAAACGCAGGCTTCAGGTGTTCTTGTGGTAAATCCTTTTGTTGGTCGGATATCCAGTCTCATGGCTGCCGTATGATAAAATATACCAAAAAAGCAAAAGTTAAACTTGAGTAAAAACAGATAAGCGGTGCTACGTGATAAATCTTGTTGATTGTTTGTTTTTTTTTTTTCTTAAGGCACTTGGTAATTTGTACAGGGGTCCCCATTTGTCGTAGAGGCTTTGTCGTACACGTCATATTTTTTGAATTTTAACTTCTAATTAATTTTAAACTATAATGATAAAAAAAATTGTTTCACTAAACTATATTATTAAAATTTAAATTCTATATAACCGAACCGGTCCAAAGTTAGGCAATCAAACTGGACAGCCATAAAAGTGGACTTATTATTATTATTATGTAAGAGAGAAAAAGAAAATGCATTGCACAACAAATTGGTTCCATAGAAAAAGCAAAAACCGCTTATACGTAACAAACCATTAAGCGGTGACAAAATCGTAGTAAATAAAAATTGATGGTTTTGTCTTAAGTAATAAATGAAAAATGATTATGTTGCAGTAAGATAAAATCGTAATAAATGAAAAATGAAATTGTTCGGTCAACATCTAAATCAGTATTTGATAAAGGGCAAAATTATAATTTTCAAGTTTTAATCCGCAAACGTTAAATTCATGAATTTGTATGTAGTTACATCTATCTAACAGAGAAAGTAAACATAATACTTAATAATACTTGAAAGTAATAGGGACCAGATATAATGATTCGCAGCTTGTCCCAAGTTGCGGATCGTAACTTTATTAATCCCTCTGGTTGATTAATACGGAGTATAACTACTTTTCTATTAAAAATAAACTAAATATCCAATACATAATCTGAATTATTTCAGGAAAGATGATGAATTAGAGCTAAATTTAATTCACATCGAATCGAATGAATACATGTCAAAATTAATTAGAATCACTGTGTTTTTAGGTCAACTTATTCATATAATTTCAGATTGAAGTTTGAATTACTATTCGAACTGCTTACATGACTAGCTCCGTTATGAATTTCTACTCAAATTTCACATTTTAGCTTTATTTTGCCATGTCTAGTCTTACTCTTAGTCTCTTACCCATCAGACATGGTTGGAGTCCATGGTTTTGTCCATTGAACTAAACATTTGATCCTACTCTCCATCATAGCGGGATGGAGATGGTTTAATTAGCACTAACAATGTAATTATGTAAAAGGGAAACAGATGTAACCAAAAAAATCCACATTTAACATTTACCAAAAGAACCAATATAGTCATAGTTGTCTCAAGGCAAGGGGCAGCCCGATATAATTTAAAACTCCAAACTACAATGTAATGCTTTTTATTCTATAAAGAACTAATAAAATCAAGTAATGAACCAACCAAGACACATTACTCAAGCTGCCAAAGACTTGGAAGCAATCTCGAAAACATTCTCAGACAGACCATTTGCAGCCAGGATCATTTCTAGCTGAGCCTGCAAAACACATAAACACAGTCGCATTCAGTGATATGAACAAATACCGACCAAGCGCTAAACACAAATTCATGGAAAGGTCCGTTTACAATACAGAATGTAGTAGTAGTAGTAGTAACATTTACCTTAGCCAAGCTTTGTCTGGTTTCATCATAACGCCTCCACCTAGAGAAGGATGATACCATTCTTGAAGCCACCTACAGTCGCACCATTACAGTGTCAAGAAACATTGCAAAAGAAAAAACCAATAAAGGTTCAACAAAGAGTAACTTAGTCAACAACGGACCTGAGGATTAATCTTGTCGAGCTGAACAACAACTTCTCCCAAAAATTTGTAACCTGACCCGTCTTTAGCATGGAAGTTGATTGGAGATGCACAGAACCCTCCAATCAGTGAGTATACCTGTATAAAATTCGAAATATTTCATTGTAGTTCCATGATTAATTCAATGTGCTGTAAACGGGGTAGCTTTGCTAAGGGGCACTGACCTTGTTTGGATTGCGCATGTCAAATGCAGGATGGCTTAGGAGTTTACGAACATTCTCAACATTTCCAGGGACATCTGACGAGGCTTGGAGGGAAAACCACTTGTTTACTACCTGTAGAAAACAAAATTTGGCTTATGGTTTTGATTGACAGAAATACTTCACACCGACTTGATTACAGGTCAAACCGTCAAATGTACACATGATAAATTTTAAACACTAGTTCACGCTAACAGCCAAACACCTACCAATTGCTAGTTCTCTATTATTATAATTCCAAAAAGGAAAAAATAAATCCTAAATAACTAATAAAAAAGAAGATTTTATATGATTTGTAACTACGGTAAAACAGAAGGTGAAATTCTCATTAAAACCTGTTGTTCCTAAACATTAGGGAAAAAAACAATTTTTTTATATATAAGAACAATCAGAAAACGCTCCACAAAAATGCAGTGATAGAGGCTGAGGGCCATACCAAGTAGTTATCCTGCCACTTGTTATAGAAATCAGCCAAGACCTCATCTCTGACTTCACCAGGTTTCTGAACAAGGGCTGCCATGCTAGCAAATTGTTCGGTCATATTTGTGGCGGTTCTGTATTCGTGAAACGCAAGCTCTGTTACTTCTGCATCTTCAAGTGATCCAAGATGTGCTGCACATAGAAACAATGAGCATAGATTTAGAAGCTATAAGGTGAACCATACTAATGAGGTCGAATGAGAATAGCAGAAGACATACCAAGTGCAATATTCTTTAGAGCACGTCTTGCCATATTTGAATGGTCAAACTCATATGGCCCAGAGCTCCTGTTGCTTTTCACCTAATAATCATGTAAATGAGATGAGTGTTAACTGGTTGCAACAGTTTCTGCTTTCTGTATATTAGCTTCTGGCAAAAGCAGAAAATTGGTGGCAAAGCAGTTTATAATACCGTGTTAACAAGCTCATCTTTTAGTTCAGAAGCAAGCTGCTTTCTAATAAAAACTCTAACAGCGTGAACAGCATCCGGATCAGCAACTTCCAGCATGTCCATGATTTCACCTTCACCAGGCAGACTCAAGGCCTTCGCAATGAATTCCTGAAGAACTCGTCATTGCAAAAGTATCAGCGAACAACATACTATCTTCTTTTACTTGAAGCATGAAAGACATCCAAAGCAATTCATACCTTGTCCAAGGCGGAGTTCGCAAGTATGCTTTTGATTCCATGCACGAACTGTGGATTGAGAACCAGTGGCTTGTTTTGCTGAAAATCTGCTACTAGCTTGAGCATCAATTTCCTAGCCAAAACTTGTCCTGACTCCCAACTACAATGCAAGAAAATGTCTCAGATTCAAGAATGCCAGGAAGGTTATCATAACTTATCACAATTACATACCGGTTGAACTCATCAGAATCATTAGCAAGTAGAAAGTACAAATCAGCGTCAGTCAGATCAGAATTTAGACGAACAGGAGCACTGAAACCCCTTAGAATTGAAGGCACCGGCCTCTCCGGGATGTCAGTGAACACAAACTCTTCTTCTTTCTGCTCATATAAAACAATTTTGACATCAATACAGTTGATGAAGAACAAGAAAAGTCTGACAAGATAATTGCAATACTGCTAAAATTTGTAAACATTCAACATTAATCTCATCGTTGGTGCAACTATAGGCCCAAAAAGTGCCTGAGAATGTTTACAGAGTGACAATAACTGTAATGACTAAAACAGGACCAACCAGTATGGTCAAAGGCCCAAAAATGTCTGACAATAAACTACTAGCTGGTTACAATAAACGTGACGGAGAAAATAGGATCAACTAGTTGCTTGACTTGGTCTAACTAAAATCAAACGTTCTATTTATGTTGGACCCTAAAATACTATTTAACATGTAAAATTATAAAATTGTATGTCCATTCGTTTCCTAATTCACCTTCTACAATTGTTTGTTCGCTTTTCAATTCCTGAGATTTTTATCGTATATAGAGATGAAAAATAATACAAGGAGCAAGAGAGATACAGCATTTGAGTCATTATTTTACATACAAAAAAACTACATCTATTTCTTGATGCCTGTTGTTAAATACTTGCTTGCCAGAGCATAACTAGCATATTTTTGTAAAAGTTGTGTAGCTTATCTTTTGTGTCATCAATGTAACTAATTCTCTAGCAGAAATTAACTGTACTGATATAACATTAAAACGTACCTAAATTATTCAATACTAGACTCTTTGCACGTATGTTGTATAGCATTCAAAAACCTTTATGTAACCAAAACCAAATATACAAACTAAATTTTGCAACTGACTGAATGTTCTGGCCTAGCAAACTGAAAACTTATGCAATCCCATGACATAAAAGATAATTAAGGCTGACCTTTGTCACTCTGAGAACTGTAGTGTGAACCGGACCATCTGTGGCAACACTCTCCAACTTCCCATCATGGTACAAAGATGAAAGAGGCATGTCCTTGCCATCGGCGCCGAGTAGACCAAGGGCTACAGGAATAAACATGGGCTCTTTAACAGACTGTCCTGGGGTCGGGGGTACCTCTTGGCTGTAGAAAAATCATACTAGCATCATAACCAAATTATCTTAATCATGTATGTGAAAATGTTACAAGACAATAGCTAACCTGAATTTCAGAGAATAAGTCTTAGCTTCAGCATTGTAGGTTGAGCTGACAGTCAGAGTAGGAGTCCCAGCTTGAGAGTACCTGCATTTTCATTCAAATAAAAAGAAAGAGAAAAAAAATCATCAGCTCTCAAATTGAGAGTTTATTGAATATTAATAGCTGCAGCTTCAACAACATACCATAGCAAGAAGTTTGCAAAGTCAGCACCATTTGCATCTCTCATGGCAGCAAAGAAATCTTCACATGTCACAGCTTGTCCATCATGCCTCTTGAAATATAAATCCATGCCCTAAAATGATGAACAAGAAAATCATAAAATGTAATCAGAACCGAAAATTTTATGGGCAAAACCATACAGGCGCAAAATGAACACTAAGAATCCGCAATGCCTGTTGTATAAAACGTTTTATACCTTCCTAAATCCTGAACTACCGAGCAAAGTTTTGTACATCCTCACCACTTCAGCTCCCTGCTCAAGAAGATTGGATTAGTAGAGAAAGATATAAGTTATCACTCATATATTGCTGTGTATGCTCAATGTAGAGAGTGGGAGAAAAGAAGAAAGGGGGTTGGGTGGGGTGCGGTACTGACCTTTTCATAAACCTGTATGAAAATGAACAAGGAAAACAAAGAACAGTTAGACACTTGGTTGAGAAGAGAACATGGCAGAGAGATTAAAAATGGAACAATTTGTTGCGAAGGTAAAGCATACCGTTACTGCAAGCGTAAGGTCAAAGGTCAACCATCAGATCGAACACGAGAGCAGAAGGAAAAGCCACGACGTTAGAACACCAGTTCAATGAGTAGCAAACTATAAAGTAAACCATGCAAGTTATGTAGAAGAGATAAGAACGGAACATCACTTGCCTGTGTAGAAATTATCCATCTGCCAAACAAAAAATGAAAGTGACAATTAATTTTCAAACATGCGGATTTGCACATACTACAAACACACACAACATATATCCATGTCGAGCGCAATCATATGCATTAAATTATGAACTTCTTTTTTCCCCATCAATTATGAACATTTCAATATATTACTATTGCTAGAATTACGTAAAACAATCAAATTCACAAGCTATTTCAATGTACAGGAGAAGATTTACTATAAATGAATGGGGTGCTCTTCTGTGCAAATTAAGAGTAAACTTTTGTATACACACTCTGCGCAGTATAAGTATGATACAGCATAAGTACTATAAATGTCTGTTTGTTGCAGTACAAGCTTTAGTTGGCACAAGAGGTGATATTATCATATTACCAAAATTTAATACTCCTACATTATTTTGAACGGGAAGTAATTTAATCATGAAGAAATCAATTAGAATCATCTGTAATAGATATCGAGAACCCAGTATAACCCCCCAAACACACACACACACATGAAGTTCAAGCAAGTCATAAACATTCCCTTAAATTGTATTTAGCTAATATTAATATTCATTCTTGATTGTGTTGTACGCGTGGAAGAACACACACACACATATATGGAGGGGCCCAAAAACACACACACACACATGAAGTTCAAGCAAGTCATAAACATTCCTTAAATTGTATCTAGCTAATATTAATATTCATTCTTGATTGTGTTGTACGCGTGGAAGAACACACACACACATATATGGAGGGGGGGGGGGGGGGGGAGAGAGAGAGAGAGAGATTGATACCTTAATATAAGAGTGAGGTCTTACAGGATGAGCCATGGGACTAGCATCCTGAAAAACCAAGAAATTATAGATGGCGTTGGCATGTTAATTGTAAAAAAAGAGTAGGCTAGTAATTGAGAAAGTACGACCAATAGGCTAAGGGAATCTTTATTTTTGTTTTAGGGAGGGGAAATATAAAAATAAAAATATAAAAGAAAAGGGCAGGCCTGACTTATACATCATACCTGAGGAAATTGGCTAGCTCGAACCCTTGAAACATCAGCAATTCGTTTCACAGTACGGCTTCCCATGTCAGATGAGAACTCCTGCACGTTTAATATAGCATTGATAAGATTGAACCCTTGATTCCTGCACATTTATGATCAGAAGTGCATAGAATGGCGTCTCTATACCTGATCACGGAAAACAGTGAGACCCTCCTTTAAGCTAAGCTGGAACCAATCCCGGCATGTGACTCTGAAATTTTGCTTCAATGTCAACAACTTCATATTTCCCTTTTCTAACAAAATCTAAATTAACTTGATTTCTAGACATTTCATAACATCATACATTCTATCTCAAAGGATTTTGATTGGCTTAAAATATTTGAGCGCATGTAACATTAAGTATAGAAATCAGTATTAAACTTGAGTCTATAAACCAATATCACTGGCCTGATAGCACACACTGAATGTTATAATAAATTGAAAATTAAGGTATAAGAGCCTACCTGTTACCAGTCCAGTTATGGAAATACTGCAAGCATAGAATAGAGAAAACGGTTTAGTTAGTAAATCTTCAGATGAAGTGGAAATTTATCAGATTTAAAATAAATTCAATTTCGTGGGAGAACAAAGAGGACGCACCTCATGCCCTATCACGCCCAAGATTGCAGCATAATCATAATCTGTCGCAGTCTCAGGAGATGCCAAAACAAGTTTGGAATTAAAAATCTGCCAATAAAAACCCCAGATGTTAATAAAAACCTCAACCAAATCAGATATAAAATGTTAGTATAACTTAAAAGCTTACATTCAAACTCTTGTTTTCCATGGCTCCCCTGCCATCAGATTTCAAAAGTAAAATAAGTAAACCAACACTAGAAAAAAGACATTCCTTCAGGGTCAAAATAAAGAAAAAGAACAATATATGCACGGCATCAAAGTGGATTTTTGAAGGAAAGAACTAACATGTTAAAATCCGGAACAGCTACGATGTTAAAGAGATCCAGGTCATACTCAAGCCCAAACACCTATTAAAATGGCAAACAATAAGAAGAAATAATCATGTGTTCGTCATCACAGACAATAATATCCTCAATCAAGATGAATTAGAGATCTAACATCTTCATCCCATTTCATTGCAGCTTTCAGAGAGTACATCGCATGGGACGTCTTTGGCACATCCTGTGCAGGAGTCCAGATCCTGAGCGAAACCTTTCGGCCAGAGCGAGTTACGAAAGTATCATCCCTGCTCTCCAATTGTCCAGCAACTAATGCGAAGAGGTAGCAAGGTTTCACAAATGGATCCTCCCATGTTGCATAATGCTTTCCATCCTGCATTCACACAAAACAGAAGCAATCAGGGCCGTGATTCTTCATACTTGTAAATAACTAAATAACTCTTATGTAACAAGCTTCAAAATATTTAGATTATGACTTCTCCAGAGTTTTAAATGAATGTCATGTTCAGATACATTGAGAATCTCACCTCCAAATCTCCTTGCTCAATGAGATTTCCATTACTCAACAGCACAGGGTACAATGACTTGTCACCTTCAATGCGACAAGTGTATTTTGCCATTATATCAGGGCGATCCTAGCATTGAAGAAACATATCAGCAGCAAGTCACCAGAAAAAGAAAGAATAAAACACAAAAACAACAAAAAGAGCATATACCACACCTGATAGTATGTGATTTTTCGGAAACCTTCAGCTTCACATTGGGTGCAGAAATTTCCTGAGGACTTGTAGAGACCCTGTATTTAGAATAGTATTAGTAATATGATGAAGAAATGAAATGTCTGCCCAGGGGTAGGACTGTGAACATATCATATTAAAGTTAGAATTGACACTCATACAGACCTCTAAAGAGGTATTTTTCTGTGGCTCGATTTCTGTGACAATCTCCAGCGTAAATTTACCACTTGGAGGTGCGGATAGAGTCAGGTGGCGTGAATCTACTTGAAAACTATCCTCCTACAATACGTAAAATAAAGTCTGTCAGGTCATCAATAGTCCAAGAAGAGTTAAGAATTTATGAAATAATCTTGATAACAGTGAAAGGGCTGCACATTACATTGATGAGAAGTATACACGACTACAGTAAACAAAACTACATATAAGGCTACTGCTTATCAAGTGCAACCAACCTTCAACTCATTGCCATTGACCTTCAAAGATACCAATTTCATATCTACCCCATCCAAAACGAGAGGTGAAGAAACTCCTGTTCATGAAAATCAAAAGAAGCTGAAAATTATGCCTCGTTGAAACTAAAAAGAATGATAACAAGTCCCTTGGCAACATTAAGGAACAAATCTAGTCTAACGCACCCTGAAATCAATCCTTAACTACTTATATAAAATTACCAAACATATTCCAATCCACAAGTACAGATACGACTCCCATAATCTCACGTTGTGGCAACTTCATAACAGATCCATAGATGCTACCAATCATAAATTATCCGGACATTTTAAAGGGCTAAACCTGTGTGCAGGGAGAACCCTTAGTTCTTAACTATAAAGTTTAGCAAAAAGGCTGTTTCCAGCACTTGACTAACCAAAACTCAAAAGATCAACTAACCGTTATATCAAGACTTACAGAAAATGGTCTGTTAGTAACACTATCATGTGAATTCAACAAGCATCATTCATTGAAAGTCTTAACAAACATAAATACAGTTGAATGTAATTTATAGGTTTCTTTATCTATGACATCAACCTTTTTGAATTCTTGAATCCTCAAGGTCACCTTAGGTAGCCTATTATTTAGCAAACACTAACCACTTGCACATTTCAGCTAATAAGATTTGCCACTTAATAAGTTACTAGCATTCTGCTCACTTCTAACATCAAGTACTACAAAAGGAGAAGCACCGAGCAGAAAACGTTGTAAATGAATGACAGACATAACAGGATTCAGAAAATACCTTCTGCTCTAGGGGTGACAAGTATTTTGGAAGAAACAATTGTTTTTTCCTCGCCCAATGTGAACTTCAGATCCACCTATGCACAAAGATGTTTATACATGTAATTAGTATATTCATATAAATCCATAAGCAATGCAGCACTGATCCATTAAACTCTGAAATCCAAAACCAAAGAAGTGCATGGGCATACTGAATCAAAGAAGTAATCAGGCTGCTTGTAGTCCTTCAAAAAGATCTCTTTTGGTGCCTCCATAACTGACTCTTCAACTTGCTTTGGTACTGGTTCTGTTGCGACCGAACAAATTAGACTCCTGGTCTTGTCTGCCGAACGCTGAGAGGTGTTCAAACATATAAAAGAACTATACTATAAGTTATTCATACACACAGGACTGAAAAACCACATTGTACAGGGACAAGCAAATAATTGAAAAGCTTACATTATATGGTAATCCGAATTTCCTCCAATCAGTTGTCTGGTGGCAAAAGTGAACAATGACATGAGTTAACACGTGAGGCGGAATATATAGAAAGTAGAACAAGTAGAAGAAACAAACATGCATAATCAGTATAAACCTTAGAACTTAAGGACTGCCTGTAGCTACAGACACTCTTTAACGAATAGCTTCTTGCGCGGTAACTACTCGCCCGAAGCTGAAACAACCGATTGAACTATTCAGATAATATGACAGCAATAGGTGTCAAACTCAATCAAAGTCTCAGCAAAAGAAAAAAAAAAACACAACATTTTTTTGCCTGGTTCAACTAGAAATAAGTACAGCATATAAGTAGAGAAAGACAACAGGATAGGGTAATCACAGGAGACGAGGAGACCAAGCCCAAGAGACATGTCTTGGAGAAGCTGGAGGCTTTGCAGGGCAGAATCAATCGAGACATGACAAAACCAATCCAACTCTTAAAATCCTAAAAATTCAATCTTTACGTTATACAATCCCCTACTGATAAAAAAGAAAAAAGCCCAGATGGCTTAAACCCTCAAAAGCTAAGAATAAACAAACAAAATCGAGAATCAACCAAGAAAATAAAAACCCTCCATGTAAAAGCACAAATGCACAATAATAAGTGAAACTGAGAAATTAACTGGGGGAGAGTGAGGTTTTATATTAGTCACACATTAGATTGGATAATTTAACAAACTATGTTTTTCTTTTGTTTTTTGACAATTAAAAATAAATCAGCTGTAATCGGAATTCAATCGATCTTAGTACCTTACAGTGCTGCCAAAGAAGAGAAGTTGATCAGGAAACCAAACCGGTGAGAGGCGTAGAGTTCTCGTTGAGTGAGAATCAAACTTATGATGGTGAGGATCGGAACCAGAGATTACTTATTGACCCAATGCAATTGTTTTGTTATTAACTTATTATTATTATTATTGAACACTATCTCAAAAAAAAACAAATAGTTATATTATTTGGATAAGAAATTTTATTGGATAATTATTATTTTTTTAAACGCTAAATTTATTTGGATAAAATGACAAACAAAACTCAATTGTACTTCTCAAATTTATATTGAAAAAACTTTTATTAGTCTACCTAAAGCAAAAATAAACCCCAAATTAGTGTCAGATGCACATTTACCACCCATGTTAGAAAAGAAGAAGAAAAAAATTAAACTTAAATAAATTAAAAACAGAGTTTTATTCGGCTTTGACACGATAACAACCGGCCATAAGACCCTCAGATGATCAACTAATGGCCATGTCATGAAAGTGTTTTCTCGTATGATATTGATGTGGTCAAAATTAATTATTCAAAAGTAATCAAGCAGACGTTGTAGCGTTTGTAAAACTTTTGGGGTTGAATCTCTCAAGAAATTGTTTAAGCGAAATTAAAACGAGATGTATACTTTTAGTTGCAAAACATACAAATAAGATCAGGATTCACACACAAGCGACTGATGGTCTTTGGTCTTAAGAACATGGGCAAATAACGTACAGTACCCTCGTTAGATTTTTTTATTATGGATTTCTCCTTGGTAGATTTTTTCTTTCATCGACCCCCCTGTTAGCACAATATAATTACATCCAACACACTCACTTTGACTTTTGGCGAACTAATACCTGGAAAAGACAATTTTACCCTCATTTCAGTTTCAGTTTTCAAAAAAACCCAAACACCTTCAATTATTATTTATTACACATTTACCTCTAATTTTTTGTAATTTAAAAAACTGACTATAAATTATTTAAAATTAACCCACATAACTTATCAAAATTTCGAAACGATCTTAATTATTATTGCATAAAAGACCCTACAAAATTAATAACCAATTTTCACTTATAATATTGTTTAGAAAAGAAAACATATAAAAAACTTAATAAAAAAAAATATAAAGAAGTCAATCGGAGCTGTTGAGCTCCGATCGAAGTTCAACAGCTCCGACCAACTCCAAATCGAAGTTGGGGACGTAACCCAGCTCCGATTTGGACCTGTTTAAAGCTCCAATCGGAGTTGTAAAAAGCTTCGGTCGGAGCTTTAAACAGCTCCGATTGGAGCGTGCCCAACTCCAATCTGAGCTGGGTTTATGGAATCTCCGGTGCCGAAAAAATTCCGGCATCGGAGGTTGGAGAAAAGAGAAAGGAAGAAATAAAAAAAAAAAAACAGAAAATTAAAGAAAAAGGAGAAAAAGAAAAAAATAAAAAATCTGAAAATAGCATAAGGGTGTGTTTGGAGAGAGAAAAAATCAGAATTTTCTAAAGTTGGTCAACACAAATGGGGCTAGATGTAATTGTTGAGCTAGTAGAGAGAAAAACGCAAAGTCAGTCTCTAACAGAGGGAGTCTGAGTAATTTTCCCTAAGAACATATTTCACACACATGAATCAAGGCAAAAGTCAAAACAAAACTAATTTGAAAGGTTAAGAAGCATAGAACACCATCTATGAACGAAAGCAACAAATCGAAGTAATCAAGTAGCTAGTAAATATGTGTTTGCCAGTAAAGTAATTCACTACAACTAATATTTTGATTAATATAACTCATAATCAAAACCATAGTCACATAAGTTGGGGACGGTCCGGGTCGAAATTCAGAAACAAGGACGAAATTCGGTATAGGTTGCGAACCCGGTACGTACGGTGGGGGTATACTCATTATAGAGGGACGGTCCGGGTCTAAATTATAATTGCATTATAGTCGATTTAATTTTCTTAAATTATAAATTGGGTTTTGCACTACAAGATATACCGATTTTAGCGACGGAACCATCCGTCGCTAAAATCGGCCGATCAGTCGCTAAATATCGCTAGCGACCGATCGGTGTTTTTAGCGACGGATAAATTCGTCGTCGCTAAATCGTTGGTCGCTAGCGAATTAGCGACTGATGAGTAATCCGTCGCGAATTTGCGACGGATTAGCGACGGAAAATAAGGTTGACTTTTAGCAACCGATGACTTATCCGTCGCTAAAGTCACCGGACTTTTAGCGACGGATGAGTCTCATCGGTTGCTAAATATTAGCAACGGATGGGCCTTATCCGTCGCTAAAAGTCCGGGACTTTTAGCGACGGATAAGCCTTATCCGTCGCTGTATATAGCGACGGATGAGTCCATCGGTTGCTAATTTTTTTTATTTTTTTTTTTTTAAATTTTTTAGATATAATAATGAGACTCAAAATCAAATGCAACCTGTTTAGTTAAGCAACATGTTACAGAAATTTTATAGACCAAATAAACCAAAAAATAATTCAAAAAAATCATAATAAATGTACCAAAACCCTCCATACATATAATAATAATCATACGTACACAATACTAATCCAAAATAATATCATAGTGTACACAGTATTCATGTAGAAAATAGTAAATAGAGTCGAAAAGGATAGGGGATCATGGAGAGGTAGGTGGGGAAGGTGGATCCATCCCAGCTTCGCATACAGCTGAGCAAACATATTATCATATTGAGCCTGCTTCGCAGCTAGCCTCTTCACCTCCTCATCCCTCTGCTGCAACTGAAGTAAGAGGGCCTGCTCTCGAGCGGAAGCTGCTGCTGCTGCTGAAGATGATGAAGATGTACTGGCACGGGAACGACGAGTCGGCCTCGAGTCCAATTCAGGGACGGCTGCTGCACTCCCAAGTCCCAAGCGACGGCCCTTCTCGTCTGGAGGATTCACCTCGAGGAAAATGGCATTCATTTCCTCAACAGTGAGATCCTGATCACGAATCCTGTCCTCGTAGGCCGTCTGAAATTATAAATCAAGAGTATAAGGTGTTAGTTATGTTGTTAATTAGTTATGAAATCATCAGTATTTAATAAACACATGTATTGTAGATACTTACCGCAATTGTTTTGGCCTCGTCACACAACCACTGTCCGTCCTTGGCCTTCTGAGATCTCGAGAACAGGGTGAATAGGAGACTCTCCTTATCCTTCAACTGAATGACACATGAAAGCATCATTTACTTAGTTTGAAAGTTCGAAATGCAAGTAAATAACAAGTATAAGAATGATGAATTCACAAAGTTAATATACTTACCTTCTGCCTCACATGTGCTGTAGCGATCGACTCAGAGCCAAAACGGTGTGTCACCAGGGTACGTGTCCCATCATTCGGCTGCTTCTTCCGGTTCTCAGTGTTCTGGTCAGCCTGCGCCTGGACTCTCGCGTCAACCCAATATACCTTCCACGCCTCCCAAATTGCATCTCCGGGCCAATCACTGGTACGTGGACGGTCTTCTTTCCACATTTTCTTCAGGCTATGAACCATGCACTTGTAAAGGGCACTACCGTGAGAGTTGAAGCTCCACCAGAGATCCATCAGCAATGCTTTCGGAAGGAAGAATTCTTTCTACACAATTACAAATAAACATCGAAACACATACGTTGGTGAATACTTAAAAACATTCAAGTATAACAAGGGGAGCTAACATGTATCAAATATATAACAAGGGAAAACAACATCTATTCAGGTATATCGGGTTGTTAACAGTCATCTACAAACAAATAAGGACACCGCCTACCCATCATGCATGAACGGTCTACACGTAATGGATGCCGCCTATCCATTCTAGTTCTAAACGCGGTCAAGCATATAATGGGTGCCGCCTACCCATACATAAATATGCGGTCCGACATATAAGAGGGCGCCGCCTACCCTCGCATGCATAGCGGTCGAACGGAATGTAAAAACATGGTATTTAAATATGCATATATTAACTCACCCTCAGCTCCTCGAAGAGCTCTCCCTTAATTTGGTCCGGGATGCAATGCCACTGGCTGCCACCCTCTTGCGGTGGGACCATTCTGTTCCGTATTATCAAACTGAGTACTTTAGCAGCGTGCTCCCCATACAACCTGTGAAGAACAGGTAAGTCAATAGTGACAAGGTTAGTTCGGTATATATATATTAAAAGTTCGTAAATCAGTTAATGCCTAATACTTACTTCTCTCCATTGGGGTAAAGGACAGGGCGACCATTCCACATAAGACCATCTTCCGGCCTTTGAAAGGGACAACCGTCGTCTGGAACGTGGGCCCACGGGTCGTGGAGGGAGGAATGAGGAGTCGATCCCCTGCTCGACCCAGGTGGAGTCCCTAAAACAGTAGGGGAGCCCTGATCGGTCTCCGATCCGTCGGTATAATCCCTCTGGGACTGCGGGGTCATGTATCGTGGCCTCCTGGATCGTGGCATCTGCAATACAAAGATCCGTGTTAGTACATACACAATTGAATATAAAATTGTGTTAAAAATACTCATATTATCTTCTAACTTTAATTTATCAATGAGTTATTTCCTTCATACTTACAATTTTTTTAAACAATAATTACCTATATTTATCTATATTTCCATTATACTTGTACAATTTTCATTATAATAACTACTTACAATACACTATAATTACATATATTTTTCATTATAATTATGCAATTTGCATTATAGTAACAACTACCAATACACTATAATTACCTATATTTATCTATATATTTCCATTATACTTATGGAATTTTCATTATAATAAAAACTTGCAATACACTATAATTACCTATATTTATCTATATTTTCATTATATTTATACAATTCCCATTATAATAACTAATTACAATACACTATAATTACTCATATTTCCATTATAATTATACTTATGCAATTTTCAAATCTAATTAGTATATCCCAAACAAACTACTAATTGAACAATACTAACTACGTAGATAATCCCAAACATAATCGAACCAAATTCAAATCCCAAACATAATCGAACCCAATTCAAATCCCAAACATAATCGAACTAAACTATAAAATACCCAATTCATACCAAATCTATCAATTCACCAACTAAAACTTGTTCATCCCCCCTAATTTGAGCTACACAACATGATAGATACTAGTAGAATGCATACAATTCAATGAATTGAAAAAAAAATGAATAATACTAAAATTTAGACAAGTTAGGTTCGAAATATATACCTTTGATTGCGGAAGAAATAGGGAAATAATAACGCAATTGAATAGCTACACTTGTTCCTTGATCGAATAGCTTCGAAATGACTATAATATTGATTGAAATGGTGAATAAACGAAGAAATAGGGGAGGAGAGATTGGAGCCGAGCGGAGAAGACGAAGTGTGTGTTGTGTTCTGTCGATGAGCACGGCGGAGAAGATGATGGAGAACTTAGCGACGGATGGTGGTCCGTCGCTAATATATCGATCGGTCGCTATATTAGCGACGGACCACCATCCGTTGCTAAGTTATTTTTTTTTTTTTAAAATATACTTTAGCGACGGATGACAGCATTGACCGGCAAAAAAAAAAAAGAAAATCCTTGGAAATATTGCGACGGATGGTATAGCAACGGATGGGTCCATCCGTCGCTATTTAGCGACGGATCTGCCATCCGTCGCAAAATTCCGGGCGCTCTAAGGGCGCTTTATCCCTTCCGTTGCTAAAACCTCCCATCCGTCGCTAAAAGACCGATCGGTCGCTAATTTTAGCAACGGATCGATCGGTTGCTAAAAGTGGTTGCTAAAATGCTGTTTTCTTGTAGTGTTGGAAAGGTAAAGACAAACATTAGGATATTAAATGCCAATTGGCCAGATCCAGAATATTAAACCCATCGGCCCAATACATTTAGATCCGTCTCTTTCCTACTTATCTACTTCTCTTCAACACTACTCCCTCCGCCATCTCAATTCCACTTATCAGCTTCGTCTTCGACACTACTTCCTCCGCCATCTCAAATTCTCAATTATCAGCCATCAATCTACTCCTTTCGTTCTCCTCAGATCCAAATCAATCATCCTCTGATTCGCAGTAACCCACCATGGCGCGCCGCCATCAATCAACCACCATGTCGTCGTCCGTACACAAGGGATTAGATCTTTTAATGGGGTCGGTTATGTAACTGAATTAGGCAAGCGTCACCAACTGAATCGTACCCCGTTTGGTACGGACGATTCAATACGGGGTTGAAGGTGCTTCCACCGAATTTTGTAACTATGATCAAAATTGTACATAGTCATGTAACGATGATAACACATCACCTGAGCGTTGAAATTTCAACACACTGGCACACTAAAATCACACTAAATATAAAGTAGAAAAGCAAGTAAAATCCTAATTTAGAGATAAACAAAGGAGTTACAAACCAAAAGTGTTTTAACTTACAAGGAAAAACTGCTAAACAAGTTCATATAAGACGGAGAAATGAGTTTGAAATTCGAAATAAGAGAAAAACTACAATCCCGCACACATGCAGACTGTTTGGCGCCGCGCACAGCGCCGAACTGCTAACCTTGGTTTATGATCCTTTTTTCTATTGGACTTGATGTTCACCAACGTCGCCCTTCTCAATTAGGACTCTCTTTCTTTTCTTGCTGCTACATTACCATTAACCTTCTTCTTTCTCCGTAGGGGAGAAAACCGGTAGGGTGCCATAGTAAAGAAGTAAGAAAAAAATAAAAAGGATTAATTTATTATCAAAATCTAGCCAACCTTCAGACAGATTGGATGAAGATGAAAGTGGAAGTGAAGATGGTATCTTTTTACCTCTTTACATCCTTGAATTTAAATATGTAAAATAATAAATTTAAAAAAAAATCAATTTCAACATTTACTTCTAATGTCTAGACCATCTCTTTTTTTTAGCTGGAGTATACCAACCTTTTTTTTTTACCGCATGTTTGGAGCAAACATTATGGCAAGTTATTTTTCCCTTGCATCCAATAATATTTTATCATTGTATTACATTGATAGAGACCTCCAATCATCAATGGTGACAATTGGTGATATCATTTCTTCTCTTGTCTTTAATTTTTTTTTTTATTTATTTACTATTCATTAATGATCATGCCTGAGACATCATCGCTATGAGTAGCTAATTTCTCCTTGTTGGTGGTAGAATGTAGATTAGAAGAATTAGGATTCTTGAGCATGTAAGTACGGGGAAGACGATTTGACTGTGCTTGGAGTTATTGTTTGATAGAGTAATGCGATTTAATTAATCTATATTCGAATGTGAAATTATAAGGGTGACCGAATGGTTAGGGTACTGGAGTAACAAGGAGAGGTCGGGAGTTCGAACCCCGGCGGAGACATAATGTGGTTTAAGCTATTTGAAATTATAAGTTATTTAAGGAGTAGTAGTGTATAAATTGTGTAGGAGTAGGCATATATAGTAGGTAGTATTGGACATTTAAAATAATAATAATCTTTCGAATGTTAGTGACAACCATGGACAGCTAATTGCAACAAGTTATTTACAATAACCTCAAACATATTAGATGAGTAAATTGGCATTTATCAATAAGGTGTCGCTAGTCAACCTTTAAGATCTATGTAATAAGTTCTTAGACCTGATCACTGAGACACGTAATGAATTGACTAACATGCTTAACAACCCCGTATTTGTAGACTCGATATCTTGCCACCAACTTGTTCTTCTTTGGTTCTTCGGTTGAGTCAATCCTTTTAAGTAGTTGGCCTTGCATGCTTTCTGCTAGTCTCTTAGATTTAAAACATGGAGTTATAAGGGTGGACGAGTAGTAAGGGTGCTGGAGTAGCACGGGAGAGGTTGAGGATTCGAACTTCGACGGAGAGATAAGGTTGGTATAGGTGTATTTGGATTTATAAAGTGGTAAAGGAGGAGAGTAGTTAGATTTGCCGTTAAAAAAAAATAAAAAAAAAGTACCAGAATCACGACAATTATCAAGGACTCAGAACAAACCGTCCTCATTCAAGAATTTGATATAAACTGTGTAACTCCATTAGTATACGTTGGTGTCTAAAATTTATGGTTATCCTATTCCTTGAACAACACACTCTGACAATTTGCTTTGGGGGTGGATGGTGGTTATCCTCTTCCACACTTGTTCTTCACATGCCCCAGCAGAATATTCAGGTATGGTCAGTTGTGGCGCCACAATATTCTTTGCTTTCCAACACAATTCTGATGCACACCTGAGATTTGTATATGGGTGCTAGCTTATTTGGAAAATTCGTAATGAATATCTATTCCAAGACACCATTGTACAGCAGTACCATATGCTAAGTCTTGCTAGGCACTTTAAATTATCTATTCCAGTTTCAGTCCTAGTAGACAAATTTCCGGTAAAATGTCGATGGCAACCACCAGTCCACCACCCCTTGGGGTAGCAGTGCTCTTCACTGATGGTTCCTCTTTTCTTGATAAAGAAGCAGGAATAGGATGTCTACTACTTGATTTCACTGGACAGTTTATGCGTGCTATGGCTAAAGTATGTTGGCATTTGCGATGGTAATACGACTACGTTGTGGGTTGTCAAACATGGGCTATTACTGTCTATTCAATTGCATATTAAACGTTTGATAGTTCATACAAATTCACAATATGCTATTTCATCTTTATGCAGGGGCGCCACTTCTCCGAAAGGCTAGGAATTCAGGATATCAAATAAGTGCTCCATAATTTTGACGGCATCTCGAACATCTATCGGGAAAGGAATTCCTCGGCAAACTACCTTTCAAAATTGGGACCGACCACCCTTTTGGCTTCAACCATGTATTCTGATGTATTTAAGGGAGTCGACTCGATCGGATAGCCATCCTGTTCAAGATCGGATAGTCTCGCAGCGTCCTATTCAAGCACTATGTAAGTTTCTAACCGCTTCATAAACAGAACTGAAGTGAGCTAGTTAGTCCACACAAGATCTAACCTCCATTTCGTAAACTTGAAATATCAATCCCACATCTTACATGATAATCAATCATCAGTCTGTTTCTTGCTTTCATAGACCATAAATCTTGCAACATGACATGGCAGGTACCATATTTATTGTTGGAATATTTCAAAATATATATGAAAATTAAACAAAATGCTTTGTCATTAGTGGGTGGTTTTTATTTTAGTAAGCAATCTTGCTTTATTTGCTATTTATAACCCCACTACTCTTTGAAGGTTGGTCCAAATAATTAGCAACTAAATTGAGGGATTTGTTATTGGCTTGTTTTGACTAATCATGTGTATAAATAGTAAGTGTCGTTTGGAGAAGTGAAGCAAGCTGATCACTTTCTCTCTATTCTCCAAAATCTGCACATTTTCTTTATTCTTTCAACTAAATCACTTGGGCTATCACATAAAGTCTTATTCTACTGAGTCCTTGATCCCGGTTATTAAACCGAAGAGTGCATTTAATCCTGGGAGGAGTTCGACATTAGGCGAATAATCCTTTAGGAAAAGTGCGTAATTGCACGACTTGCACTAGCTAACGTTTGAGCTTGTTTGCATCTACAGGTTTACTCCAACATTTAATTAATTACACAAGAGTAATTAACTTGCAACTATAGCAAACGGAATGCCATCGGCGGCGAACAACCAGAGGTTTCTATGAATCAAGATATATATTTTTCGAATCGGCAAAACGATGATCAATAATGGTTCCCCATTTACCTTGTGGTGCCTCGAACCCCGACCTATTAATTAGAGTTGAAGAGCTGAACTAAACTTCATTGTCATGAATCAAGATATATACTATGTGGATCCAGGCCTTCTACTCAACAGAACGAACAAATACGGTTAGATTTGGTGTACGTTTGACGAAGTTATGAATTATATATGCGAAACGGCTGATGTCAGGCCAAAGGAGGGCGATGAAGGTTGTTGCTGCAGGCTAAATGGTTTGCTTTAATGGTGAGACTTTTGATCATGATGGCGATGGATAGGTTTAGTTGCGGCTGCTGAGGTCCAGGTTTATATATGAATCATTTATTCCGATGTTCATAAAATTCGTATATAAAAAATATGGGTTATTACATTTCACCATTTTTTTAAAATAAATTTTGCCATTGAAACTTGAGTTTCAACGTCTCAACTTTTGCACATTATCGTATAATATGGCGGCGTTGACTTTGTCGCTACATCAGCGAAGTAAAAAAAAAGATTTAAAGAAATATGAAAAAAGGACTAATTTGCCAAAGATGTCATACTTATGACTAGTTGTCAGGATGATCAAATATGAAAGGGGGTTGTTAAACGTGGTAGCGATATTACTAAACGATTGAAATTTATTTGTAAGTTGCAAATTTTATCTTATTTTTCAAATATTACAAATAGGTCTCAAACCTATTAAAGTCCCATAAACTACAACAAACAATTTCCTATATAATAATTAATAAATTCATTACTTCCTACTTACAAAAAATTCTCTAGAAAACAATAACTCTTCCGAATACAAATTTTCGTCATAGATGACCACCTTTGAGTAATGATCAAATTATGATGATTATGCGGTAATGTTTTTTAATCTAAATCTATTAGATAAAATATTTGTGTTTTTTTTTCATCAATTGAGACCGGATGGATTGCGCAAGATGTATATGCAGCAGCAAGCCGTTGCCCAGCTGCTTGTAGCGAGAAGCAGGTCGTCAGCCTGCGGGTCACAACAAGCAGCAGGGCAGCGGCCTGCTGTAAGCGACTAGCAGCAGGCCAGCAACCTGTTGTTCGCAACGAGCTCGGCTTCCAGAATGTCTTTTTCGTTATTTTTTTTAACTTTTTTTTATATGAGTGTATATGTATGTACTTTATATTCAGTTTATTGTCGATTAATTTGTTGACTATATGTTCTTATTTTCAAATTTCAAAGTAATGATTATAGTGATGTGGATGAGGTATGTTGACATTATAGGTACTTTACGGTTGAGGTTGTCTTACAAGAATAGTCGTTCATATTTAATTTGACGGTGGCAGTTGCTAAAAATAAAATGAATGAAATGAATATTATGAGAATTACAATTAGATTATTAAGTTATTTAAGGCGGAGTATTGTGTCGATTTTAAAAGTTTTGGGTTAATTTTAAAAATTATAAACTTATAAGTTTTTTTTATAATTTACAAATAATTTCCAACATTAAGTAAATTGATGTTCTGACATTTAACACCAATGAGGTCTAGCTCAATTGGTTAGACTGAGGTGTCATGACACTAGAGGTCATAGGTTCAATTTTCGCAAAGTGCGAGATTATTTATAGTTTATTACTAGCTTTGTAATGCTATTTGTGAAATTGTAATGGTTCGATTATTAAAAATTTGGGATTTTATATGCAATTTTTCCTATGAAAGGAAATCACCCATCGAAACTAAGCAAAACGAAAAGAGGAAGCTAGAGACAATTAAGAAACTGTTAGTTTCCGGAATTCCGGTAACATATATATAAACAGTAAAGATCAACGGAACTTTAATTACTTATTGCAGATTGTTACAAACCAAAGAAAGAGTCGGATTTATCATCGATCCTCAACTAAGCGCCTAAGTGGCATGTTGACACGTTCCAAACTTCAACTCCACCTACCATGAAATATTTTGTCATTTTATTTTTTATTTTAAGCATAAATTTGTCACCAATTGTCAAAACTTATATTTGAATAAGGTTCGGTTTTAATACCATTTGTAATGTCGTCCATTGTAAGTTGAGGATCAACCCTTTAGGTCAGGCATTGTTACCTATGGTATGGTATTTGCGTGATATGATAATCCCACATACCAACATATCTTTTTTTTCAAAAACTCTTTATCTTTTACTTATGCGTTGAAAACCCATGATAATGGGTCGTCCATTTTAAAATTGATCTTAAACAAGCATGCTTAATTCATCCTTCTTAACTTCTTAAAATCGATTCAGGACATTTACCTTAATTTTGAGATTCTTAGTGATAGATTCCAAAAAATATACTCAACTTAATTGGTCCGAGTGGCTTTTTCGATCCAATCAAGTTCTCTTTTAACGTTAGGGTCGTGACCGTAGGTAAAGTAGTTGGGAGTTGGGACAAATCTGCACAGAGAAAAAAATGGGTGGAAATTTGAAAAAATACTGGGATAAGTTGAAAAGAAACACTTGATACTAAATGTGCGAGTAGATTAAGCTCCTGTATTTCCCGTTCTCTTGTTTTCCTTTTCCGTTTCTTTTAATTCTTGTTTCGTTCAGACCTATTCTAACTCTTTGTCCAACCTTGATATATGTTCTTTCACTTTTCTCTCGCCGGCTGGTGGTTACTTTCGGAGTTCCATCGAGTGACGGTGGTGATGTTTAAGGTGGTTCGCGGTCGAAGGAGTGCCGGTGCCCACCTGGCGGCTTTTGTTGAGGTGCCTGTGATTGGTGGCGTCTCGGGTGTTGTTGGAGTTGCGGTTGTTGTGTTGGGTGTTGGTAGGCGTTATGATCGGTGAAGTCGGTGGCCACGTTGTGATGCCTTTTTGGTGTCGGTTTCAGATGGTAAGGTTCATGTGGTGTTTGAGAGGTGGGTTTTGGAGGTTGTGAAGTGTTAGGTGGAGGATCAGAAGGTGAAGATAAAGTTGGAGGCTAAGATAAAGTTGATTGGAGCGACTTTAGTAGCAATCTGGCCTGTAAGCAATCGAAGGAGGAGATGGTTGGTGTCTCTTAAGGGATTTGGGTTGCTTTGCGTTTGAGGGGCCGTGTGGGTTTGCTGAGAGGATGTTGGTCAAGAGGATGATTTGTTGTTTTGTGGGGAGGGGTTGGAGAACAGGGTTTTTACTGTTACAGTTTGGAAAACTGGGGTGGAGATGGAAGAGGTAGGGAAATCGGTTGATGTTTGGGCGGAGACAGGCGTTTTATGGTTCAACATGAGACTCTGGTTTTGGAATTAATCGAGGTTAGGGTGAAAAGATTAAGGTTTGTACATTTTCTGTAGCAGTCACGAATGGAAAGGTTTGGAGAGGATGTTGAAGTTTTTTGGAGGTTTTGGAGTTTCTGTATGTGATTTACTTCGGAGGTTGTGCGACAACAAAGGTCTTGAAGAAATGCAGTGAGTGAAGGATGCAGGCACTAAGATGAATTGGTTCTTGGATCTTTTGGGTTTTGGCAAGTTAGCCACCGTTTTATTAGATTCTGTTGAGTCGTTTTGTCTGGTGTAGGTGTTCTTCTTGTTTCAGAGTTTTTATTGATGGTTGGTTCTAGCTTACGGTGTTGAAGAGGTTTAGGCGAATTGGAGAAGTCTAGATGAATCGGTGTAATAGGTTCCGATTCAAGTGAGTTCAGTTAGATGTTGGTTTCGGATTTTGGTGTAGGGGCTTTCGGGTTGTGGTGCTTGTTGGTCTAGATCTGGTGTTGTATTTGTAGCATTTCTTATACTATTTTCTAAATTAATAAATATAAAATTTTACCGTTAAAAAAAAAAAAATTGAAAAGAAAGTTGGTTCCTTTGTTGATGGAACAATAACATAACGTTATCCATTGGCATTGGCATATTGCTCGAAATATGGAACTTGTCCACTCGATCTTTGAGTTTAAAATCGGAAGTACACCATGTTATCATTATTTATAATCCATCAATCAAATGTCACACCGACACTCCTCCAATCTTTCGATCCTTTTAGGACTCAAAGATTTCAGGGGAGGGAACATGTTTATTTATATGGAAATGGGACCCCAATAAATAATGTGAAATAGTAGTATAATGTTCTGTGATTGGAAAATTTAATGCTCACTTAAATGTAATAACGAAATTTAACCGGAGAGGTAGATGTAATGAAAAAAAATTACAAAAAAACAAAACAAGGCAACAGTGTCTGTGGGTTATATGGCTCATGCATTATGCTTTTGTGATCTTAAAAAAAAAATTATCAAAGTTTCTATCAACAATGTCACTCATGGTGCAATTTAGTTGTAATTTTTTTTTATCATATTGCGGGTTATTCATGTTTTTCTAAAGCATAAAACACGCCGTGTGTTATAATTAGTTGTACTAGACTTGTCCACCCCGGTGAATACATTTAACAAATAACCATCTTTTAATAAACTTTCATGGCAAAATGATGGCCTGAAACTTACAACTCGATTTATAAGATGTTACGGAGAAAGATAAAGTTTATTATTCACCGTATTCTAAAATAGTCAAAGTATTCACTTCGATACGTATTTGATATCCGATTTCTCTATGATGCGTATCTCTCCCTTTTAGCCATGTTGTTAAACATTTGACATGGTTTGTGATGGATAACTAAAAATTAATATTTAGTTATTTACTTTTTTATTTATTTTTTACTTCATTAGAATAACAAGTTAGAAATTTTAAAAATTGGAATAATTTACATACTAAATATATTAAAAAATTAAACGCATCGGTCATGTATCCGTATTCTATTTTCTGAAATTTTTACGTATCAATGTGTCCGTATTGTATCCGTGTCCGTATCCGTATCGGTGCTTCTTAATTACATTAAATTATAAGTGTAGGTTTTTCGTTCACCTGAAATAAACCCAATCGGCCAATGTGAAAACGAGCTACGTGCGTATGATGTGTATTGTGTGGGTTGTCGATAAACTTTAGAGCACGTTTGGGCATACTCTTAATTTTTTAAGTGATGTTGGATTTCTTAGTCATTCAAGCGCAATTACTTCATCATTCGGTTTGTCTTTTCACCAATATTCAATCCAAAGCTTATCCTAATTACTGTAATAACTAGTGTGAATTATTGTAAGTTTGTGATTGATTGTCCACCGTGCATGTGTTTTTCTATGCTAACTGCGCACATAATGATTGGGTACAGATACGGGTTACATGGATGGATGCAATATACCGCGTTAGAGGGATTTGTTAACTCGACTCTGATTTGTAAGGGACCGACCCTCCGTGCTCGGATTTAGGCCCTCATGATTATGTGAGTTGTTTTCCGAGTGATATTTTAGTCTTACATTTGCTCCAAATTAAGTATGTTAGATTACGAAAATAAATTATTGTGCGTTTCATTGGTATTGATTAGTGTGATTCTAAATTGCTAATACTACGGTGAAATGAATGTAATATTTAGTCTAATGGACCGAGATCCGACCCTCTAACGGTCACAGTTACCTCTGGATTATTCTCCAGGAGATATGCTGACCCAACAAACCTGCCCATATTATTCCAATGGGTTAATAATTCTAAAATTACTTACTTTAAATTAATCACGCTTAACTGGAACTTATATAATTTATATACAATTTACATCAAAGTTAACTTGAAGTGTTTAAACTTTCATAACTTAGATATCGCTATAGAAAAACGTAGTGTAATTTGAGGTGTGTGAACGCATCAGAGCCGTCCATTATTTTGGGGTGATCTCTGTTCTCACATGGAGGCATGTGGCGGTGGATGGCGGTATATAGCATAGAACCAAAAGAGTAATTTGGAGTTATGTTAGAAATGAAATTTGAAAACACAAAATCAAAATTTTCAAATAAGTCAACACTCACTCTAAAGATCGAATGATTAACAACACCAATGATCACTTGGTTCGAAAGGATCGATACAATGATAGTGATGTTTCTAGACTCATTTTCAAACTTGGGAATAAATTATAATCAGGATATGCATGTATAGTATCTAATATATCTAATAACATATGGTCTTATAATAGTATTAAATAAAATTTATATGGGAGTTGAATTGAATATCAAAACAATTTACATCCATACTTTACTTTAGACTTCATACCCTACGTGCTTTGTCACATTAACATTTAAATTATTTTATTATCCATCGAACTCTGCCATACTATGAACTCCATCCGATCAGACTTCAAACCAATCACACTCACATTTTCTTTTCTTTTCTCATTTCCTTTTAAATTACATTTTTATTTTATCATTTCATTTTAAACTACACAATTTTGTATACTTCATATTATTATAAATGTTGTTAATTAATTAAATAAATATGAAATATAAATCTAAAAATTATAATGATTGATAGTAGAACAAAGCAATGAATGGAAGTTAAAGTTTCAATTTTTATTTTTAATTTTCAAATTAATGTAGGTGCAGATGTGTTTTTATTTTTTATGATTTATTTTATGCAAGAGTATTTTTTTAAATTCAAATATTTATAAACATTTACAATTAGTATTTATATATAATGTACTATAAATATTACAAAGAGTGAGGGGATTAAAGACAAAAAAATTCAATGGAAAGAAAAAAAGAAAAGCAAAAAAGAAAAAAGGAAAAAATATCATAAAAAAAGCTTTCAGACCTGTAAGTTTATTATGGGTCTGAAAGAACTTCTAGACGAAGATTTATAAGACCCGCGTTGGATGATGATGTTATGGTCTGATGGTTCTTCAGACCCATCTTCAGACTTCTATAAGACCAGCGTTGGAGCTGGTCTAACAATTCAAATGATCAAGTTTGTTGAGTAGCAACTAAGCCGAGTCTTGACTCAACTTGTTAAGAATGACTCGACTTGTTAAGAAGACGAGATATATAATATTCCAATGCAAATTCAAGCTGGGAACGATAATATTTAAATTTGAGCTCAGGATAAAAATAGAAAAGCAGTTATGAGTACTGATAAGTGATCAAGTATGTTCCAACTCAATGTCTTGTTTAGTGAAAATAATCATATATTGAATCAACTCAACACTAAGTCTGGGTTTACAGAAGGAGGTGCAAAAGTGTCATCACAATCACACAAACTATCATGAACTACCAAATGTGAAAACTTATTACAAAAACGAGAAATATGTCTAAAACTAATAGAAATGTGTGTGGTGACTGTAAAAATTTCCTCCGAAGTGTCTCCTATTGTAGAAAGCATGAGTACGTTGCTACAACTGAGAAACAACAACCAAATAGTCGCCCTCTAATTGAATATTCGACAACCCCATTTTGCAGCGCATATTGAACAGCGCCCAAAGTGCAAGTTTTGCCTCAACGACCTCAGGTGACAAAGTATTATGCAAAAACTTTGATCCCCAAGCTCACACTAAGCCAAAACAGTCTTGTATAACAATACCCAAATTGCTACATGGATCGCCAAAACAGTCCTCTATAACAATACCCAAATTGCTACATGGATCGTTGCACGAACATAGGCATCAAAGTTGATTTTTGTACAACAATCGGAGGAACCTGCCACTGCTGCAAATGTGGCGGCTTGGGTGAACTGTAATGTTGAAACGCCGCAACAGGTCTTGAACTGTCTGAAGGGATTGCATAGGGTCCCAGGACGTGCCTTTGTGTGCCACTTGATTCCTGTTACTCCAAACATGCCAACATAGAGATACAAACAGCAGAAATCTGCATGTCTCAGATTCTTGGGCACCACTTCCACCCGGGTTATAGGATCAACTGTATCATTGCAAATAATATGGTTAGGAAGGCCAGACAACGCCCAAACACACCTGGCACGCGAACATGACGCGTAAATAGTAATTAATTATGGAGAGTGAGGGAGAGAGATTTTTTAATATTTCTTTTTTTAAGTTTTCTTCTTAATTTTAGTTGGTGTTAGAGTATTTGTAGCAATTTTCCTATAAAAAAAAATCCACTATACACTCTTTTTAATTAAGTATAATATTTTGACTATGTATATAAAACATTAACTACAATCAAATTTCATATTACATAATCTTATTTTTATATAAATCATATTATTAGTAACGAAGTATTTAAATTTATTAACTAATGCGCCAAGAAAAGTTTTAAGCATGTAAATATAGTTTCCCTTTCTTATTTTGGAGGGCTATGAGAAATTAGGAAATTTAAATTTGGATTTATCACATACACATTCCCTATTAGATAGCCCAATTATGTTTCTTCCCATCTTAATAAAAGAATTATAAATAGCCCCAAAATATTCAATTTCCGTTGACCAGCTTTTCAGGCACTATAACTTATTCACTTCCCAAACATGGCCTTAACCAATTTTACAAATTAATCCTTTTTTTTTTTACTTTATTTCTTTCTTCTCAATCTTCTTTAGAGGTGCGGATTCCGGTATCTAGCACTCTGATCTGGAGCTGTTGTTAGAGCTTCACTTTACATTTTTTTATTCCTTCTAGTTCAACAATTATATCTAAACTCATTTTCACAATCTATGAAGGTTAAAATAGATTCAAAGTCCACAAATAAAAGACTATATTTGGATATCCACGAAATTATCCTCAGATATTATGCTCTATGTTTGACAATCTAAGCATTTACAATAATTTTCCTAAAAAAGAAAATTTAAATATTGACAAAAATATAAAAATAAGTATAAAAAGTTAAAAAATCAGATTCCTTAATCTCCACATGGCCCCAATGAAGATAAAAGGGAAAATTTATTATCATTTCAAAATATATGCATTTCAAAATATATGCATGCCTAAAATTATTTTCAGTACATTACTCATTAATTTAAGTATATCTAGAATATAAAGTAAATTTTATTTGTAAAATGTAAAATTCTTGTAATTAATAGGTGACTTTCTTGAAGATTAGGAAAATCAATAACTCTTCTACTCAATGTTGGGCATAAACTCCTAATTTATACTAATGAGTTGTTAATTTTTTTATTGTTTAGGAAAATCATGACTTTTGCAAGACTTACTTTTATGAAATAAGCCATGTATTAGGAAAATTGATATTTTCTAAATATTAAATACGTAATCAAAGTATTATAGGAAATGAGTTAAAATGATATTTAAAACATTTTTTATAGGGAAACTGGTCTAAATGCAGATGATATAGTCCTAACTAATAAGCATATTGGTCATCAAGTTAATTTGTATATAAATATTTCACTAGGTTACTCTATGTAGATGCATATTTTTTCTCAATAGTTTCATATGGTCTATAATTTTTTTTTCTCCTTAAATCTCTATATGTTGTAAGAGCTCAAATAATCGCATCAAGTGTGTGATTGCTTAAAATTGGCATTAGCAATTTATAGAAGTCCGATTGCGTGCATAAGTAGTATGGATGCCACGTCGGAGTTTTATCATTTGTCGTTAGTGGCCGAAAAGATTTATGTGTTATATGTTGATCATAATAGCACTAATGATTCTCTATTAAAGGATATGTTTGCATCTTATTCTTGCGAAGGTAATATACACTTCTTTTGTGTGATTGTAATGTGAAAATTATTAGTATTTATTCAATTCACTTAATAGTGTTTTCATTGTCTTGTTTTCAGTGACTATAGTGAAATCTGCTGCCATGGCTTTGGCAATGCTGTCAGATGGGAATTACCACTTTGATCTTGTGATGGAAAACATTAGCTCACCTGATTTGTGTGGATCCAGACTTCTAAAGGAAGCTACTGCAATGGGTTTGCCTGTTATCGGTTAGTAAAACTTTGCTACAAAATATAAACTTCTACATGTTCAATTTTATCCCTGAATATAAGATATTTATGTTATTCTATTATATTTTTTTTAGTAACTGATTGGGGTAATGATATGACACTCACTGAAATTATAAACATAAAATATCTTTTTCATTGTCCCTCCATGTAGTGTTGGTAGATGAACTGGATCCTACAATAATTAGGAGGCATATAGAAGATGGTGCTATTTTATGTATTCGGATGCCAATCACATTTGCACGCATAAGCTTTCTATGGCAACATGTATTAGTGGAGAAGGCACGCAAGATGAAAGAGAGAGAGAGGCTAAACAGCAGATTGATGGCACAAGAGGAGTCGCACATCGCCCACAACAATGAAACTGGACACAAACATAACTATGTTGGGGAAACCTCTAAAAGGGTGAAAAGGGTGAGAAATACAAAAAATATAAAGAAGCCAATGCACGAGATAATACTATTGTCCATTCCAATACGAAGTGTCGTTTAGAGTGGACCCTGGAACTACGTGAGAAGTTCATGGATGCGGTCAAACATATTGGAGAAGAAAGTAAGTATCATAACCTTTTTTATATTTCCATATGATATGTAATAAGTAGCTATATCTTGATCGGAATTTATCTATGATATACAATGTCACATGAATGTGATCAAATACCTGACAAACAGGTTGTACTCCAAAAAAAATTCTTGAATTGATGCACGTTCCTGGACTCACAAGAAGGCAGGTCTCAAGCCATCTTCAGGTACACATATATACGCCTTTTTCCTTTTTATATGTTTCTCGCACTCAAGGCTTGACTATTGAGTTTCATAAATCGTACGCCCCTTACGTAAACCCAACTTTCCTTTATGTCTTGTAGAAATGTCGTTCTCGAGGTCTCTTATTGCATAATAGATTGAAACATGACGAGCATATTATTCGAGAGAAGAATACATTACAACTTTACATCCCTCCCGAGAGAACAATAAGGGTTGGCCCTAACCTTGACAACGTTTCACAACTCGAATTGAATGGTCAAGAAGATCGTGCAAGGAACACTGTTGATGCCCTCAATGTCGATTCGGAAATACAAAATACTATCTTGCCCGGACTTGTTGTTGGGCTAGAGAAAACGAAACATGTTAATTCTCCCTCCACGGAAATGTCCATGTCAAATGCACTGTCAACATCTGATAACCTCATTGGTACAAGCTCAAATACTACCGGCAATAAAGAAAAAGATTGCAATGGGGAAATGCATGAATCTGCAAAAGACACTCAAGTGAATGCGAGCCAGGTTTCTTTACTTAACATATCATTTCTGGGACAAAATAGTGTATACCAATTACTTTTAACTTTGTTCGAACATGAATTAATCAACATTAACGAACATATTTCTCACATTTGCAGATGGCTAGCAATGAGGTCTAAATGGGCTAAAGAAAGGGAAATATACAAGTTTTTGGACACCGCTGAAGTGTTACAACTCGTCTCATTTACTCACAATTTCACATGTGGTTTTGTTGTTCTTTAGGCTGATTCTTGTTATTTGGTGCTTTTGTTATTTATTTTGTGTTGTACTCGAACTTCTTTATTTAATGCATAATTTTATCTTTAATTGAAGCCATGTATTACAATAATAGTACTGTAGTATTCTTTTAAGTTTTACCATAATATACTATTTTTGGTTTTCCGCGGGTATTTGCTACGTGCCACATAGTTAACTTAACAAAACCTAATACTGTTCTAATAGAAAATGAAAATGATACCGTTCGTTCTAGTTTCCACAGTTACGGTTCCCGAACTTTGGTATATAGACCGACACAACACTTAAAGGTGTGAAATTCATGACACATACACACATTAAATAGTTGGCAACAAGAATCAACAAACACTACAGTTGCACACCAGTGAGATTGTACTGAGTTTACACTATAGTTGGTTGGGAAAGAAAGTCTAATGTTATGTTATGTACATTGTATTGACAGAAGCAAGCAAGAAGCAGAGCACCATTCCTCGTCAGATCCGTCCTTGTATTGGGTGTTGGGCCCCACCCACACTTCTCTTCTTCTTCTTATCCTCAGTTTCTCCGACATTTTTACAATATAGTTATAAGTTACACTCACTATTCAGTAACTTGTTCATAACTCTATTTCGGACTGGAGTTTTTTTTGCCGTGTAACTATAGTCTTCTTGTTTAATGTGGGGAGAGAGAGAGAGTGTGTGTATTATAGAGAGAGAAGGAATAAATAAGAAGAGAGAACATAGATAAAAAAAGGCATCTTTTCCATATTTCCATTCATTCTTTTCCTTTTTACTCTTCTTGGGTCTTTGATGTTATTGAACAGCCAGTCACTGCAGTATTGAGAACCAGAAGAGAGAAAGAAAGAAAGAAGAAGGAAAGAACAATATGCTGTGAAATCTCTGATATTTTCTGCTAAAAAAAGGTAAATTTCATTTTTCTTTTCTTTTCTTTGCCAATCACAATCAATTCCAGTACTAGTATCTATCTTCCTTTCTCTCTCACTTTTCAAGAACACTGGGGGGTCCCTGGTAAAAGAGAAAAATTTTAAACCCTTTTCACAAAAGCCCACAATCTTCAACACTCACTCAGTCACTTCCTGTTGTCAACTCTCTCTCTCTCTCTCCATTTATAGGTATTCATAATTTAATTCCATTGCCTATGCATTTATGCGTGACTTTGGTTGATACTAGATTTGTGTTTTGTGTGTGTTTGTTGTGAATGTGTTTCATTTATACATATTTAAACTAAACCCTGTTCATATTTTTTATTTTCTTGACATGGGCTGTGCTTATTTTTCTTCTTCTGCTAGTTGGTTGATTGATCGTGCGTGCTTGTACTTTTGATTTGTGGTTGCGTTGTTTTCAAGACGTGGATAGGGGTACTTTAGAGAGAGGCTGAATTTGACTTGTGTGTAAGTTCATCAGATCGGATCCGGTTTGCTTGCTACTGCAACTATAGTGTAGTTTTGATGTGTTCATGTTTAGATCTAAAATGGTTCGGATTCCTTCATTCAAATGTATGATTGTAAATTTATGTGTTTTGATGTGGAAACTGTGTTGATTATGGTAATGGAGTTATTTCTAATGATTTTGGATCACTTTTTCCTTCTCTGCTGTTGCTACTAGCCTACTATAACTGTTTTGGCATTTTAGTCAATTTCTTGGAAATGATTGTTATTCACTGCTTATCATTGTAGATATGTAGTAGCTGTGCTATTGTAACCTTTTTCCCCTTCCTTTTCTGTTTTGTGTTTTCACTATTTGCATTACCTTTTTGTCTGTTCAATTGATCTTGTTTTGGTGTGTAATCCGGATATACCATATCTAAGGTTTTGAGTTGAGGTGATGATATCTTGTTATTTATTTCAGGGAGTGTGGTGGTATCCGTTTTGAGAATGCGTGGAATTTCTTGTCATGTGGAATTGAATGATGGAAAGAATGGATCTTCGAGAAGATAGTAGTTCTAGATTCGGGTCGTTGAATAATACGACATTGAGGAATCTCTCATCATCGTCATCCACTTTCTTTTCGGCTAATCAGTCACCCTTTTTCTCCCCCAGATCAACAGCCTCTCGTTTATCCACACATTCTGACAATCTGTGTCCTTCCATTAGTTCACATATTGATTTAGTGGATGCAAATCCAGGAAATGCGGAGTTGGAGTCTTTAACTAGCATTAGATTCCCATCGGATTCAATGAATGTGGATCCTGATGCAGTAGCATGTACTTCTAATGAGCCACGGATGCATGAGAATGTTTCTTCTCCAACAGGGATATCTCTTAGCCCCTTATCAAGTTATGGTATGGGTCACCCCGATGATTATTTTAGACACAAGGGTAAATCGAAAAACATCGACAGACTACTTGAAACATCAGTTCCTCCGGCTACCTTTTCTTCCAATAGGTTAAGAAGCTGTGACGTGTACATAGGTTTTCATGGCCGCAAGTCTTTATTGCTTCGTTTTGCTAATTGGCTTCGTGCGGAATTAGAAGTTCAAGGTTTGAGTTGTTTTATGACGGATAGAGCTCGGTGTCGCAATTCTCGCAAGCATTCTATAGTTGAAAAGGCTATGGATGCTAGTTCATATGGAGTTGTTATTTTAACCAGAAAGTCGTTTAGGAATCCATACACCATTGAAGAGCTGAGATATTTCTCTAGCAAGAAGAATTTGGTTCCTGTGTACTTTGATTTGAGTCCAGAGGACTGCCTCGTAAGAGATATTGTTGAAAAAAGAGGGGAGCTTTGGGAAAGATATGGTGGTGAGCTTTGGCTTATGTACGGAGGACTTGAGAAGGAGTGGAAAGAAGCCGTGAGTGCTCTTTCTCGTGTTGATGAGTGGAAATTAGAAGCTCATGATGGGAAATGGAGAGATTGCATATTACGAGCTGTGACTCTTCTTGCATTGAGGTTAGGAAGGAGAAGTATTGTCGACAGACTGTCAAAGTGGCGAGAGAAGGCGGAGAAGGAAGAGTTTCCTTATCACCGAAATGATAATTTTGTCGGGAGGAAAAAAGAGTTAACCGAACTGGAGTTCATGCTTTTTGGTGATGTTTGTGGAGATTCTGAGAAAGACTACTTTGAGCTGAAAGCCAGGCCAAGACGGAAGAATTTGACCATTGGTTGGGGAAGGACTAGTTCAATAGATGAAAAGAGAAGAGAAAGAAAAAGTGAGGGCAGTAAGCGAAAGGGGAAAGAACCAATTGTCTGGAAGGAATCAGAAAAGGAAATCGAAATGCAGACCACGGAACTTAATACACCCAAGTCAAAGAATAGTGGAAAGCATGGCCGGAGAAGGAAATCTACTAAAGTAGTCTATGGGAAGGGAATTGCTTGTGTATCAGGTGATTCAGGCATTGGGAAGACGGAGCTTCTCTTAGAGTTTGCTTATAGATTCCATCAGAGGTATAAAATGGTACTTTGGATAGGAGGAGAAAGCAGATACATTCGGCAGAATTATTTGAACTTGTGGTCATTTTTGGAAATTGACGTTGGGGTCGAGAGCTGTGCAGAAAAAGGTCGGACGAGAAGCTTTGAGGAACAAGAAGAAGCAGCAGTAGCCAGAGTTCGGAAGGAGCTTATGCGAAACATTCCATTTTTAGTGATCATCGATAATTTAGAGAGTGAAAAGGATTGGTGGGATCACAAAATGATAATGGATCTCTTACCACGTTTCGGTGGGGAAACGCACGTGATCATATCCACGCGTCTGTCTCGTGTAATGAATCTCGATCCTCTGAAGCTCTCCTACCTATCTGGGGTCGAGGCGATGTCTCTGATGCAAGGAAGTGTTAAAGATCAATCAATTACTGAAATTGATGCATTACGGACAATTGAGGAAAAGCTTGGAAGGCTCACTCTCGGTCTTGCAGTCGTGGGAGCAATTCTTTCCGAGCTTCCTATTAATCCAAGTAGGCTCTTGGATACCATAAATAGAATGCCTTCGAGGGACGTAACATGGAGTGGCCGCGAAAGCCATTCTTTAAGACGCAACACTTTCCTTTTGCAGCTTTTTGAGGTTTGCTTTTCCATATTTGACCATGCTGACGGGCCAAGGAGCTTGGCCACTCGGATGGTTCTCGCGAGTGGTTGGTTCGCTCCCTCTCCAGTTCCAATTCCAATTTTAGCCCTAGCAGCTCATAAAATACCCGAAAAACTTCAAAGAAGGCGGATATGGAAGAAGATCTTGTGTTCTCTAACTTGCGGCTTCACATCATCATATGCTCAGAGATCAGAAGCGGAAGCATCCTCGTTATTGTTGAGGTTTAACATAGCAAGAAGTTGCACAAAGGAAGGTTTCATTCAATTCAACCATCTCATCAAGCTGTATGCCAGAAAGAGAGGAATTACAGGTGTAGCACAAGGAATGGTGCAAGCTGTGATCAGTCGTGCATCGATACCTCATCACTCAGACCACATATGGGCAGCTTGTTTCTTGCTCCTTGGTTTCGGAAAGGATCCTATAGTGGTTGAGCTTAAAGTGACAGAACTTTTGTTCCTTGTGAAAGAAGTAATTTTGCCTCTGGCCATAAGAACATTTCTGACATTTTCTCGGTGTAGTGCTGCAATGGAGCTGCTTCGGCTGTGTACAGATGCGTTAGAAGCAGCAGACCAAGAATTTGTTACCCCTGTTGAGAAATGGTTGGATACATCGCTCTGCTGGAAACCAATCCAGACTAACGCACAGTTGAATCCTTGTCTGTGGCAGGATCTTGCGTTAGCTCGAGCTACTGTGCTGGAAGTGAGAGCGAAGCTGATGGTAAGAGGGGGACAGTTTGACATAGGGGATGATCTAGTTAGGAAGGCTATTTTCATTAGAAGTTCGATATGCGGTGAGGATCATCCTGAAACCGTATCTGCTCGGGAGACTCTTAGCAAAATCACTAGGCTTCTTGCTAGTGCTCAAAGACATACTTCACCATAGATTTTCTTCAGCTGTAGCAGTTAAGTTATTTTTTGTTCTTTGGCAAGCAGAGTTTATAGAATTAGTACAAATTTTTTGAATAATCTGCTTGCTCTATAATGGAGGAAAATTAATTTATACTACCATTCTTACTTCACAGAGGAGAGACAAATCTTTGTTTTCTTGGTTACTTGACCCTTTTGCTTTTAGAACTTGGATTATGTGCTCTTAGTACAATTTATGCTCTGTTTATGCTGTTGCATCACACTTGGTTTATAGTGTGGATGAACTGCAGCTTAAGGTTCCGTTCCATGAAAAATCTGTTTCCCTGTAACCGATTTGAACGTTACGAGCCAACGCCTTGTTTGCTTCGGACACTGTCATTACGACCTATGCATGCTGGCTGGTTGGAAAGACAGTAGGAGGCCTTTTGCTGTATGGTGTTGCATAATGTAGCTTTGCACTTGCTGTTTGGGAATTGGGAGTAATACATTAGACTATAACAGCCAGTATAGACGGACCTTGGTTTTGGGACCGAGTTTATTGATATGATTTTGTACTTTCACTTAGTAGTTTTACTAGTTAGTACCCCAAAATCCAAAATACACTTTCCGATTTGGGAACACAAGCAAATGGTTTTTTATTGCAATGTGTTCCAAGTATCTTTAGCCTTGTAGAAAAATATCTTTAAAAATTTAAAAAGGAACTTAAAACTCGGAGGCTCATGAATTTGTTCCCTGTACATGATACATTAGTTGCCAACCAAACACAGTGATCTTTGTTTTAGTTGACTAACTGGTCATAAAGTGACAAAAATAGCTGATAGTTTAATGTAATGTGGTTATTTGAAATGGGTCAACTAAACATAATTTTGGTCAAATCATTTACACCTAATGGCCTGATTATAATATAAAAGTACAATCAGCAGGGCTACATCTTTTCAAAAATTACATTTAACACACAAAACGGTGTTGTTCTTTTTTTTCTTTTTCATCTTATAATTACACAGTCATAGAAAGACAAAATGACACAGTACTTATCATTTTGCGAAAGTAATGCTTTACAAGATACAGTAAGAAATTTAAAGCTGGGAGTCATCAACAATAAACTTTCCTTACTATTCTTAAACTTCCACACCGCAACTTGACCCAGTTATTGTTATAACCATTATGCAGATGAACAACTTAGAAGAAAATGTGAAATCCCAGTTCTAGGCAAGAATATGAATACAAGTAAAACAAACAACAAGTAAGATATGTGGTTAAAGTTAACATTCAGAGGAAGAAACAACATAGTTATCTTTCTAAGCGAATGGATGGTTCACAGTTTATTATCACCGATCAGGCATCACATCATGTACACACAACAGCTGATTGAATCTTCCTTTCCCTCACTTATGGATCCGCCTTCCCAGCAACTTCATCGTCACTGGAGACCTCTTCATCTTCAGTCAGTTCCTCTTCACTGGACTCTGCCTCAGGCACGGCTCCAGCATCTTCAGGCTTAGCGAATTTTTCACAATATTCTGAAAAAAATATGACTATTAGTACCATGTGATGGGGTAATAAAACACTGACTGACTGGCTTATAGAAATGAGCACAAAGTCAAATAAATGAGTTAATGAAGTTGTAAGACATTGGAGTCCCATAACAATTGTAAGACTCCAGTAATTACATGTATGAAAAGCAGCTGAAAATAGCTGCAAAAAGAAACCAACAGTCAACTTTTCGTACATGATATACCTTGAAGTTCACCAGGAAACGAGTGAAAACACAAAAGAATTGATCTAAGAAATTGGCCATGACACCAATAAACCAGATCTGTTGTCAAGCACTCAAGCAAGCGAGTTTTATTTATTTATCTTTTATTTTTGAAACAACAAATATTACAACTACTCCTACACTACTACTATACAACATTCTAAACCACCTTATATCTCCACACCTAAACCGCCTTAAGCTAGTGAGCACTAAACAATTTACAATGTGCTGATTATTGAATGTATCAAGATAGAAATGGACAGGACTACATAAGCAAAGATGGAAACACAGATTTGGACATCTAACTTTTCAATATGACCGTGGGACACAACGAAACTAGAATTAAAGATTCTGTAAGCAGTAAGTAAAATGATCATGCAAGAATTTGCCATCCCCACCCCCACCCCCACGTGCACACACACAAATTACACACAGGCCCAACCGTAGATCGAAGCCTCCTAGTCAGATAGAGACTGACAGGCACATAGCTTGATAACTTCCTCATCCAGTCAGCCTTATCATCCATGTCCAGATTTATTCATCTTGGGCGCTACACCAGCCTTAAACAAAAATACAATTGCCAACAATCCCTTGCAAATGATTGAACAATCTGTTTTGATCTTTGATGAGAAAATCTAAAGTTAGGTCCCTTATGTTGGCTTTGTTTCGAAATTGATCCTTCATGCTAGCTTTGACAGATTTGGATCCTTTCTTATACCAAAACCACTGGTCAAGGCATTGAATCCAATTTCACACTGGAATACTGTAATTTTGCTGCCAAGCATGACATGAAAATATCCATGCTGGTATATTTAAAACGAAAGTCAAATGCAATGAAAAAGAAAACTGAGAAATGAATCTAACGAAGTGTATGATAGTAGGAGAATCATGTCCACTATTCCAGATTTTTCTTTCCCACTGTTTCTTATTAATTTTTCAGCAGCAATGTAGACATATGATCAACTTTAGGCCTTTTACACCACACAAAAATTGGTCACTGGATACCATAAAGGAAAAAGATAGGGCAAGGTCAACCTAAACAGACTAATTTGGGAACAAGGCCAGCACAAGGACCACAGCTGAAACTTTCTCATTTTCTTTTAATTCAAAATGTTTCTAATGTGTTGAAAACTATAATATGCACAAAAGGATATGATATAAGTCAAAGAAATTATGTATATTCAGATAAGTAAACAACCGGTTATAGCAAAGTGAACAGAAGAAAAGAATTTGAAAGTTTCTTTTCCCATTATTGTTGTTATGGTTCGTGGTCCAAGCAATCAAGCATTAACACAATTTATATGTCTGCTGTTTTCATTTTTTAGGCAGTTGAGTAGACAATGAAAAGCTAAAATGTAATTTAACTTGGCATTTCTGGCTACTAGCATTACTTTCTCAGCTACAAATTGCTCCACTTATGGCCAGCTAAGACTAAGAGTTCTTAAGTACACAATCGTCAACTAGCCTAAAAGTGTAGCCATTCAAGCAACATCTAGATGTTTGCACAAGAAACAGCTAAATCTGTTTTGTCCTCTCTTAAGCTCTTCCGCATCCAGTCAAAGTTAGCTTGCTAATCAGAGAATTTGATTCAGAACTAGCCAAATGAACAACACCTGATTCAGCTTGCAAAACCAAGTAAATACACTCATTCACACTTCTATTATGAGCCAACTAGATGGCAAAAAAAAGAAAATAATAATAAATAAAATAAAGTACTATAAAAAATATTAACAAAATAAATCTGAAGTTTTCTAAGCTGTAAACAAGAATGGGGCATAAAAATCTACTCAGGATAAATTATTCACAAGCACAGTGGTTAGATAGGTACTGTCAGTCCCTACAAATCTGCAAGTGACAAATAAACTTTTGGAGTCCAGTGACAGTGAAAAAAAAATGATTCTATGTATCTTCACTCCGAATGCCATTGCGAAATTAAAATTAAAAAAATAAATTGTAAATTAGAAACGATTGGCCGAAACATTGAAGCAAAAAAGGTGGAATCAAGTCCAGGATGAACCTAATCCGTTGTACTAATTGGAAAAATTCATAGTTATGCCCATAAAAGTAAAATGCATATGTTAAACATAATAAAAACAGTTCCCGTTATTGGTGAAGAGTGAAGACTAATCTTTGTGTTCAGACTCAAGAAGAGTTCAATTTGACCATTTGATTTCAGGATAATGTGCATTATATCTGCAGCATCGGCTAATCTATGCACATCTTACCCCCAATCAAAACCTATAATCATAAGATAATGCGTAGTTTTCACATTCTAACAGTACAAATTTAGATTGCATTCACATACATTTACATGCACGTTGAAGCTCAATAAACAGAAGTTAAGAAGATGCTTCAATTAAACAAGCAATTAATCACAGCCACAGACAGAGCGCATGGAACATATTTAAATGCAACAGTTCCAAGAACTATCTGGCTTCACGAGAAGACACTCATTCAAGTAGAATTGAACTATTTTAGAACTGAACTATTTCATGAGAAGACACTCATTCAAGTAGAATTGAACTATTTTAGAACATTCAATCAGCCAGGAATCGCTAGAAGACTGAGAAAGCAGGAAGATTCTTTCGAAGAAACATAGATATACATGACATCTTGTAGTTATTATACAATAATCAGTATGCATGAAAGGTAGCAGAAATCAGGCAAAGCATCTGAGACAAGACACGGGTAATATGCATCAACTAGGTTAAAACGCCGCATATCAATATACATCAAAGACCTACCTTTAACTTTTTTATCATAGGAAGGACGGTCCTGCATCATTAAAGATGCTGCATCAGAATTCAGGGGATCCGATGGATTCGGGTATAACAGAAGTTGTGGGAGAAACACTTCAAAGACGTTCACTAGGTCTGCAAGAAAATTAAAATAAATTAACAAAGCTAATAAGAATCATTGTTGCTCAACATTTGATGGAGACTAAACCACTGTAATACTTACCAAACATGGGACTCCAAGACTGATTGATAACATCTAAGCACACAGAGCCTGACCTGGAACATGGAACAAATCTTTACATCGTGTTGAGGACATTTAATCCAGAAAGAGTAGATAGCATCAAATAGACAAAAATCAAGGCACTCAAAGTATAATAGTCCCTGAACTCACATCTCATCAACATTTGGATGGTAAATCTTATTGGTGAAACCAATAGAAGGAGATTTATACGGATAAGCATCTGGAAGCTCCACCCGGACCTTCCAAACACCTCCTTCATAAGGACCTTCCATAAAACATGAAACCGCATGACTGAGTGAACAAGCAATCGATAATAACTGAATGTGAACAACCGCCTTCATGTTACATTTCAAAATGACAAGATCAGCATATAACAGGCTCAGTGGCTCCTTGCACAATGACAAGATCATCATACATAACATCCAGGCACGATTTCGAAACAACTCCACTTCTATAAACGTATTAAATGCACATAACCAACCGAAATTCTACAAGTAAATTAACACTGTCAAATCCAAAACAACCAAATTCCAGTAACACAATGACTTTCAACACGAATACAGGTTCAGTTAAGATTCGATAACTCTCAAATTCCAGTTTTAAGGTCAACATTACAGAGTCATAACCATTCAAACACTGAACCACAGGCTACTATAAACTAATCAACAATAATAAGAGGGAAAAGTATTACTCAAGCAAAATAACAGTAATAGACTAATAGGTATGTAAAACACTAAAACCTAACTCAGATTCAATCCAATATGTCAAATAAAGAGAATACAAGGAAGAAAACATAATAAATAATAAATAAATAAGAGAGTATTACTGTCTTTGGGGCCATGGAATTGGACAAAGAACTCTTGCATGCCGTCATTAATCGTCTCCACCTTATAGTCGGTCATCATCCTAAGAGGAAGACGATCAAAACCAAGTAGTAATTAATACAACAATTTAGAAGATAAGAGTATGGGCAATCGAAAAGTGTGAAATGTGAGTTACAGTTTCATCAAATCCATCTCACGGCGTTTGCTCGGAGAAGACATGATTGTTGATTAATCTGTTTGATAATCGTGTGTTCCTTTATCTGCTTGCTTCAATTGTTGTCTGTAATTTTTGGCTGAATTTGCAGTATTCTTCTTCTTCTTCTTCTTCCTTGACTACAACAGGTACTGTTTTTTGTATCAATTTATCAAACTTATGTATGTACAGTACAGTATATAAAAGTACTTATTCTCAACAGCTTTTAATAATTAAGGGAGGAGGAGAGTGACACACACGCCTTTGAAGTGGGTTTTCAACTCCCTAGCCCAATGAGCTATCAAAATTTTAGACCCGCTTGGGCTTCTATTAAATACTAGTAAACCAGCCCATACCATCGATTACAATTTCATATGAATCTGATCAAAGTGATGTTCCTGGATTTACAAGAACGCATGTCTCACTTCATCTTGAGGTACCTATACATATATTTTTTTTTATTATAGATGTTTGTTGCACTCAAGGCCTGACTATTGAGTTGTAAACCCGATTTTTGTTTATATGTTGTAGAAATTTCACCCTCGAGGTTTGTTGTTGCATACTAGTTTGAAACATAACAGACATATTCTCCAAAAGATAAAATTGTTACATCTCCCCTTTCAATTTTATCCCCAAATTATTAGAACCACGTAAACGCAAAAGACCATGGACAACCGTAATCTTCTCACTTGCGATATCCCATTAGCAATCATCCGGTTATTTTTATTTTTGCGTGTTTAATTATTTTAGCGCAATTTTGCTCCGTGTTGCTTTATTTTAGTCCATTCATGATGTTTATGAGTAATTACTTTGTTTGATTCTTTGTTTGATTCAGGTGTGCTTTGGCATGCATGTATGAATTAAAACACTTGGTCAAATAAGTAGTCATATGTATTAAACATGTTGAAATTAATCTTAAACACAACACCATCCTTGATTGAGAGGTGAGTGAGAGAACCTTGACTATGCAGTCCTCAGGCAAATCGAAGCAAAACTTCCCCTTTTCCTTTATTCTTTTCGCTAATTGTCCGTCATCCGGCTTGCTATGCATGTTTTGTCTCTCTATCTTGTTGAAACTTAGGTGAATTTTTCCTTTTTAGTGTAAGTTTAGGTTAATGTGTATTGTGTTACATTCCAAGTGATTTTATTCGTAGATACAAGATAAACAAAATCTTGATATATTTTATGTATTTGGATCCCAATCACACCTGTTACATAAGATTTCTATCGAAAATATATTCGTAGAGAAGGCACATAAGATGAAAGAGAATGGGAGACTAAACAGATTGATGACACAAAAGGAGTTCCACATTGCATACAACAATGGAAATGGAGAACATAACAATGTCGGGGAAAGCTCTAGAGACGGGCGGAAAGGGTGAGAAACCCAAACCAATATGAAGAAGCCAGTGTACAAAATCATACTAATATCGATCTCAATAACCCTTGTCTTTATTCCATTCACTAATTTTTTCTCCCCCGTCATCGCTATGTGTCTTTTGTCTCTCTATTTTGTTAAACTTTAGGTGGATTTTCCTTTTTATTGAAAGTGTAGTCGAATGTTTTGTCTTGCTAATTTTATTATATCACAAGTGATTTTATTCATAGCTATAAAATAATGAAAATCTTGATATATTTTATGTATTCGAATCACAATCACACCTAAGCGCATAATAATTAAGCTTTCTATAGCAACATGTATTAGTAGAGAAGACATAACAACATGTATTAGTAGAGAAGGCATGCAAGATAAAAAAAAAAAAGAAAGAAAGACTTAACAGAAAGCTCTATATGGGTCGAAAGGGTGAGAAATTCAAACCAATATGAAGAAGCCAATGTACAAGATCATACTATTGTTCATCCCAATAAGAAGTGTTGTTTAGAGTGGACTTTGAAACTACGTGAGAAGTTCATGGATGCGGTCAAACATATTGGAGAGTTGAGCGATTGAACCTTGGCTATACAATCCTCATGCAAATCGAAGCAAAATCTCCCCTTTGCCTGTATTCTTTTTGCTAATTTTCTGTCCCCCGCCATTGTTATTTTTGTTCAGTCTCTCTACCTTGCTTAAAGTTAGGTGATTCTTTCCTTTTTAGTGTAAGTTTAGGTGAATGTATTATCTTGGTAATTGTGTTACATTGCAAGAGATTTTATTCGTAGATACAAGATAAACAAAATCTTGATATATTTTATGTATATATTTGGATCCCAATCACACCTGAACGCATAACATTTCTATGGAAAAATATATTAGTAGAGAATGCACGTAAGATGAGAGAGAATGAGAGACTAGACAAATTAATGACAGAAAAGGAGTTGCACATTGCCAACAACAATGGAACTGGACAAGAACATAACTATGATGGGGAAAGCTCTAGATGGGCGGAAAGGGTGAGAAATCCAAACCAATGTGAAGAAGCCAGTGTACACGATCATACTAATATCGATCTCAAGAACCATTGTCTTTATTCCATTCACTAATTTTCTCTCCCCCGCCATTGCTATGTGTCTTTAGAGTCTCTATCTTGTTAAAATTTAGGTGAATTTTTTCATTTTAGTGAAAGTTTAGTTGAATGGTTTTGTCTTGCTAATTTCATTATATCGCAAGTGATTTTATTCATAGCTATAAAATAATGAAAATCTTGATATATTTGATGTTTTCGGGTCGCAATCACACCTAAGCGCATAATAATTAAGCTTTCTATGGCAACATGTATAAGTAAAGAAGACATGACACCATGTATTAGTAGAGAAGGCATGCAAGATGAAAGAGAGAGAAAGACTTAGCAGATTGATGGCACGGAAGTTGTTGCATATTGCCCAAAACAATGGAACTGGACAGGAACATCACTATGACGGGGAAAGCTCTAGATGGGTGGAAAGGGTGAGAAATTGATACTAATATGAAGAAGCTAGTGTACAAGATAATACTAATATCAATCTCAAGAACCCTTGTCTTTATTCATTTCACTATTTTTCTCTCCCCCGCCATTGCTATTTGTGTTTTGTCTCTCTACCTTGTTAAAATTTAGGTGAAAATTTTCCTCTTTAGTGAAAGTTTAGTTGAATGTTTTATCTTGCTAATTTCATTATATCGCAAGTGATTTTATTCATAACTATAAAATAAAGAAAATCATGATATAATTCATGTATTCGGATCGCAATCACACTCACACCTAAACGCATAATAATTAAGCTTTCTATGGCAACATGTATTATTAGAGAAGGCATGATAATATGTAACAATAGAGAAAACATGCAAGATGAAAGAGAAAGAAAGACTTAACATATTGATGGCACGAAAGGTGTTCCATATTTCCCACGACAATGAAACTAGACAAGAACATAACTATGATGGAGAAAGCTCTATATGGGTGGAAAGGGTTAGAAATTCAAACCAATATGAAGAAGCCAACGTACAAGATCATACTATTTTTTATCTCAAGAAGAGTTGTTCTTTAAAGCGGACCTCAAAATTACATGAGAAAATTTAAGGATGTGGTCAACTGAATTGGAGAAGAAAGAAAGTATCATAGCCTTTCTTTTACTTCCACATGACGTGTAATAAGTAGCTATAACTTGATAGAAATTTCTCTCTGATATACAATGACATATGAATCTGACCAATTAACTACGTGACAACCAAGATGTTCTTCAAACCAAAACCTTGAATTGATGGATGTTCTTGGACTTACAAGAACGCAGGTATCAAGTCATCTTAATGTACATATACCTATTTTTTCTCATTATGATGTTTGTTGCACTCCAAACCAAAACATTGAATTGATGCTATGTATTCGGATCGCAATCACACCTATGCGCATAATAATTACGCTTTCTATGGCAACATGTATTAGTATAGAAGGCATGACAACATGTATTAGTAGACAAGGCATGCAAGATGAAAGAGAAAGAAAGACTTAACAGATTGATGGCACGAAAGGTGTTGCATATTGCCCACGACAATGAAACTAGACAAGAACATAACTATGATGGAGAAAGCTCTATATGGGTGGAAAGGGTTAGAAATTCAAACCAATATGAAGAAGCCAATGTATCAATCTATGTCTCTCTCTCTCTGTTTGCTTACACTCCATCGATACCGGCACCGATTAACCTAAAAGAAAAGTAAAGGAAAGATGTCTGGTATGCCGAGTGACGTTTACTGGCAAATACTCCTCCGTATGCCAATCGACTCTCTTTTCCAGATCATACTATTGTCCATCCCAATAAGAGGTGTTATTTAGAGTGGACCTCAGAATTACATGAGAAATTTAAGGATGTGTGGTCAACTGAATTGGAGAAGAAAGTAAGTATCATAGCCTTTTTTTTTTACATATTTTCACATGACGTGTAATAAGTAGCTATAACTTGATAGAAATTTCTCTCTGATATACAATGCGATATGAGTATGCCCAATTAACTACGTGACAACCAAGATCTTCTGCAAACCAAATTAAACCTTGAATTGATGGATGTTGTTGGACTTACAAGAATACATGTCTCAAGTCTAGATATACATATATTTTCCTTTATAGATGTTTGTTGCACTCCAAACTAAAACTTTGAATTGATGCAATGTATTATGTTCACAATCACACCTAAGCACATAATAATTAAGGTTTCTATGGCAACATGTATTAGTAGAGAATGGATGACAACATGTATTAGTAGAGAAGGCATGCAAGATGAAAGAAAATGAAAGACTTAATAGATTGATGGCACGAAAGGTGTTATTATGCGTGTTTATTTTGCAACATTTTGCAATAGCACATTAGCAATCATCCCACTATTGTTATTATGCTTGTTTGTTTTGCGCAATTTTGCGTTGTGTTGTTTTAGTTTAATCCATTCATGATGTTTATGAGTAATCACATGCTTCAATAAATAGTAAGCTTACGATGACTCCGTTGTTTGATTTTGGCTTGGTTTGGCATACATGTGTGAATTACAACACTTCACTAAATAAGCTGTGTTATGTCTTGAACATGTTGTGATTAATTATAAACCAAAGGAAGTCTCTTTTCCTTATGGCTCTGTCTAGTGGTGGGCCATTCCTAGCCCATGTGGTGAAACATAAGAGAGAAAGAGAAAATCTTTCTTCTATTCACACTTCCTTTGTAGGGGTGAATGATAACCTTAGCTATGCACTCCTTAGCCAAATTAAAGCAAAACATCTCATTTGCATGTATTCTTTTCGCTAATTTTCTCTCCCCCGCCATTGATCTATCCGTTTTGCCCCTTATCTTGTTGAAATTTAGGTGTATATTTTCTATTTGGTGAAAGTTTAGGTGAATGTTTTGTCTTGCTATATTGCGTTATAGTACATGTGATTTTATCAAAGCTATAAAATAAAGAAAATTTAGTATACTTTAAAAATTAAATATAATTCTATATATTCGGTATAATTATTACATCTCCAATTTCAATTTTATCCCTATATTAGACAATATCATAAACGCAAAAAAACTTTGAACAACTGCAATCTTCTAACTTGCGATAGAAAATTCGCAATCATCCGCCTATCACTATTTTTTTATTTTTTTCGAAATTTTATTTTGTGTAATTTCACTTTATCCCATGTAAGATGTTTATGATTAATCACAACAAACATGGTCTTCTGCCATTGATTACTTCACTTCCATCTTTGCAAATCCCAATCAAATGATGGATACTGAAATTTTGGAAAACATTCCAAGGATGGTAACTGAGGAGCAGAATTCCTTTTTGTGTTCTCCTCCCTCCAAAGAAGAGATCCAGTCTGTGGTTTTCTCCCTCAAGCCTGACTCTGCAGCTGGCCCAGATGGGTACTCTGCTCACTTTTTTCAGACTTGTTGGGATTTTATCCAAGATGATGTGATTGAAGCTGTAGCAGACTTCTTTCAAGGAGCTGAAATCCCTAAGAAGTTTGCACACACTTTGATTGCACTCATTCCAAAAAAAGAATCCCCTTTCTTGTGGTCAGACTACAGACCAATTAGTCTCTGCAGCAATATGCAAAAGATCATCTCTAAATTGCTCAATGACAGACTAGCCACCTTTTTACCCACTTTGATCTCTGAGAACCAGTCTGGTTTTCTGAAAGATAGAGCCATCACTGATAACATCTTGTTGACCCAAGAATTGGCTCTCAATGTTGACAGAAAAGTTAGAGGCTCTAACTTGATTCTCAAGTTAGATCTTATGAAAGCTTATGACAGAGTAAACTGGGAATTCTTATTCTCAGTTTTGGATTCTTTTGGTTTCTCTCCCATTTGGGTAGCTCTGATTAAGAAAATTGTTACCACAAGCTACTTCAGTATCCTCATTAATGGAGAAGCTTGTGGTTTCATCTCTGCCACTCAAGGCATCAGACAAGGAGACCCTTTGTCTCCTGCTCTCTTTGTTTTGATGAATGAGGTTCTTTCTAGAGGGCTAAACAAGCTTTTTGCTGAAAATCCCAATCTCTATTTTCATGTGCCAAAAGGGATTCATATATCACACCTGGCTTATGCAGATGACTGCATCATTTTTACCAATGGGCACAAAGACAATCTTGCCAAAATCCAGTTGTTCCTATCTCACTATGAAATCAACACCAATCAGAAATTTAATCTTCAAAAAAGTGGTTTCATAGTTGGGAAGAGAGCTAACTCTGAGGAAATTTCTAGCTTTCTTGGTATGCCTACCATGAGTTTCCCCTTCACTTATCTGGGAGCTCCAATCTCCAAAGGTCATAAAAAGAAAATTGCCTTTGAGCCTCTCATTCACAGAATTAGAAGCAAGCTGGCAGGTTGGAATGTTCATTTCCTCTCACAAGGAAGTAGACTTGTCCTCATCAAAAGTGTCCTTCAAGCCATGCCTGTGTATATCACCCAGGTACTCTTTCCTCCTGTTTCTGTTCTTCAGGAGATTGAAAGAATTTTGGCAAGGTTCCTTTGGGGATCAACCTCTACTGACATAAGAACTCATTGGGCTAAGTGGCATTCTATCTGCTTTCCTACCTCTGAAGGAGGTCTTGGTATCCATAAGATCTCTGATATGTGCACTGCCTTCTCCTACAAGTTGTGGTTCAAATTTAGAGAAATGAATTCCTTGTGGGCTAAGTTTATGTATGCTAAATACATGGATAAAGCCTCTCCTTTGGCCATTAGCCCTAAACCCTCTGATTCCTTCATTTGGAAAAGAATGTGCAGTGTACATACAAATGCACAAGATCAAATGGCTTGGAAAATTGGTAAAGGGATTCTTTTTTTCTGGTGGGATGCTTGGCTTTTGCCAGAGGGTAACAAGCTCTTGGATGTTGGGACCAACATCATAAATCCCTCTTCTCTGGTTTCTGACTGGTGGAAAGAGGATGGATCCTGGGATTGGGATAAGTTGAGAGAGGCATTGCCTCTTCACATTGCTGGTAAAATCTTTCTGTCTGACTCTGGTCATGATAAGGTAGCTCTCCCCATGTGGAAACTTGCTTCTGATGGAAGGTTTTCCACTGCCTCAATAAGGAATGTATTTAGAGAGCATAGAGCTTCTAATCAGATTTTCAATCTATTATGGAGCTCTCACATTACTCCCACTATTTCCATTTTTTGCTGGAAAGCCTTGCACAATTGGCTTCCTGTTGATGCTATTATGCAACATAGAGGCTTGACCACTGTTTCTAAATGTCAATGCTGCAGAAATGTGGAGACTATAGCACATGTCTTAATTCACAATCCTGAAGCTAGAAAAGTCTGGCATTGGTTCTCTAACATGTTTAGTGTCCAACTAATTGACAACCAGAACCTTTTGAATAGGTTTATTACTTGGTTTAACTCCACTGATCATGTTAATTCTGGTCATATTAGAGTGCTTGTCCCCTTAGTTATAGCTTGGTTTTGTTGGAAAGCTAGGAACTTAGCAAAGCATGAGAATGTGAGTATTTCTGCTAAAAAAATCATTTGGGATGTCCATGAATACTTAAGGATTGGTCATGCTGCTAAGGCCATGAATTACAGTCAATGGACTGGAGATAAAAGTATTGCTGAAATGTGGGATATGTACATTGTTCCCAAGAGGGCCAAACCTTGGTGTCTGGTTAGATGGCTAAGACCTGGTGATGGTTGGATTAAGCTAAACTCTTATGCTTCTTTCTCCAACAATGCAAATGTTGCTGGAATAGCGTGCATAGCTAGAGATTCTGATGGTAGGTTTGTTTTTGCTTTGCAGGAGTGTGTGCATGCTACTAACACTTTCTATGCTGAACTTTATACACTTATAGAAGGTTTACAGTATGGCATCACTAAGGGGCACAATCAAATAATTGCTGAAACTGACAATTCTTCTATTTGTGCTTTTCTTAACTCTGATTTACAGCAGGTGAACTGGAGTTGGTACCATTTAGTGGTTAAATTCCTGAATTTGAAAGGTACAGCTAACATTATTGTGCAGCACATATTCAGAGAAGGTAATACTGTGGCAGACACTTTGGCAAAGGAGGCAAGCCTTGGGGTAAGACATGGTAAGTACCCTGATCTTACTCAATGTTCTAGAGCAGTTAAAAATGCCATGTATTCTGATAGAAGTGAGTATCCTTACCTTAGAATACCCAAATGAGTGTACACATTACTATGATTTCTGAAAGGGCTCATGTCAGTTTGGTAACCAATTCTAACCAGCTTGGACATACTTTCTATAGCAAAGCTTTGTATGCTACTTTAGACCTACTGATCAGGGTCTCCTCTTGGCAATCTCTTGATAAGCTCACTTCTTGTACTCCTAAGTTTTCTTTACTTGGTTTGTGCACCCCTTTCCACAGACCAACTTTTGCTCACTCTGATCATACAAGCATAACATTGTGCATCACTTGCACCCTTGCACCGAATAAGATTGGAAAATCAGTAAACTCTCTTGAAAATCACTTTGATAAGGTGGTCTGGCACACTGAGGAGAAAAAAGGCTGGCTGATGGAGTTGAAAAAAGAAGTGGAAAAAAGAAAAAACAAAAAAAGAAAAAGAGAAAAAAGAAAAAAGAGAAAAAAGAAGAAAAATGGAAAAGCAACTGTCAAAACAAAAAAGAGTGAACTTCAGAAAGCTTGGAAAAAAGGAGAAACTGACTTTGGTAACTTGTTGGTGCCTCTTTCTACCACTTGTTTATATTTTCAAAATAATGCACTTGATGGTTACTTTGTTCATCCTATCTCTGGATACCTGTATGATCCGCCCCTTGTTGGTTATAAACTGATTTTGATGGAAGAAATAGGGAGGCAGATGGAGTTGAAAAATGGATGGCAGGAGGAAAAAAGAATAAAAAAGAAAAAAGGAAAAAAGGAAAAAAAAAGAAAAAAAGGAAAAAAGAAGGATGTAAGAGATAAGACTCATTCTGATATCTCTGATGGTAAGTTTTTTGTGGGTTTGATGGGGTTGTTTAGTGGCAAGATTGATTTGTATGCCTTTATCTTTTATTTTGCCATTTTTTCTGTTAATGAAAAGAAGCAAAGGCACCTCTTGATTAACTGCTGCTTACTCACATTTGGAACTTTCTGCTGGTTTCTCATGTTTTTAAGGGGAGCATTTTTGAGTCAGTTGTATTTGCTTGAAACGGAGGGATCAGGCAAAGCAACTCCACCCAAAAATTGCATACATTCTGTTTGGAGAAGGGTAAATTTGGTTAGGTTATTCTTGGTACCTCTCTCTAAGGTTTTTGACATAATTGCCTTGGTTTTATTCTATCAAAGAGCCCTCCTCTTTGTACTTTCTCTTTTGGTAACACTACACACTTTTGCACCCAGGTATAGTGTCTGCATTTTCTATTGGTCTTTAAGTTGCAAGGAACATTTGTTTGTTCCTTTGGCAGGTTCTCTCTTTTTGCTACCTGTCTTCTCTTTTGTAACTCTGACACCTGGCTATTTTGGCACTGAAGGTGGTGTTGTTTCTTTTGTTTATATCTATGTTAAAACTAGGATTGATAGGTAGGTTAGGCGTGGTTGCTGTGCTCTTGGTTTACACTGTATTACTTACTAGAACTGCACAAAGCATGTTTGCTTCAGCCACTGTAATTAAGAAAGACTTTTTGTGGAGATTTTATTGTTTGAACAGTTCGGATATCTGGAATCCAAAGGATCATCATGATCTGAAACTCTGGAAAGACACAACAAGTTTCAGGTTGAGCAAGGACATCGAGTATGGGAACGGGAACAATCAGGAGAAGAACTTTACTAAGCACAACGAAAATGGTGTTGCTCAAAGACTTTGTTTTGAAGAAATACATGGACAACATACAATGCTAACTCAGAGGAAAATGACGTTGACATGTAGAAGCTGGATCTCCTCAAAAAAGAAGACTAATTTGAAATCTTTGAAGAGATTAGAACATGTGTATCCTTTTGTGATGGACTATGTGTGCGACTTACACTTTCGTTTTGTGCCCAAGAAGGCAATCTTGTATGGGGGTTCTTATAAACCTCCTTGAATGATTATTATTATCTATGTATTTATGAGAGCATAGCTCTCTTTTTAAAAAAAAAACAAAATAAAAATAAAAAATAAAAAAAAAATGGTCATATATAAGAAGTTTTAAACGACGAGTAAATATATTAACTTCCTTCCAAGGACTGATCTTCACTCAAAAATCAAAACCGCTAGAAATCGGGTTCGTATGTTTTCTGACTTACCGGTTTTCACCGGTTCCAACAGTTTCAGTGACCCGGTAAATGGCAGTGTTAGATGCCTATAGGACCGTTCCAAAACCGGATTTCCCGGTCGAACCTGCTTTCTATTAATAAAGCATATAAATGGCGGTGTCAACTCAACCCTCTTCTCTACTGTGTATATATATATATATATCCAGCAAACTCACATATCTCCAACATAAATTACAGACGATGGGTAACTTCATTACTTTCCCTGCCCCCTCGTTAAATCTGGAAAATAATTATAAAAAAAAAAATGAAAAAAATTGGAAGGAAGTTAATGTTAGCTGATAAGCTATTGTTTAATTTCAGGAGATAAATTTAGACCTGGGAAGAAATTCAAGTTTTCCAAAGAGGAATACAGAGCTATAGTTCCAGATGACAACCAATCTCATTTCGGAGACGATGATGACGATCGCGATGGTAATCACCTACCTGTTCACTCATTCATTCTTCTTCTGTAATTTTTGTCAATTTTGGATTGAAATTGATTGAATTTGTTCGTTCGGAATCTTTAAAGGCGAGGGCAAAAAGAGGGATTTTACAAAATTGGAACTTAAACCCGATCACCCTAATCGGCCCTTGTGGGCCTGTGCTGACGGTCGGATTTTCCTCGAAACTTTCTCGCCGCTTTACAAGCAGGCCTATGATTTCCTCATCGCTATTGCCGAACCTGTTTGCAGGTATTCACTGTTTGTTTATTCTACTCATGTAGATTTTGATTGTACTGGTATATTAGTATTAGACAAGATTTGTATGTAGTAGTATATCACCTGCCCTTGTTCATGAAAATGGGATTGCAGCTTATGATATGCTACTTAAAATTTGATTTATAAGGTTATAAGTAAATGCTCCTAAATGTGATAAAGAAGGTTATAAGTAAATGCTTCTCAATGTGATTATCATTGGCTTGATTTGTTGGTTTCTCTAAACAGACCTGAATCGATGCATGAGTACAACTTGACCCCACATTCACTATATGCTGCTGTCTCGGTGGGTCTTGAGACCGAGACAATTATATCTGTTCTGAATAAGTTGTCTAAGACGAAGCTTCCAAAAGAGATGATTGATTTCATTCATAATTCTACTACCAATTATGGTAAAGTTAAGCTTGTCCTCAAGAAGAATAAGTATTTTGTGGAGTCCCCATTCCCAGAGGCAAGACATCTTGAACTATCTGCTCATGTTATTCAGACAATTGGGGATCATTATAGTTGGATTTTGTTCGCTTACTGTGTGGTTTTCAGGTATTAACAAAGTTACTTAAAGATGAGGTTATTGGGCGGGCTAGATTGGTATCCCACGAGGTATTGTTCATGACCCCCCCCCCCCCCCCCTCCAAACACAAGACCAAGAGATTTGTTTGATATTGTTCAAGATTTGAATTCCTTGTATAGCACTTCTGTATATCTATAAGGTTCAGAGTGAACTTGTTGTTGTTAACTCAGGGAGCTAATGATGGTTTTACAATTGGAAAATCTGCTGCTGAAATTGAAGGCGTACATGATGAATTACTTAATGAAGCTGAGTTGGCAGCTGTAGCTGAAGAAAAGGAAACCCATGCATTTGAAGTTGATCCTGCTCAGGTTGTTTGTTCTTCTGATATTAATTGCAGTTTGGAACTTCATTTATAAATTAGGTTCTTATTTGTTAAATATGTATCAATTTTATTTCAAGCAATATAATATTAATTAGTTTTTCTACAGGTTGAAAATGTGAAGCAACGCTGTTTACCCAATGCTTTAAATTATCCCATGCTTGAGGAGTATGACTTCAGAAATGACCCGGTAAGTGACCATCAGTAACATCTGAAAACAGGAGCCCAGGTTTAAAATAGAGTAATTTCATATCGCTTGCTGAAGCAGCTGATGAAAATATTGCTACAACTTGAGTAGTTCTATCTGTTGGAATATTGCAGGTTAATCCTGATCTAGAGGTTGAATTAAAGCCTCATGCTCAACCACGTCCTTATCAGGAAAAGAGTCTTAGTAAGATGTTTGGAAACGGTGAGGGCTCCCTCTGCCTGTTTGCATTATCATTCAACGTCTCTTGTTTTGTGCATATATTTATCTACTAATTCCCTTTGTGAGTTACTTTTCTTGAAAATAACGAGGCTTTTATGAAGTAGTTGAAGGGTGAGCCCCTCATTTTGAGCTTTGATTAGAAGCGTCATTTTAACTCCTTTGCACGTGTGTTCTTATCGTCTACACTTGAGCATTTCTCATGCAATAGAGTTGACATAGTTTTTAAAAAGCAGAATTTCTTTAATGTTGTTTGAGTTGTTCTCTATACGTTTTCCTGGAAGCTCTGTGTTATTAAAGTTACGCATACCAAGTCAATCTAAGAGTTGCTCGCGGTGGTCTATATATATGTATAGTAGATCGTTTCTATGATTCCATTTATGCTTCGTGCCATAGAGCTTATTTAAACTGCCATCTGATCAAATGTTTGTTTCTGAAGAGGGAGGTGGGGGAATCTAAATGTTTTTTTTATGTGCTTCTGATTTGTGTATTTCTTTATTTCAGGCAGAGCTCGATCTGGCATCATTGTGCTACCATGTGGTGCTGGTAAGTCTTTAGTGGGCGTTTCGGCTGCGTGTAGAATAAGAAAGAGTTGTCTTTGTCTGGCAACAAATGCAGTCTCTGTGGATCAGTGGGCTTTCCAATTCAAGTTATGGTCAACCATAAAAGAAGAGAATATCGTTCGTTTCACATCTGATAGCAAAGAAAGATTTCGTGGCAATGCCGGGGTGGTGGTGACGACGTATAATATGATTGCATTTGGTGGCAAACGTTCTGAAGAAGCTGAAAAGATTATTGAAGACATAAGAAACCGGGAATGGGGATTGCTTCTCATGGACGAGGTAATCCCCTTTTATGTGTGGTCATAATTTTTATGCTTATTGGTATGGTTTTGGGGAGTTTGGGTTGATCTTTAGGTCTCTCCAAACTGTAGGTGCACGTTGTTCCTGCTCACATGTTCAGGAAGGTCATCAGTCTCACAAAATCCCACTGCAAACTTGGACTCACTGGTATTATTCAGCATGTCTTTATGAAAGAAATTTCATTACTGTTTTAATTAATCTTGGGTTACGATGAAAGAAGATTGATGTTAACCAACTGTTTTGCAGCAACACTGGTGAGAGAGGATGAGAGGATTACAGATTTGAACTTCCTCATTGGTCCCAAGTTGTATGAGGCAAATTGGTTGGATTTGGTGAAAGGAGGATTTATTGCAAATGTTCAGTGTGCAGAAGTCTGGTGTCCAATGACCAAGGAGTTCTTTGCTGAATATCTGAAGAAGGAAAATTCAAAGAAGAAACAAGTAAGTTTTATTCAGAAGACCATGTCTATTGACACCCTAATCCTTCTCAAGTCAGCTATGATTAGAAGTTCAATTATAGCTACTTTAATCATTCACTAGGTGATTTAAACTTCCAAATTTTTAGAATTTGACGCTGCACATAAAAACAGCTTTACAGTAGAATCCTTTATCAATGTGTAATAAAATACTTTGTTTGGGGGGGGGGGGAGTGACAAATTTTATAGCTGGAATTTTCATGTTCCATTTGGTGATTTTTTTTTTTTTTTTTTGAAACATTAAATCCATTGAAGCCCAAGTGTAATGTACAAAGGTAAGAGGGGAATACCCCAATATGTACAAGTATCCAACAATTTCCTAGAATACGCTGAAACCCCTACTAGTCATCGCAACTAGAGGAAGGAAAACAGAGGGACAAGGTTACAGACTCTAGTACAAAACCATGATCCATAAACCTCTCAAACAATTGAAAATCTATGGCTAAACAGACCCATCAGACTCCAGGTAAACCATTTGGTGATTGTTTGTTCAGCTTTATCTTGTGTTCAGATGGTCTTTCTAATTATATTGTTGCTAGTAATTATCCACCATCAAATTGGTTTTGTATAGAAGCTTTTGGGTAATACTATAATGTATCCTTGGCAATGATCCTCTGCTTTCATGCTACAGAAGTAATGTCATGTATTACTTTCTTCACCAATACGTTTTTTTTTTAATCGAAGAGTTCAGCTAGTAATTCATTGCATTAATCATTCACTTAGCTCTCAAAGAATCTTTTGTTTTGTCCACTTGACATTGCCTCCTCTAACCTCCTCCTCTTTTAGGCTCTTTATGTGATGAATCCAAACAAGTTTAGGGCATGTGAGTTCCTTATAAAGTTCCATGAAGAAAAGCGGGGCGATAAGATAATAGTTTTTGCTGACAATCTTTTTGCCTTGACCGAGTACGCTATGAAATTGCGGAAACCTATGATCTATGGTGCCACCAGGTTTGTGCATTTTCACCTGTGCTATGAGATGATGTGCTATTTGAGTATCCTGTATCTCATGTTTTTGGTGTCCATTTTGTAGCCATCCTGAAAGAACAAAAATCCTTGAAGCATTCAAAACCAGTCGAGATGTGAATACCATTTTCCTTTCAAAGGTATGTCCCATGCAGTTTCTGTGCTCAAGAAACAATGCTGGTTGATGTGCAACCAATGCATCCCTTCTACTTCTTTTCGCAGTGTTCTATATCTGCTCATCACGGGGTGCAGGATGTAATATGGTTCCTGTGTTATGCAAATGTGTTCACATGCTAGGAACATGATTGGTTTTTATGTCCTATACTGAACTTGAAATTCGTGCAACCTTATATGCTTGGATTCTGTTTTTGGCGGAAATTACACCGTTCATAAGTGTATTAACTGGATCTACATGCCCAGTTATATCGGGGTACCCATGGATATGTAGATCCACAAGAACCATCTTGTGGGCATTATTATGCCTTACGAATTATGAGCAACATTATTTACATCAGACTTTCTATATGTATGTAAATTCGCCACTGGTTTCTATACTTGAAACCACATGATTTGGTCATTGATCATGCTAGTGTTTTCTGGAGCTTATGGAGGACACATTATTTCTCATGATTCCTTTGACTTATGCCCATTGACCTTGTCGTACTGTGTTTCTCTTTGATGTTGTAGAATTGATGTGCTGTATAAATTATCGTGATACTAATACTTCCCTGTACAGGTGGGAGACAATTCTATAGATATACCAGAGGCAAATGTGATCATTCAAATTTCATCCCATGCTGGTTCAAGGCGTCAAGAGGCCCAACGTCTCGGACGTATTCTGAGAGCCAAGGTAACATATTCTTGGTCTCTCTTAACATTTGCTCAGATTTTTGGATTTTCATCATTAGTTGAGGGGCAATGAATGTGTTAGGAATTATCCCTGTCAATTTAGGCTTTTGGGTGAGGTATGGGTTTAGTGTGGTAGGCTTCCCACCTATTTACCACCCACCTATTTACCACCCATTTATAAATGGGTGTAAATAGATGAGGTAAACCTAATAACCCCATTTACTTTTTTTTCTTTTTTTTTTTCTTTTTCTTTTTAAAAGTAAAACAAACCGTTAACACTTCATAGAAAAAAAGAAGTTAATAGCTGATTGAGCATAGCAGCTGATCAGAACAAAAATAGACATAGTGTGGTCAATACAACGGATGATAACTGATTGAGGCATTTCATCGAACATGTAAATGGCAAGAGATTAACACTTCATCCACGCAACCAAATTCAATAATTCACTGAAATTAAGAAACAGAGGGGAAGGGGTTTCATTCCCCACCATAACAAAAAACTAGTTTCACTTCTCCCAAATCCTGAAGAACTCCATCCAAAATAATTATCTGACCCGCCTCAATCAATCCAAGCTGTCCAGCAGAGATAAAATAAAGTTTCTCCCAATTTTTCATTTAATGAATCAAATGTTTAGCAAATGTCTCACCGTGGAGTGTGGAATTGAGAAGACATGAAGAAGAAGAAGAAGACGAAGAGGCTTGGATTGTAAATGTGATAAGGTAAGCTATTCAAAGGTGTGAAGATTTGTATTGAGTGAGAGAGGATTTAAGCCTATTAGGTGCCTATTTACCCTATTAAGAAAACTATCTAATTAGGTTGTTAACAGGTGTAAACTAATTAAATCCATTTATCAAATGATTAGGCTTAGGTAGGCTTTTTTGAGTACGGGCTTTGGCCCATTATGATAGCTCTAGTTAGGAATATACATTTGTTTCGAGGAAGACGATGGCAATGGCAAGACTTATGTACATGATAATATTAATAACTGTGATGATGTTTTTGCATAGTAATAGTATAAAAATAAAGTTCTCTTGACTTTTAAGTGGCCTTGCTGTGTACTACTGTTTTTAAAAAAATGTCAGATGTGGAAATGATTATGTTTACCTGAGAGGAGTGAGTTCAGATGGAGACCACGTATAATTTGATTTATATTGGCACTTGCATTATCTAATTTTAAATTGCCAATAGGGGAAGCCACAGGACCGAGTAGCAGGAGGCAAGGAGGAGTACAATGCATTTTTCTATTCACTTGTATCTACAGACACTCAGGTACGGAAGTCCTCCTTTTGTCCATATCCTGTGAATGTTCACAGTAACCTCTAGTTCCGTAGATTTAACTTAATTTCATGCAGGAGATGTACTACTCTACAAAAAGGCAGCAGTTTTTGATTGATCAAGGTTACAGCTTCAAGGTAAGAGTGTTTGCTAGCTTGTTGAAAACTTACGTTCTTCCATCTTGAGATAAATTTGTTATGTTCTCTTCCTGTTTGCATATAAAACTTGTTATTCTTATATATCCCATCTTCTAAACATTCTGGTGTAGCAAAACGAGAACGGAAACATCCATTCTTCTAAAGGACTTAAATTTTGATAATTGGAAGTGCTAGCTCATAGAGTTAGAACTGCATGCCAAAAATGGGTATATTGGTACTGGTTTTTGTAAATTGTCAACTGCATCTAAACACTTGTGTGTTATTGCAGGTAATCACGGGCTTGCCGCCTCCCGATGAAGAACACCGACTGAGTTATGGGGAACCTGGGGAACAAAGGAAACTTCTTTTAAAGGTCGACGTTGTCTACTCGTGTATATTGGGTTACTTCACTTTTCCTAGAATGCTTATAGACTGTTTGTTTTATTCATTACAGGTGTTAAACGCTGGTGACGATTTAGTTGGTTTGGAGCAACTAGAAGAAGATGCAGATGATATTGCTCTCCAAAAGGCCCGTCGCTCAGGTGGCTCCATGAGTGCAATGTCTGGAGCTAAAGGAATGGTTTACATGGAATATAGGTATGAACCTCTTACGGACTTTTGAAATACTTTCATTTGTTTTCCGGAGCGAGCTTATTTACATGTGAGTTTGTTGCAACTTGCGAAAGTGTAGGCTACGATGGTTTGACTGAACTTAGTTTGAAGTTATACCAGGAACTGTAAAATGTGATGAAAAGTCAGACACCATGTATTAACGTAGTAATATGCTTTTAACTCCATGGTTGAACCTTACAGCATGTCGTTATTTTTATGGTTTCCTTTACTTCCTTTCCCGTTTCTGGAATTTTACTATCTGGAATTTTACTATCGGTGGCTGATTGAAATCTGGCTTTCGTTGCAGCACGGGGCAGAGAAGGCCACATGGCCAAACAAAGAGCAAGCCTAAAGATCCAGCTAAGAGACACCAGCTGTTCAAGAAACGGTTTGTGTGATCAATTGCAACACTGAAAATGAGTTTTTCTTTGGACACTAGTTTGGCTGAGCTGGTAGTTTCACATTGTCAATGTACACGTAGAATAGCTTTCCTGTTATTTTGACTTATTAGAACTTTTCCAGCTTGTAAACAAATGAAGTTGCTGCACCGGTGACAATTTATGCCCTTGTATTTTTCATGTATTTCAAATAACTTTTCCAAGGTAAAGAATCTATGATTGAATATAGACACTTTTTCTTATCATGGCCCTTTTTAGTTATGGGATTTTCTGTGGTTAGGTAGTGTTGTAATTGACCTGATGTTAGGTTTCATAGTACCATTTGCTGTTGTTGCTACTCGACCTCTCTCCCTCATAATTCTGCATTTCAGCTAAACTATATATGAAGGTGAATTAGAATTAGAGAAAGTTGATGACCATGCCTTCCTCTTTGCTTTCTGGTCAGCGTGTTAGGGAAGATGGGTTGATCAGAGGTTATACTTGCTTGCAAGTTGTGAGTCGTGAGTCTCGTGACCAACCTGAAACAATAATGGAATTTGGAGCATTTGTATTTTTAGATGTAGCTTCAACGTTGATGTTTGGAACCATATTTTGGCATTCGTGGGGGTATAATTGTGTGTTGAATAGGGGATCAAGATGAGACGTTAGATTTCCAGTGTATATATGGTTGGACGGTCATATTCTGGCGTCTTGGTTTGCCTGCTAATGTTGCGCACGATCTTTTAGTAGCTTGTAAAATTTGCTAGTAGCGTATACAGGTGAGCTCAAATGGATGGGATGCCGGTGTTCAGGGGCTGGTTAGGCGCGTCCGGGGGAAGGGGAATAAAGCAACAATTCTTTGGGGGGGGGGGGGGGGCTGAGAATTATGATAGAATAGGTTGCTAGTAGTTATGCTATCTCTTTTTTGTCTTGGTTTTATGGTTAGTCTGGACTTCGATCAACTCTTTGTACTTGAACGGTTTTTGAAGTTAAATAAGACATTTTTTCACTTCCAAAAATAGTGTTAGTTGTCTGTTCCCTGTTTTCTTTGGTATCAGAAATGCAATGTAAACAATCTATGTAGATGACATAATCTTAATTATTTACTGTACACACAGAAAGAAGCGCATTGATATATAAATACTTGAAAAACTACTAATATTTTTTAACCTCAGAAAATTACAAGGTGTTCCAACTAATCAAGATTTCACTGCTAGGCTTTAATAGTACGTACATGTTCATGATATAGAAGAAATTACACAAGCAAGCTTCAATGCATTTATTTAAACATCCGAGACTACTGTACAGTGCTAAGTGTTAAGTGTTATTATATCAGGAGATGGGAACTGCAATTAGGCCCACTGTTCTGTTTTTGCATCTGTGCGTGTTATATTAGAGATCATTGATAATTATTCTAATTTATTATTTCCTGGGAATATTATGTTAAGAAGTTCTCCCTTTGGAGAGGCAAATTGACATTATAATTTCAAAAGCAGTTGAAACTGTTAAAAAAAAAAAAACCAACCATGTTCCCTACAAATTTAAATAAACGATAAAAAAACCTCACATCAAATATAGACCCCTTCCATTTCTTGCTATAATGGTTTAGGCTTATTAGGGGCTCTTTTGTGGGTTACACATGACATATACATTCCACATGCACCACATAATTGATGAAAAAAAATGAAAATAAAATTAAAAAAATAAAATTATTCGGGGCTTCTTTGGGGGCTACAGATATGAAGCCCCCAAGTAGCTCCAATAATGGAGCCACAAATAAGCACTCTATTGCTAGTGCTCTAAGTTGCAGAATTCATTACCTTAGGAACACAGAAGCACTGACTCATCCTCTGGACAACAATAACGCCCCTCTTCAGTTCCAGGTAACAAATCTTCAACCATCAAATCCGTATTCGTAGTTCATATTATGTTAGTCTACATTCATAATATTCAGCTTATAAAAAAATAAAGCCATAGATTTTCAAGAATCATGTTCCTGAAGATACAATAGTACAAATTAAGAATCAAATCAAAATATACAATAACAAACATCTTTGACGCAATAAGAATTGAAAAAGAGCAGGTTACCGATTGAGATAGTTGGATTGGACAATATATCAAACACCTAGGGCCCGTTTGGTTGCCATGGAAAAGGAAAAATTTTGGGACAAAATGACCCCTTTTCCTTGTTTGGTACATAGGAAAACGAAAAAAGAAATGTTGTTAATTGGTCTGACCGGCTTTTCCTCCAACTCAACCGGAAAAGGCTTTTTTGCAATTTTGTGCACAAAAGTGCAACTCTTTTCCTACTTCCTTTTCCATGGGGAGGGCAGGAAAACGAAATTGGCAAAATTTCCCATATTTTCACATTCCAATTTTGCCCACCAAATCTGAAATGTTATCCCCATAATACCCACAATATGCAATTTAATTACATCCCATCTCTGAAAATCTGAAAAGAAACCCACTTCTTCATCATCATCTTCTTCATAACTTCCATCCGCCACTACCTCCTTCTCCCGCCTCTCCCTCCCCAATCTCCGCTCTCGCCCACTCATCACCGCCGCCAAGCTCCCCTCTCTCCGCCGGTACCGTCAACCCTGACTTCTTCGATTTCGCCGCTACACCTCCCTAGACCCTTACGTCGATGACCTCCTCAACATCCTCGAAGCACTCGGCATCAATTGCGGCACTTACGTCGGCCACTCCGTCTCCGCCATGATCGGCATCCTCGTCGCCATTCGCCGCCCCAAGCTCTTCTCCAAACTCATCCTCATCGGCGCCTCCCCTAGGTAATAATTAATTAGTAGCTCAGGTTGACCTATCCGCTAGATGCAAATCGAGAGTGGCATTGATGGGTTGAGAAATACGGCATTCATTTTGCATATCATTTTGGGTTTCTTTGAGAAATACGACATTCATTTTGCAGATCATTTTGAGAAATGGGAGAGGATTTTGGTTTCTAAATGCCATTTTTTGCAAATCAGCTCCTGAAGTTAGTTTTTTTTTTTAAAGCTAAAATGGATGAACCAGATTTCCTAGTGAATTTTAACAAACCAAACAAGGAAATGTGTAACATTTCCTACTTCTTTTCCTACTTTTGGAGTTGAACCAGATTTCCTAGGAAAAGGTCCTTTTCTTTTTCCTACTTAGAACCAAACGGGCCCCTAGGGTGTGCGTAATACAAAGTAAATAGTATATATTATACATGAATGAAGTTATGAACCAATATTATCATATATACGTACCATTCTATGCTCCAAGGCACCTAAGTAGTCTCTGATCCAGTTGTGCTCCGGTGATCTATTCATACTCGTGCGTGTTTGTCTTTAGTTTAACAGGGATGTTGATTATTCTTTTCCTTTTAGATTATAAATTATTTCAACAAAATATTAAAAAACAACAGTTTATGTGGTTGCGTGTTATCATAGTCTAAGATTGAACCGAGTCCGAGAACATAATGGAGTTCAAGATATGGGGTCTGGAACGCAAACATCTGAAAATGGAACAAACAGTAATAATAAACCGGAGGACAGAGTTTGATTAATTAGAATCTTTATTATTAACATTGCTCAGGTAAAAACGTGTTATAAACCAAAAATATTAATGAAAACACAAATTAGCTATGTTACAGATGGAAGATGTGATGGTAAAGGTATGATGGTCATGGGTTTGAAACCTTGTTGTAGCAATATTTTTCACTTTGGGTGCTTTTTTTGTTTTTGTTTTTAAACTATTACAAATTTGATTATTATTTTCTACTTTTTTGTGTGATTTTTTATTTTTTATAGACTATATTACAAATATAATAATTATTTCTTACTTTGTGTGCATTTTTATTTTTTTAGACTATTACAAATTTTATTATTATTGATCTAAATAAATACAACCCTATAATGTTGATTTTGTGATACGTTATGAAAAATGTATGTAGAAGAAAATGAAGAATGTTCATGACATGTCAAAGGAAGAGCTAAATGAAGAGATTTCCAAACTCGAAGAAAGAAAACTCATGATGAAACGACAAATAGACATCCTAAACGTCAAACTGGATGCAAATCATAAGCTCCGGATTCAGTCCTCAAACATTTGTGCACAAGAATAAGGATAATTAATTTAATCTTAGTCGTCTCTTTACTCAAACTAAAACAATAATATATATATTGCTCTTTAAAAACCACACAAAAGGTGCAGTAGCACAAATCATCAGTTATATGCTAATTTTAAATTTTCTCAAACACATAAGAAACAAAGGACGATGGAGACATTTGAGTTCGAATCATTCACAAGACTACCAGACGACATCCAAAACAAGATCATGTTCATTGCATCTACTCATTGTGTGCATGATTACGGAAGCGTACTCCTTACGTAAGTTATTAAAACTGCAAGTGATTAATATTAGCTGACATTACAAATAAATTAAACACTAATGCTAAACGGAAAAATTGATAGGCAAAAGAAGTACAAGCACATACATCACATTTAAAGGACATAGTTTCTGTTCAGTTGTATTATTTAATTAGTAATTCGTCATTTATCGGTTAGTATATAATTATATTCAATATACTTACTAATCAATAACTATCATTAATTATCAATATACCTTTTTTTTTTTTTTAATTTATTGTTTTGTCTTTTACCTTCTTTTGTTTATTTATGTATTTTGTTACTCTAAATTAATTAATTAATTGTTGATTAGCATATCTTTACTCTTAATTAATTAAATAATTGTTCATTAGCATATCTTTACTCTTAATTAATTAATTGTCTACCATTTTTTTCCTTTTCTTATTTTTTTATATTTGTACAAATATTTGAAAATAATGAAACACACTTGTACATACAAATAAAAACAATATACTCTTATGTAATGAGAAAATTACAATTCTTACACAAATAAAAATGTTCATAAAATGAAAATAGCTACATCACAACATTATTTAATCTCTAAAATGGCGCCACGTATGTTCGATCAAGTTCCTTTCGCATGTGTGTTTTTCAATTTTTTTTAGGATGTATTGTAATATTTTTAATTGTTAGTATTTATTTTAGTATTTATTTTGTAGTATTGTCATTTTAAATTGATACAATGTAATTATAATTAATTAATAATAATGAATATGAAATTAATAATGTAATTTTAAAAGAAATGTCAAAATAAAAAGAAAAGTAGGGGATGAAGAGGAGTAACTGCTGGAGCGGTGGGGTTGAAATTGAGTGGAATGCTGATGTGACAGATTTAAGCCTCAAATTGAATATCAACTGCTCGAGAAAGCCTAAGTTGCTGGTCCAGTATAGGATTTGGGGGCTGATGTGCAAAGACGACTGCCACTAAAATTACTTTTTAAGTTACTACTCCCTCCTATCTTATTTAGTTGTCTTTTTAGAAATTTTGCTATAACACTAATACTTGTCAATTTATGCATAATAATTTATATTAATAGGTTTAACTATCTTTTGTCCCTATATTCACACTACAAGAAATTGGGCCTAAGAGCACTAGTTACACGACTCCTAAAACATACCCCTAACCTAAATTTGAGAGCAAACATAAGAAATTGATTAAAAAAAAAAAAAAAAACAAGCCAACTTCAGGGCTCCTAAACAAGATGGGCCCACATAAATTTGATCCTATATGTAGGAAGGTTGTTAATATATTCTCAAATCTGGCATGGGCGAGTTACTGGTGTAATGCTGAATGAATCTGGTTCTTTAGTTATTGGAGGAACATGTTTCATGTTAAGTGAATTTGGGTTATGTTGATGGGCAATTCGTGCTTTCCTCTGAACTCGTTCTAGGACTTCAATTCGGGAGTGTCCTTCGCTCTTCAAGTGCCTTCCATGGCGCTCCTAGGACCTGAAATATAACTTGGAAGGAGGGGGGTTTGGGCCTCTAGCTAGCCCGGCTTGTCTTGGATCAATTCGGGGGGGCAACTTTACGTGTAAGGAGTTGGTAGACTCCCATAGTAAATATAGTAAGGCTCGCTCCTCTCGACACGCTACTAGGACGACCCTATGTAGGTGAAGGTTACTATTAAGTCCTAGGAGCCTCTACTCTTGTTGGCCCGTCTCTTAGCTGGTGGCTAGTAGGGCATCACCATGTGCTCGGGAGGATAGCGTTTGTACTTCTAGATCGGACATATGGACTTAGGCTATTTTGCCTAGTCTTTTGCCTAGTCGGACCATAATGGTGGGTCGTAGGACCCTTTCATCATGATCGACCCATGACGCCCTAGTACGCTCCTAGGCGCTCTTAAGGACTGGACATATTCCGACACCAACATATGTCCCCTTAGTTTCCAAGTATCTTAGAAGAAGATAGTTGTGGAACTATTAAGTTCAAGTCGGTCTTCTCTTCAATTTTGAAGTATGGTCCAATGTATAAGTGCAAAAAGGTTTTCCTTGGGACCACTATGATTTTCATAATCTTTCCCTCCTCCTATCTCTCCTTCCCCCCTTTTATGGTCCGAGTAGACGGTGCTCGGACCAAGAAAAGAGGTATTTGTATGAGAGGGATTGGATCCGGGTAAGTTATGTATCTTAATAGGCCCGAGGACAGTTTTTGCGTCCGAGGAACCCGAGTCCGGAGACATTCCGTTGTACTCAATTTTATTGATTCCCTCACTTTTTGTTTTGATGTTGTTGCCCGAGGAGCATTCTTACTAGGGTTTCTAATAGAGCATTTGCGCTTGGGGAAGTTCCTCGTAATTTGCGACGCCCTAGGGTAAAACCGTCATTTCATGACGTGGTACAATCTGGTGCGTCCACCTCCTCGAACGTGTGGTCACGATGAGTCGACACGTAGGCGACGGTTCACCTCCCTGTACTACCCTTCTATAAATAGGGGTACTTAGATTCATTTGCTACTTTTCCACAATACTTAACCCAGAGCACTTTATAAGGTCCGAGAATGAAAAAAAAGAGAAAAAGGAAAAGAGGTCGCAAAAGAAAGCTCACTTACTGATAGCAATTGGTAATACGCCTGGAGTAGACGACAAGAAAGAGAGTGACAAGACTTAGAGAAGAACGAAAGTAAGAGAGAACTAGGAGTTGAAGAAGAAGAGAAGAAAATATGGAAGACTTGATTGAGAAAGTGGGTCGTAACCCTAAAAAGGTCACCTCCTTTTATATGTGAAGCATTAATGGAGACGTCCACTCGAGATAGGTGAAATTACTAAAGAGACCCGGCTTCACGTAACGGACGTAATCTTTCACATAAGGTCGCGGTAAAAAACGACGGTCAAACCATCAAAGTAAGTCAGAATGCGTCTATTCACAACAAGAGAACGCGGTGATTTACGAGAGGAAACAGATCGCTAGATTTGAAAATAAGTTCCCGCCAAAAGAGTGAGGTAATAGGAACGCTTCACTTGGCTCATCACCCGTCAATTCCAACTGCCTAACTGTGACGGGGGATAGATGAGTGGATATGACGCGCGCTGCTACCAGACAGAAGAAGTCAAATCAAACTGCTACCAGACAGAAGAAGTCAAATCGAGAAATCCGGAAAAGATTTTCAACAAATTAGACAGAAGTAATTGACGAGAAAAGACAAGACAACACGGGAGAAGATAGGACGCTATGAAGGAAATGCTGAAACACCAAGAGTCAGCAGAAAAATCATTGTGGAAGCATGAACTACACTCAACTAACAACACCACGGAGCGCAGGGATTCCAACGCATCTTCAACAAACTCAAGACTTATAGTTCATTACTCATCTCACTGATGACTAAGAACTGGGGGGACTACATGATATGACATAAAATATCCTCTCCGCATCACATGTGCCCTCCATCAGGGCCAAGTGCTACGCCAAGAAGAGCTATGATGATTCTTATTATAACTATGCCACTAGGCGCAATAGGAAGACCCACAGGACATGAACCACCACATGGCCTAGTACGTGGGAAGAAGGCCCGCAGGAAAGAGCCCTTGGCCAAGTACGTGGGCAGAAGGCCCGCAGAAAGAGCTCATCGCGTAGCCAAGTATGCGGGAATAAGACTCTCCAAAACCAGAGCCTAAGTCACAGGCATGGTCCGCAAGAAGAAGGCTCCCCCCGCATGGTCACTACAAGAAATACTGGTTCTAGCAACCACTTTTAGCAACGGATCGATCGGTTGCTAAAATTAGCGACCGATCGGTCTTTTAGCGACGGATAAAGGGACTCTAGCGACGGATAATAAAAATCGTGGGAGAGCGCGACCGTAAACTCTTAGAGCGTACGGGGTTTAGCGACGGATTAGCCATCGGTCGCTATTTAGCGACGGATGGACCCATCCGTCACTACATTTGTGACCGATGATAGCATCCGTACTCCCGTTAGACCTGCACGTAGGGAGTAACGTTGAAGACCATCCCTCGTAAAAGAAAGAGACCCGCATGGTTGTTGCCTTGTCTGCGTGGAGCTGACAAGAAGTACAGAGGAGCAGAGCTAAAATCCGGAAAACATGGCAAAGATGAATTGCCATCAAAACGTTTAGGTGATAATTGCCATCAAAACGTTTCTATATAGAGGTGCTCTAATGTGAAAACCCGGTGACAAAGATGAATTGCCATCAAAACATTTAGGCGATAATTTTTTGACTTTAAATGACAAAAAATATCATCACCTAAACCCTTTTTTAAAAACAAATCCATTTTTCATATGTTTCTAACTATACATATACATTGAAATATGAAAATAATATTTTATATTAATACACATTAGTTTAATCTTGAATTTATGCGGATAAGATTTCAATTATTAAAATACGCCACATAGATAATTAAAAAAGATCGAACATGCACATGTAGATTTAAAAAGAAAAATTGTCAAAATTTTAAAACGTAACATAAAAATCAAAAAGATTTTTTTTTTTAAATGATTGAGAAAAACCTAAATAAACATATTAAAAGAAAGAAGGAAGAGTGTTATTAAAACCAGCAAAAAAGGACAAGAAATTCACAAAATTGAATAAGATTAAAAAATAAACAGAACTAGAGAACGACCTGAATCGAACACGCGACTTATAATATTTTCTATCCGCTGGGACATGCACACTCCTAATGAAATTACTACTATATGTATTATATTACCTATAATTTCAGTGGGGTCCAGTCACCAGTGTACCCACTGGACCCTACCTGGTTCCGGGGAACCATGATCACAATTTTTATACATTATATTTACTATTATCCTCTCACCCCTTGTCCAAATATACTTTAGAAAATCATAATGAAAAAATCATAAACCAACTATACTAACATCTAATGATATGAGTCGTTCAAATAATTTCACCGAGTTAGGCTGTTTTCCTTATATTTGAAAAACACTTTGATTCAAATAAGTTTCATTTAGTTTAGTTACATTCTACTTTGTTCAACTCGATCGAAGATAACAGAGCCTTACTTCTTCCTCACCATATGTATTAGATATTCTTCCTCTATTTGCATAATTTGTACGAAATATAAATCAAATAAATTTAGTGAACGAACATTTGTGTTAAAGATAGCATGTAAGGATGAGCTAGGCCATCTCCAGTAGCTCACACACTATTGAAGATAGCCTAACTTTTTTTTTTACCGAACTCCATAAGGTTGAGTATTAGCTTGAATAAGTCAAAGTTTTTCGAATGTTGCGCACTATGTAGTTATTATATTTATTTTTCTGTTTAAATTTAATTGTAAAGGATTTATAAATAGAACTACATAATACCGGTAACACACACACACACACACACACACAAATTATTGGACAAGGATGAGGAGATCATATGTCCACATCATATATAAATTTATCGGCGTTGTTCTTATTTACTACAAAAATATATGACTAATCAGAATATCTAGTTAAGAGAACAACTTAATTTTCAAAACTAGCAAGAATAATATTTTCTAGACCATTGAAGATTAAAACATATATTATTTGAAAAAAACAAATTAAAAGAAAAAAGAGAAAAAAAAAATTCTAAGATCTTTAATTTGACCTCATTGATGAGTCAATTTCAAATCTCAAGACACTGATCATTAAAAACGAAAAGTCTCCTCAACTGAAGGGTTATTAATAGGCTACTGAAGTAAATGTTACAGGGTTATAAACAATGAAGTACTGAAGTAAAGGTTATAAGCAATGAAATAAAGGTTATAGGCTACTGAAGTAAAGTCTAAGCAACCAGTCTGCTGAATACTGTTGTTGACTCTTTATCCAACTCGCTTTCTAATTCGGCTGCCTCTATCCCATATATATTTATATTTATATATAATCATATATTGTTTGATATTTTAGTGATGTGGGACTTTAATTACATGATTTACACCATATAATTCACATTTAAATTAACTTAATATGTCAATTTGTCATCGTTGTTATTATTGTATTATAAAAATATGTAAATAATGACAATATATATGCAATTAAAAAAACAACTAACTTTCAAAAATAATATTTTATAAATTTTCAAAAATTAGAGATGGTAGGTATTTCTAATTTCTAAATTACCTTTTTTAATTATATATAACAACAACAAACACAATAATTAAGTATATGACCCAACAATATATATATGTCTGTAAGAACTTGCAACAAATTTTCAATCTCCTTAATCGTGTAGGAGGGCAATGGGCTGGTCCGGGCTTCTAGAGGCCCGATCCAGGCCCAAGATTTGTTTGTGTTGTATTATATACTTCTGTTTCTCTTCTTTTTTTAGCCTCTTTATCTTCTCTTTTTAAGCCTCTTTTGTTGTTTTTTGTGTGGTTAAATTAATTTAATATTGTCCAATGTATTTGACAGGTCCTTCGACAGAGTCTAAGGGCATTGAAGTTGAAAAGAAGGTAATTATTGATGTGCTAACTTGTAAGTTTTACTGTTTATTGTGATTAGGATGTTAGGTAGCTCAATTGTTTAATATTGAACCTTTTCATGCTTTGGTACTTGAATTTTAGACATTGCTCATGTTGAATTTTTATTATTTGTAGGAACAAATATGTCGAAGACTCGAACCAAAAGAAGAAAGGTACTTAACATGGTGTTCTTAAATCTCACAAATATGTTCATCATGATGATTACCTTTCCTTGACCTTTACTTGAAGAGTTTTTTAATTTGTTCTTTTAAATCTGCAAGGAACCGACTAGGAAGAAGTACAATATTGCAGCGTCACCACTATTGATAGACGAACATCAAACTGGAAGGCAAAAGTTACTGTGATATGTCTGAAAGCGCCAAAGCTTCCAATGAATTAAAAAGTCACGTGTCAAAGCTTGTTTTGGCTGATGAACTGGTAAGAAGTTTAGCTTCTTTGCTTCCATATATTCAGTAAATTAGTTGGCCCATTAGTTGTTGGCCCAATTAACCAAGTCCATTTGCCCAAGCCCAAAACCATTACTCTAACCCTAGTCATCCATATACATGTGTCTTGCTCCATTAGTTGTAGGAGCAGCCGTGAATACTACTACTACTGCCCACATTCACACTTACACCATTAGAGAAGAAAAGAGATCTTGGAAGTTTGTGTGTTCTTCCTCCTACTCCCTCTTTGCTTTATGGCTTCTCTACTCCATATACTTTGTGTTAGTGGTTTATTGGGCTTGTGTTGATAGACTACCTTTGTGGTCTTGGTGGTGCAATTGATTGGAATATGTTAACCGGGCTAAAGGAATTGCTGAGCCGACAAAGACGAATTATTGATCTTGAATTTCCCTTACAGTGGCACCAGAGCTTGGTTCTTGTTAATTCGTCGTAGTTCGGATTCGTGGCTGATTTGGGTTTGTCTCAAATTCGCTTGGGTGTTGTCCGATCTGTTCGTTGGGGCCGTAGTGCTGCTCCTGTGTGGTGCATTGCCAATCTGTGTTGGGAGGTCAGATCGATCGACACTATTCGTGGTCAGATCGTGCTCTGTTTTCCCCGTGCGGTCTTGCTCTGTTTTTCCTCCAGTTCTCTGTCCAGCGCGTTGCTTCTTGTGCGGCTTGTTGCTGTCCATATTTTTCTTTTGGGAGTTTTACGGACTGCTACAGCTGCTTGTGACGGTTTGGTGTTGCTGCTGCTTGCTGATATTTGTTGTTGACATTTGTTGTCTTGAAAATCTTGTGTTGCTGTCTGGATTTGGGTCTGCCTCTACAATTATCTATCTCTGCTTCCGCTCTCGCGTACTCCGGCTACGCCAAGTAAGTCTAAATTTTCAGTCAGAAAATTTATCAGGTAAATTGGCTTAAAACCCTTAGTGCCCGGGTGCCCCGGTATAGGTTGGATCCGTGCTGTTTATTTTCTGTTAGTCCAGATGCTCCGACTGGTTATGTGATTGCATTTCTGTGGCATTTTTGTTTTTTCTCGTTTTTTATGGCTTCCATTATGTATGTCATAATTCCATTTAACGGTACAAATAATTTTGATGTTTGGGGACAGAAAGTTAAGTGTGCCCTACAACAACAGAAATGTTATAAAGCAATTACTGGAAAATATTCTGCTACTGATGATGAGGAGAAACAATTTGATATGAATGAATTGGCATGCTCTACTATTTATTTGTATCTTTCTGACTCTGTGATTAGGAAGGTTGGAATTCTTGAATCTGCTAAAGAGCTTTGGAATAAACTTGTTGAAATGTACACTGATACCTCTTTGCCTGGAAAGATGCTCTTACTTGAAAGATTCTTTAGGTTTAAACTTGATTTAACTAAGGATATTGATTGGAATCTTGATGTGTTCACTAAGTTGGTTCAAGATATTAAGATGTCTGGTGATGAGCATATAGATGAATACACGCCTATTATTTTGTTGAATGATATTCCTGATTCATACAATGATGTTAAATCTGCTATTAAGTATGGTAGAGATAATATTACTCTTGAAATTGTTGTGAATGGCTTGAAAAACAAAGAACTTGATTTGTTACAAAATAAAGGTGGTGCTAGTTCTTCTAGAGATTCTGGTGAGGTTATGCATGTGAGGGGTAGGTCTCAAACTAGGAGTCAACACCAAAAGCATGATAACAATGGTAAGAAACCTTTTGTGCAAGCAAAGAGGGGGTCTAAGTCTAGGAAAAGAAAGTGTTACAATTGTGGTGATCCGAATCACTTTATTAAAGATTGTCCCAAAAAGGTTAATGCGCATGCTAATGTGGCTATTCATGATATGGGTGATGTTTTGATGCTATGTGATCATGGTTATGTGAACTCTGTGACCTCTTTGTCTGAACATGAGTGGTTAATTGATTCTGGTTGTACCTTCCACATGTCTCCTTTTAGAAATTTGTTTTCTAATTATAAAGAGCTTGAAAATGGCTATGTGTCTTTAGCTAATGAGAAAAGTGCAATGTCTTAGGAACTGGTGATATATGTCTTAAGTTTTCTTCTGGCTCTGTGTTTACTTTGAAGAATGTGAGACATGTTCCTGATTTGCGCTATAATTTGCTTTCTTGTGCTGCTCTTGAGGATGATGGTTTGGAGGGAAAGTGGGGGAATGAGACTATGAAAATTTTGAAGGGTTCTCTTGTTTTGTTTAAGGCTGAAAAGAAAAATAACTTGTATGTTTGTCGTGCTGAACCTGTTCTTGGCTATGTGAATGCTGTGAAAGATGATAAATCTGTGTTATGGCATAATAGGTTAGGACATATGAGTAATAAAGGTTTTGACATTATGCATAGGAGTGGTCATTTTGGTGATGATTGTGTGACTTCTGTACAATTTTGTGAATCATGTGTTTTAGGTAAACAACACAAGATTAAGTTCCCCGTTTCCTCTTACCCCTATGTGACTAAGTGTTCTGATGTGCTTGAATATGTTCATGCTGATGTGTGGGGTCCTGCTAGTGTCTCTACTCATGGAGGGAAGCACTATTTCTTGTCTTTGATTGATGACTTTTCCCGAAAATTTTGGGTCTGTCTGTTAGAAAGAAAATCTGATGTTTTTGATAAGTTTAAGAACTGGAAGATTCTTGTTGAGAAACAATCAGGAAAGAAAATTAAAGTGCTTAGAACTGATAATGGTCTTGAGTTTTGCAATAAGGAACTTGATGGTTTATGTGCTTCTTTTGGTATTAAGCGTCATAGAATTGTTCCTTACACCCCGCAACAAAATGGTGTTGTTGAAAGAATGAATAGAACTCTTCTAGAGAAAGTGAGGTGTTTGTTGGCCTCATCTGGGCTCTCTAAGAAGTTTTGGGATGAAGCTTTATGTGCTGCGACTTATCTCATAAATAGGTCGCCTTCTGTTCCCCTAGGAGGGAAATGCCCAAAAGTTGTTTTCACTGGAAAACCACTTGATTTGTCTAATGTGAAAGTATTTGGTTGTGTTGCATATGTTCATCAAAAGGGTGATAAACTTGATCCTAGGTCTAAGAAATGTATTTTCTTGGGTTATCCTGAAGGGGTTAAGGGTTATAGATTGTGGAATAGAAATGAACCTGGCTTTAAAGTTGTGATAAGCAGAGATGTGATATTCAATGAGACTGAATTTCCTTGCTTATCTGTGCCTTTGACTGTTTCTGGTTCCAAATCTGATGGTGCTTTCATTAAGGTGGAGCACATGCCTGCTAATTTACATGTTAAGCATGATGAAAATTCTCTTGATATGCCTAATGTGTTAGATGAAAATAATGTGCAAAATGAACATAATGTGCTAGATGAGCATGATGTGTAAGATGAGCATGAGTTGTCTAATGGAAATGTGCATGAGAATGAGTTGCCTAATGAAAATGTGCATGATAATTTGCCAAATAAGCATGATGTGCATGATGAGCATGATGAACATGAATTGCATGACTATGCCCTTACTAGGGATAGAGTAAAGAGAGTTCCTAGGAAAAATCCAAATATTTTCAATAATGACTTTGTGATCAATATTTCTGATTTTGCCTTCAATGTGTTTGAATCTCTTGCTTGCAATGAACCGAAAACTTATGATGAAGCTTTGAAATCTAAACAATCTGATAAGTGGCGTGTGGCCATGAAAAGTGAGATGGACTCCTTACGTGTCAATGAAACTTGGGTTCTTGTTCCTAAACCTGATAACTGTTCTATTGTAGAATGTAAGTGGTTGTTTAAGGTTAAGGAAGAGTCTGAAAATGTTAGATTTAAAGCTAGGCTTGTTGCTAAGGGATTTACTCAAAAGGAGGGAATAGACTATGCTGAAATCTTTGCTCCTGTTGTTAAATTCACTACTGTTAGAATAATACTTGCTTTAGTTGCACATTTTGATTGGGAAATGAAACAAATGGATGTGACTACTGCTTTCTTGTATGGTGAACTTGACAAGGTGATTTATATGAAACAACCTGAGGGATTTGTAGATCCCAAGAAGCGTGATTATGTGTGTCTGTTGAAAAGTCTTTGTATGGTCTTAAACAGTCACCTAGGCAATGGAACATAAGATTTGACAAGTGCATGCAATCTTTGGAATTTGTCAAAAGTCATTCTGATCCTTGCTTGTATTTTAAGAATACTGCTTCTGTGCCTTTGTTCCTATTGATCTATGTGGATGATATGTTGATCATCAGTCCTTGCTTGAAGTCTATTGCGCATGTGAAAAAGTGTCTTTGTGAAAACTTTGCTATGAAAGACTTAGGAGATGCAAAAAGGATTCTTGGCATAAACATTGTTAGGGATAGAAATAAATCTACTCTGGTGTTAAATCGGATTTCATACGTTGAAAAGATTTTGAGTAAATTTAACATTTTGTCTGCTGATCCTACGGATGTGCCTCTTGCTTCCCACTTTGTGTTAAGTAAGTATCAGTCTCCCAAGACTGATTCTGAAATGAATAGTATGAAGAAGGTGCCTTATGCAAATGCTATAGGTTCAGTTATGTACCTCATGGTTAGTTCTAGACCAGATCTTGCTTACCCTATGAGTTGTTTAAGCAAATATATGTCTAATCCTGGTATGCCTCATTGGAATGCTTTGAAGTGGCTTCTGAGATATTTGATATCATCTGTAAGTTTGGCTTGACTTTCTCTAAGTGATCTGAAGGTGTGAAACTTGTTGGCTATGCTGATTCTAATTATGCTAAAGATAGTGATAATGGTAAATCCACCACTTCCTATGTGTTTACCTTCTGTGGTTCGTGCATTAGTTGGAAATCTCAATTACAACCTATTGTTTCCATATCTACTACTGAAGCTGAGTATATTGCTCTTACTGAAGCTTTCAAAGAAGCTATGTGGTTAAAGGGTCTTGTGTCTGAAATTGGTTTTCTTGAACAAGATGTGGTTGTGTTCTCTGATAGTCAATCTGCTATTCACCTTTGTAAGAACCATGTGTTTCATGATAGGACTAAGCATATAAATGTTAGGTTCCATTTCATTCGTGATATAGTTGAAAAGGGTATTATAAAGTTGGCCAAGGTTGCTTCTCAGTTTAATCCTGCTGATATGGGTACTAAGTGTTTGCCTGTTAATAAACTTTTGTCGTGTCAGAGGATGTTAAACTTTGATATTAGATGATTGCGTTGTGTATGTATTATCTCGCATGTCATACTTTGTGTTTGCTATGCTTGATAGTCATCTTTGTGGTTGCATCGCATGCTTTGTGTATGTTATGCTTATATATGTCTTTGTGGTTGCATTGCATGCTTTGTGTGTTGTTTTGCGTGGTAATTGCCTACTTGCTTTGTATGCTTTGTGTGTGCGGCCCCTGGTTATTACCCATTGATCTTTGTGATCATAGAGTTTTCTTTGTGGATACTCAAACTTCCACTTGCATTTTCTTTGTGAACTTGTAGGTGGGTCGGCGATGATGAGTCATCCGGTTCCTATGTCCTTAGTGCACCATCGTGGGTCAAAGGTGGAGATTGTTAATTAGTTGGCCCATTAGTTGTTGGACCAATTAACCAATTCCATTTGCCCAAACCCAAAACCATTACCCTAACCCTAGTCATCCATATACATGTGTCTTGCTCCATTAGTTGTAGGAGCAGCCGTGAATACTACTACTACTGCCCACATTCACACTTACACCATTAGAGAAGAAAAGAGATCTTGGAAGCTTTGTGTGTTCTTCCTCCTACTCCCTCTTTGCTTTGTGACTTCTCTACTCCATATACTTTGTGTTAGTGGTTTATTGGGCTTGTGTTGGTAGACTACCTTTGTGGTCTTGGTGGTGCACTTGATTGGAATATGTTAACCGGGCTAGAGGAATTGCTGAGCCGATAAAGACGAATTACTGATCTTGAATTTCCCTTACATATTCTAATTATGGTTTCGGGTAATTTGAGTTAATTGTGAAATATAGGCTGCAAATGCTCAAGTTATTTAATTATATTTCTTGTTCTGTCATATGAGTTTGATGACGGATCGTTGTCTTTTAGCCTGCTTGTGGGTATGCTTTGGGAGAATTAATGGAATTTGACGATTTGGGATGTCTTTATTTTTACTTCATTCTCTTGCCCATACTTGGTTCCTTTCCCCTGTCATAGATTACTAACTTATTCTCTTGCCCATACTTGGTTCCTTTCCACTGTCATAGATTACTAACTTCTTAATATGCTGTGTTTTGAGATTTAAAGTATGTGATTAGAGCATTCACAATAGTTTTCCTATAAAAATTTATCTAAAATTATTTTAAATTTTGTTCCCTATAATATTTTAAATACGTATTTAACAATTGACTAAAATCAGATTCTCTTTCAATGATTTAATATACATATAAATAATAATTATAATAACCACATAGCCTAAATATAGTATATAAATTAATTATTAATACACTAAAAACATTTTAGGCATGCACAAATTTAGACATGTGAAAAGTGTTCCCTATTTTTTTAGGTGATCCATACAAGTTTTAGAGAATTTAATTTGTTAATCTTTTAACATATATTTTGATATTTTGCCAATATTTAAGTAAAAAAAACATTTTAGGGAAGTTGTCGTGAATTTTCTTAATGCTCGCTGAAAAGTAAAAGAATAATTGCATGCTACAGTGTGATCATAGCCTGACATTAGCCCTTAAGACATTAATATTATTGTTCATTTCATGTATAAACACCATATCCTTACTCTTTTGTAGCCGCACACAGGTGAAGGCTTTAGGTATCTTAAATCTAATATGATAACGAGTTAAAAGTAACAGATAAAATGATCTGTTACTTATATGCAATGAGTTACACTACTGATATTTGCTTGAGATTCCGAGCATGACATTAAGATGCTACACCATATTTTTCAACCGATTCATAAAATACAACGGGTAAAATTTATGGAACGTGATAAGTATTATTATTCTGTATTAACTAGTAGACAAAGCTTTTATGAACTGTAGACAAAATAGGGGAAATTTTCGAAAAAGATTTCTTCTAAACAATAACTCTTGGCTAAGAATAAGATGAAATATTTTTTGAATCGGAAGAATAAGATAAAATATTGAAAGAAGAAATTGCAAAGTTTTAAATGATACGGAAGAAAGTTAGGGGGGATGGATAAAAACTAGGCAAAGACTTGGTGAATCACAGTAACCAAGTACAAATATGGAAGAAGTATCACCTAAAGGTACTACGGTTTTAGAGTTTAGACCTTTGCCTTCATATATAAATCTCCATAGATGAAAAGATAACCGAAAACGATAGCAGAGCAATAAAGAAAATGTAAAAATAATCTAAATGGCTTCTGGGGATTTAACTCAACCGATACCTGTAGTCATAAACTAGATCATCTTCGCAAAATGCAACCACAAAAGTATCATTTAAAACAATTCTAACCTCGACGATCCTCAATACTATCATAACCAAGTACTATAATTAAGCAGTTCAGAACCAAAAGGGTTAAAAAGATTTCGAACCCAAAAGGCAAAAACACACGGAATAATAATAATAACTAAATCTACTACTACTAGTCTTGATGATACTAGTCAGACGAAGAACATCATGTTCTGCAGATCTGGGTGCAGCTTGTACAGACTTGCATCAAATCCCACCGAATCGGCAACAGCGCGGCCATCAGTCAGAGCCTCCTGAAAGTAACGGCCTCGGTATGCAACCAGATCAGCATAGTACACTGGTGGCACAAGAGATACGGGCTTCGTGCAGCGGGCAAAAGTGAAGCACATGTCATATATCAGTTTCTGCAGTTCATCAGAAGTGAAAAGATTCTCATCCCATAGCACATGGTAGTGCGTTGGCTTGCTTGTCCCAATGCCTCCGTAATGGCTGGCCAGGTAGAAGTCGAAATCGTAAGGATGGACTATTGTTGTATCCACCACGGTTCCTGGGGGTACATTGCCGGTTGTTCCTCCTTCCCTTGTATTCTCAAGAAAGAGACGAGTTTGATGGCGCTTTTGCGCCACAATGATAGTGATTTTTGGCTGGTAATTATCATCACAAACAGACCTCTTTAGATCCATTAGCTCCTGACCAAGCACCATTTCAAACTGACCCTCACTAACTCCATCACGAAATACCACAATCTTGTTAGGCCTGACCTTGTTCAACTCGAGATAAGTAGTGATCAAGTCCCTACAAATACTTCCAAAGTTCAAAATATTTTCAACCCTATGTGCCTGAGGGCTAACTCTTGCAGCATAGCGGTTTGCTTCAGGCCAGTTAACTGTGGCAACAACAGCTGCAATGGATGGAGATGATGCATTTAAAGGCCCAGGATGAGGGTGATTCACATCAGCTCCTATAAACATTACATGATCCCCAGGTTTAAAATGAGGAAGCTTTCCAGACAGTTCAAAGTTACTCCCGCCTAGTTTAGCATTTATCTTCAGACAGAGATTCGCAAGATATTGATCCTGTCCCTTGTTGGCAGCAGGAGACAAGCAGACTTGCGTGACTACACCAACCCGTGTCTCAGAGATCAACTTAAGCGTCTTGTAGCCAGGATCCTTTTTAGTCATGACGCAAACTATCATTTGTAACTTACCTCTGTTATCCACTTTTGCAGAGTCATCTACAACACTCTCAAGGAGCTTTTCAAGCCTGGTGTCAGAAGACAGCTCATTCATTCGGGTGAGACGATAGCAAAGAGGCTCTTCCATATGCATACCAAGGTCTCGACTCCGATTTATCAGACCAGGGATGAAACCGTTTGCGTCGAGCGGAAAACGATCACCCTTTGTAAAATCTATCACAGCCCAGCGGTCAAGAGATTTGCCATCCCTGACTGACTTACGAACAAGGTTCCACTGACATTTCTCGCCATCAACTCTCACAGGACGAGGACCTCCGATTTTCAATTCAGGAGCACCAATGACACGGCCAGCAACTTTAGTCATGCTGAGATCTACTTCAATTGTGAAGTTCTTACTAACAGCACTGCAGAAAGCAAATTAAAACACAGTCAAGAACTAAATGAACAGGGTCCACTTTCATTGCAAAGTTTTTGAAAATCTGAAATGAGCAGCTGCTAAAATATTTTACTCGGGCAGCCCAAATCCCTTAAAAGCATATTCATCAAACATAATTTCTGAGTGACCAACTACAAAAAAATCTACATGACAGCTATGTGGCTAGTAAAGTCCCTTTCCCTCATCTTCCCTATATAAATAAAACCATTCTTTAGAATATATTACACAAATTAGAGCTTTCAAAGGTCTGAAATGAATAATTAGGACAAAAAAGAATACTCTTAATAATTTTCTTCTTTAAAACTTCTGTCAAGAGAAAGGTGCACTAGTCTAGAAAAGAAAATTAGAGTCATATGCACAATAATAATCAGCATGGAATACTATTATCTACAGAAGTTCAACAAAACAAGTTGAAACATGTGATTGTGCACAATAAGAATCAGCACAAAAATGCTCCTCGTACTGCTAGCAGTGTGATGACAAATTCAGTTGAGGAAAGTAAAACAGCAAAAAGCATGACTGAAAATTGACAGCGAGCAACAGATAGTTGCATTTTCTAACAGAAAATTACAAATATCAGTTGAGAGACACTTCATCATAAATAAGACAGTCATCAAGTTTCAAAAGCAACAGTATTTATAAATAAACAAGGATAAGGATTAAGAATTTCTAAAAAAAAAAAAAAAAAAGGGATAAGGATTAAGAATACATACCCACAGGGTCCATCAATTCCAGCCATCATGTCATCGATTGTTCTTTTTCTAACTTCTGGCCTGACAAGTGTCAAATTTTTCAAGAGTAAAGCTCTATTTTTGTCCAAAGCGTCCTTGTCAAACCTCTGTCCCTCAACCAAGACACAGAATTCCATCGGTACTTTGGTCGATCTATTATTCCTCCCAACTTCTAAACAAGGAATATTCTGATGCATTATATGCTTTCCCCACTTGTCATTGAAATATTGTACAAGACTAATATTTTGTGGAGGATTATTTCCATCTGGATCGTCAAGCTGAAAGTAACAATCACGGGTATCCTCTTTGGTGAGCCCCGCAATAGTATACTTCTGCTTTGTTAATCGATGGGTAACTGTAACTTTCAAACCCTTGAGAGCAGTTTCCACAAGTTTCCTGAACTTTCCAAAGTCAGCCAGATGAAAGTTAGGTATATGCTCTACTAGGTAATCAATGACTGGCAGAGGTTTGCGGAATGCTAGAGTTGAGTAATCTAAACACAAGACTAGACCCTGTGAAGTAGGCTTCAAACTTGACTGAAAGCCTCTGTAGGCTGCAACTCCACCTCGTAGATCATCTCCAGCCTCGTAGTTAGCTGAGTAAAAACCCCGACCAACAGAAATTCTGCGCCTAGAGGGATTCTCTTTCATAACCAAGTCCATACCCTGTAAATAGTCACGGGGATTAATAGAAGCATCCCCTCTTAAGTAGTCCCTCAGATTTGATAATTTCAATTGATTCACACATTTAATAGTAAACATGTAAGAACCACTTTTGACATCTTCACCATCACCAATATCCACCTTGAATTGCCCCGTGGGCAAACTAACAGCACTGAAGATGTTCTTTTCACCATCATAAGCAGTCATAAGCTCCCCAAATTTACTTACATCAGAGAACAACTTGTCCTTAATCAAACGCAGATCACATTTCCTTACTGATTTTTTCACAGGCCCTTTGCTATTAGGATCCGCCACAGGTTTGATGTCCACGTCATAGTGAAGTATCGTCTTATTTGGGTCAAAATGGACAGGGAAATGGTTAACAAGGAGCTTTACAGACCGAATTGCAAGTCTCCCACCTTTGTCAGGCCTCCTGATAGGCTGAAGCTGCTTAGTATTACTACTATCTGCTGAAGCTCCTAGATGCAACTTCTCAGAGATAGTAGTAGCAAGCACATCTGCACAACATAAATAACCATATATATAGTATGAAACAGCTAGATGTGATTGAAGTCTTTAACTCTTATTATAAAGTATGAATCGAGCGGCCCATGAGATTCCACCAAACAGCTAGATGTACTTAAACACTGACACTAAAGATCATTCATCATTGTTCTCAAGTTATGCTTAACAGCTTAATCATCTAGTAGGTGATAGACCATAACTCAAGGCAATAGTTATTTTAGTAACTGTGATATGCATAAACATTAGCTTCACAGTATATATAAAGTTTAACTATCAAATGCAAGAACCTACACATAAACAAACTAAATGAAGTATGCTTAAGCATCTAACATGTCACACATTCGTGAATACTGTGTCCTACCACTAAACCAATCAACTAGCAAAACTATGAATTCGCAAAACGAAACATGCTAATTAATCGAGTAAATCATGGTTAAGCATCTAATTGACACAATTGGAATGCGTATAACTGAATGGACTAGTTTATACCAGCAGATGGCTGATGCTGAGGACAAACTGGAACCGACGAACTCGAAGGAGGCCCCCATGGCTTTGTAGCTACAGCAGTTTGCTGCTGTTGTGCCGGCCTATACTCCGGCTGACCTTGTGGTCGAGCCTGGTAACCACCACTACCCCACCCTCTACCACCCGATTGGGCCGGAAAATTACCTCCTCCACCTTGATTAGGCTGGTTTCCCAAACCTCTACCTCCAGATTGATTCTGGAACTGTCCACGTCCACCACCACCACCACGGTTCTGCTGATAACCACCACCACGGTTCTGCTGGTATCCACCACCACCACCACGATTCTGCTGATAACCACCACCACCAGCACCTTCATACGGAGTTTCATTGCCTCTGCCTCTGCCACCTGGCTGATTGTACTGATCCTGGTAACCACCACGAACAGCATTGCCTCCCCGACCTCCTTGATTGGGGTAATAGCCACGACCTCCACCTCCAGTGACTTCCTCCGGTTGCGATTGGTGGTAATTACTCCGACCACCACCACGATTTCCACCACCACGTCCTCCGCGACCACGGCCACGATTTCCACCGCCATCGGATCGATTAGACTCCATTGAAGTAAAAGTAGACTGAGAATTGACTCTGAAGGAGTGAAAGGGTTTGCTATTTTACAGAGACTATAATACCGCTTGTCTCTTTTCTTCTTTATATAGACATTGAAATTATTGGGAGAATTTTCTACAATGAATGAGTGAATTACTTACGTATTTATAGAAATTTAAAATAAATTACTGTGGTAAATTCCAGGTCTTTATCTTAATTAATTTTTTCAATTTCTCATAGTGTTAAAACTAAAAATGCTCTGAAAAAGTCTTCTAATAAAAATTGTGTGATTGAGAATGGCATAAAAGTAGTAATCCTAAGCTATTCAAAAGTTAAAATTAGTTCAAAAAATTACTCCAAACGCGTGATGATAATTTAATTTACGGAATTTTTTCTAAATTTTAAGAATGATTTTAAAGTCAAATGCAGCAAATATTGTAAAAGATAAAAATATAAACATGTGTTTCCAAAGTTAAAAGGAGTAAAAAAAATATTATTACAACCATCCGATAATAACAAGAGGGAATAAGATAATATTTTATTGAATATATAATTTTGTATGTGTCCGGATTTCGATCTATATTCAACGGACTTCAAATATAATTATATGATTTGGTGAAGTTAGTAAATGTTTGAATGCTTTTACGCGTTTTTTGTATATTATAAGTTTTAAAATGTACAACACTACTCCACTATTATTGTAAATATCGTAAAAATATAAATATGCTATTCAAAAGTTAAAAGCAGTTCAAAAACATTATTACAACCACCCGATAAGAACAAGATGAAATATTTGATGTAGTATTTGGACATAAATTGTTTTTTTTTTAAACGGCAAATATTATAACTACTTATACTTGGACTCCAAATATTATTATAGGCCCCTTGTAATAATGTGATTTAGTCAAGGTAGTAAATATTTGAATGTTTTTTATGACTTTTTTTTATCATATACATTATGGCGGAGTGTAAGTTAAAGTGTTAAACGGTAACTTTTTAAATGAGTTGGTAGAAAATTAGTTAGAACATGCAAGATGAGTGGGGATACTGGATTGACACGTATGAAAACTTGAATTAATTGGCAGTTAACTTACGTTCGAAGTTTGACGGGTTCATGAGTGGGCAAGAAGCAGTTGGAAAATGGTTGCGCGGAAAATCCAATCAGCGTGATAATTTTAAAAAAAACACCACAGATAGATAGAAAGTTCAATATATGGTGACGTTAATGAAATTTATGTAGATTCTCCAATAAATACTACTGTACTACTAGTATTCGAGGTTGCATTTATGGGACTTACGTCCGCCTTAGTAATATAAGTAAAGTAATGACCAGAAATTATCATACCATTGAGTAGTATCAAAGTGAGGATAAGCTTTTTTTCTTAATTTTTTAAACAGCAAATATATTACAACTACTCGTAAACTAATGTTATAAAAAATTTCTAAACCACCATATTTCTCCATATCTAAACCAACTTTATAACTCTGACTCCATCAGGGATCGACCATGAACCTCTCTTTCACTATCTCAACTCCTTACCGCTTCACTACATTATACATTATTATGACTCCCAAATCAGGATAAGTTTGTATTATGCAGTGCTTCTATTCTATTAATGTAAGAACTTTTCTTTCAAAAAAACATACGAGGACTGAGGATAAGTATGCTTATATTTTAGCTGTTGGTAAAAGTTAAGGTTTCAATTAGTAGTAGTACTAGAATTAATTCAGAATGAAGAAATAAACTAATCCAATGGATAAAGGAAAAGGGAAAGGGACAAGAGGAAAGAGATGAGTAGGACCAAGTTCTTGACTTAAAAAACTGGAGTCCTCTGGAAAAAAAGTTGTTTATGTTGCTTGCCCACAAAGAAAAGTGCATGGGAGACCGAAGATTCTAGAAACAACAAGTAAGAAGCTTGGGAATGTCTATATTTAGTACCGTTGCATTTGTACTAATATTAGTACACCTTATTAATCGTTCGATCGATCTAAAATTCGATCTCAACGGTTGATAATTTATCAATGCAACATGACCTTGCATTGGTTGTATAATAGGGTTGCATTCGTTGCATAATACCAAAAATTAATATTTAATATAAATTAAATTATAAAAATAATAATTAATATTAATATTATAAAAAGATATAAATATATAAATTTAATTTTAAACTCCATCACCACCACCGGAATCTGGCAGCCGCCACCGAAAGCTGACAGCCACCACCGGAATCCGGCAGCCACCACCGGAATCCGACCGACATCACCAGAATGCGGCCACCACCGGAATCACTGGAATCACCGGAATCCAGCCACCACCAGAATCCGGCGACCACCATCGGAATCCGGCAACTACCTGGACCACCTTAATTCTGAGACCATGATCAATATCAAACAACCATCGGAATACAACACAACAATGATCAACAACCACCATAAACGAACGGTGGAATCTGCAAGAATTCTGTAAAACCTGGAAAAAAAACGTATGCAATGATGGAGCAACGTTATAATTACGCTGCTTCATTGCATATATACTAATACAGTGAATATTAAGATGTATTGATGCAGCGATGTATATACAATGCTGCATCGTTCGAATGAAAACCATTTTTCCAATTTATCGTATAAATCACACCAGACAAAAAAGTTTTTGATATAAATGCCAACAACTCACTGTCTCTTTTATGTTTAATGTTGCTTTAACTTGTATTTTATATTTAATGTTGGCATTAACCAATGCCAACATATCATCAATAACATGTTTATAGTTTAAATTTATTTAATTATTATTATTATTATCATCCCCTCGTTCTATCAGAAGCTTCGTAGCTTGACTATTTTTTGTCAACAACTTCAACTTTGACTTCCAATTACACGTAAACTATAATAATAAAGTATTTAACGAAATTATATTATGAAAATATAGAACCTAAATTTTCATAATATAATTTTGTTACATATTTTACCATTATAGTTTAAGAGTAACGGGGAGTCAAAGTTGAAAGTTGTTGACCGAAAAAAGTCAAACTACGAAGCTTATGATAGAACGAGGGGATTATTATTATTATCATTTTTTTATGAAATGAAACTTTTATTATTATTATTATTATTATTATTATTATTATTATTATTATTATTATTATTATTATCATCATCATTATTATTGCTTCAGTTCACGTCAAGTTCAAGGTTTAGGGTTCAGGGTATAAGGGTTTAGGGCATAGGATATAGGGTTTAGGGTTTATTTAGAATATTACAAAACGCAACATCAACATTAAGTTTAGTCCAGATTAGGTTATGACTAATACTGTTATAAGTATTAAACTAAATGTAATAACCAACTATATATACTGGCACAATGTCGTGTGTTTACATACGGCCTCTACTACTTATGCGTTAGCGTTTAACCCATTAACCACTTGTTCTTCCAGTGCGTATTTTGGATAGTACATATCTTTCAAGGATACACGTTCATGACTTTGAAAATGTCTCACTGTGATGGATAGAGTAGTTATTATTATTATTATTATTATTATTATTTTATTATTATTATTATTATTATTATTATTATTATTATTATTATTATTATTATTATTATTATTATTATTATTATTATCATCCCCTCGTTCTATCAGAAGCTTCGTAGCTTGACTTTTTTCGGTCAACAACTTCAACTTTGATTTCCAATTACTCGTAAACTATAATAATAAAGTATTTAACGAAATTATATTATGAAAATATAGAACCTTTTCGTAATATAATTTTGTTACATATTTTACCATTATAATTTAAAAGTAATCAAGGGTCAAAGTTGAAAGTCGTTGACCGAAAAAAGTCAAACTACGAATCTTCTATTAGAACGAGGGGATTATTATTATTATTATTATTATTATTATTATTATTATTATTATTGTTATTATTATTATTATTATTATTGTTATTATTATTATTATTATTATTATTATTATTATTATTTAAAAAAAGTGGAAATCAATAAACAAAAACAACGAATGTTTACACAAAATTAGTGGGCAGCCGAGAAACAAGTTGTGCTCCCACTCCCTTAGCAATAGCAAAACTAACTCTAGAAAAAATAAAATGAGCAACGCGCGCCCCAGCATCTTGAGCCAAAGCGAAACTCCGGATTCTAACAAGCAAATCCACAACATCCGCATCCAAATCCCCAAGTGTCGAGAAAGAGAAAGGAAGGAATCCATATCCCTTAGCAGTACACAAGTCCCGATATTATTATTATTATTATTATTATTATTATTATTATTATTATTATTATTATTATTTTATTTTTTTTATTTTTTATGAAAAGAAACTTTTATTATTATTATTATTATTATTTATTATTATTATTATTATTATTATTATTATCATCATCATCATCATTATCATTATTATCATTATTACTGCTTCAGTTCACTTCTAAGTTCATGGTTGTGTTTAGGATATAGTGTGTAGGATTTAGGGTATAGGTATACGGTAAAGGGTTTAGGGTATAGGGTTTAGGATTTTTAAACATTACAAAATGCAACATCAACATTATCATAACGATGCAGCACTGATTCTAAAAGTTGGTTTACATCATAACTTATAATGCTATTTCAATGTGTTTACATCGATGCAGCATTAATGTTTAGTGTAATGTTACTGCAATGTGTTAACATCGATGCAGCACCGATGCTCAGTGTTGGTGTTGATTTGCATCGCTGTAATTGATGCTTTATCAACGTTAATACTTTGACGCAACATTGCTTATTTTTCAAAATTGCTTACGACGTTAAACCCGATACTCTTTCCATGGCGTATGAAACGGCAGAGTATGTTTAGGAAACGACAGAGTATGTTCAGTACATCTAGTTCTATCGCTATATAATTTAATTTAGATTGGGAGGACTTAGGCGGCGGCTGCGGTGGTGGGTGGTGATGGCGGAGGTGGTGGTGGTGAATGCTGGTGGTAGTGATTGAATCCGGCGGCGGAGGTGGTGGTGGTGGTGAGTGAATCCGGCGGCGCTGTGGAGGTGGTGGTGGTTGTGGAGGACTGGTGGTTGGTGGTGGTGCTTGGTTGGTAATGATGACTAATATTAAATATTTTAATATTTAATATTTAAAAATTAATAACTATTAAAATGATTTTTGTATATTTTGGTTTATAATTTGTTGTATTTATTAATTATTATTTAATCTAAAATAATGACAAGTGGCACACTTTAAATGGTGTACTAAAAATAGTACAATGCAACTAGTACTAAGTTTAGCCAATCCCAAGAAGCTTGCATAATCTATTTTGCTTGACAGCTTGAGGATCAATCATAAAATAATTCCCATGTTTTAAAAATCCAGCCTGACCGGCCGGTCGGATCGGTGAGGCCAGCTCAAAAGTATCCATAAAGCTGCTATCAATCAGGTACCCCATAAAACCATTGGAACCGGGCAAAAACCGATCAAAGTCGGTGAGCCGGGAATCGGCGAACCGGCAACTTTTTAGGTGTTTGCTCCTTTATTTTAAAAATAGAAATTTTGGCCCCTGTTTTTGCAGAATACCAAGGACAGAATGGACAAAACACACAAAAACTAGCTATTAAAGACTTAAAGTACTTTGTGTTCTTGATTTTTACATTTTGTAGTTACTCATTAATTAAAAAATAAAGTGTTTTTTTCTTGATAGTAATACGATTGAGTTGTTTAGTTATATTCTAAATTTTAATAGACATCATTTATCAGAATATGAAATTTTACTATTTTAGTACCACTTATTTTTATCATGAAAAAAAAAAAATTATATGTACACGGTACACATATATATTTTTATATGCTATACCGGCTCCAAACATGTAACCGGTCCGAGCCCGAACCAACTTTTTTTGGAAGATGTCCGACTCGACTTTCGGTTCCGGCTTTCAAAACATAGCAAATTACTTATTTTAGGTACGTTTAGTTACAAATTAAATCCAAACTGTATTAGAAAAATAATTTTATAAATTAAATTATATAGAAAAGTAGAGAAAACATTTTTTAATAATATAAATATTCAAAATTATTTTTTAGTATATATTATAATTAATTTAAAATCAAACAGATTCAAAGAAGTTAACATAACAAATGAAAAGCTTGACGTGTAACAAAGGATTATTTTTTGTTAACAACAAATATTACAACTACTCTTACACTACTATTATAAAAACATCATAAACCACCTCATTTATCCACACCTATACCAACCTTATTACTCCGTCATCGCCATGAATTGAACCATGCACCTCTCCTTTCACTACCCCAACTCCTTACTACTGCACCACTTTATGACTCCTCGTGTAACAAAGGAAGTACTATTTTGCGTCTATATATATATATATATATATATATATATATATATATATATATATATATATATATATATATATATATATATATATATATATATATATATATATATATATATATATATATTCAAATATGTTACAGATCAATCATTAGGGTTGGGAACGTCATGGGTATGTTAATGGAATAAACACATCATCATGTTCTAGATGTACTCGAGCTTTCGGAATGAAGGGACCGTACCATCGTCGCAGGACACTACAAGAAAACAGGATTTAGCGACGGATGGCATTCGTCGCTATACGGAGCGATCCGTCGCTATATACCATTAGCGACGGACGGCCCGTTGCTAAATAGGACGTCGCGAAAAGTGGCGTCGCTAATCCAAAATGCGACGGATGAGCTGTCCCGTCTCTAAATTTAGAGACGGATAAACTTATCCGTCGCAAGTTTAGCGTTGACCGGGCAGCCCATGGTTTCTTCACTTTTGCGACGGATAAGCTTATCCGTCTCTAAATTTAGAGACGGATAAGCTCATCCTTCTCTAAATCTGATTTTATATATATATAAAAAAATTCTGTTTCTTTTAATTTATTTAATTCACCTACAATATAATAAAATATAAAAATATAATTTTTTAAATGCAATAAGGGGTGCTGCGAGAATCGAACTCGCGACCTCTCGCATTCCGCGAGAATCATACCACTAGACCAAACACCCATAGTAATGGATACTCATTAACACTGGAAATGGAATGGAAGTAAACACTTCACATAACATAACACCAAAAAGTATTACGCAAACACGAAGGATTTTTAGAGACAGGAGGCCATAGACTTTTTTTTTTTTTTGATAGGTAGAAAGTTTAAGTTGTGTATATTCAAAAGCTCATTAGAAACACTTACAACTCCAACCATAACATAAAAATACACAATCCCACAGCACATTTCACAGTTTAAGTTGCAACTTCATCCCTAGTGCCCAACAAGTTTCACTACCACAATGCTCAAAATCTAATAGGGATAATTAAGGACTCAGGGGCAGGGGCATATACAATTCATGTTTTATTGCCATCTTTCCTGGTTTATAACGTACACTATGTACTATGCTAAATTAGTTTAAGACAACATATGGCAGAATGAAGAGAATTCATGTTAAATTAGAATAGAAAATTACTTGTTGTGTCGATCATGTCATCCACCATCACCGCAACTTTTCCTTTAACGTCACCAATCAGACTCATTACCTACATTTGATAAAATTAATAAACCAGCAAAATCAGATACTAATTAAACTCAGAAAGAGTCCATGTTAACATATGCTACATACAATCGTTCACCTTGTCTTTACTTTAATCAAACTCAAGAAACTTGAACCATAGTTGCCCCCAAAAAACCGCATATATGATACCCGAGCAATAATCAAGACCACTACAAGTCAAGAAACTGAAAGCATTGTCTCATTCACACATCACAAGCTAAAGGAAACACAATCAACAACAATCAGCTTACAATAGCCCTCGAGAAATTCAAAATTCAGTCTAGTTCTACAAACATAAATCATATTAACACAAAACCCATAATTAATTAAATTAACAAAATAACATAATTAAAATAATTAACATAATAATAACATGAATATGAACAGAACTAACTTGAGCAAATTTAACATGAATATTAAGCATGAATATCAAAATTCTATTTAACATGAATATTACATGATTATTAACCAAATTACACTTAAAAATTAGGGTTAATTTACGGCAAATTAAATCGAAGCTTCGGTTTAGGTTTAGACAAAAAGCCCCAAAAATTAGGGTTAGGGTTCTAACCTTTTGTGGCAGAGATCGAATCGGAGAATCAGAGAGGAGAAGAGGAGGAGGTGGCTCTTCACTATGGCACGGTGGTGGCTAATTCTACCAATTTCAACAAAAAATGAGGAATTAGGAAATGAAATTGAAAAACTAGAGAAGCAAAAGAAAAGAATGAGAGGAAAGAAACTTACCGATTGGATTAAAGAATGGTGGCGGTGGAAGGTGGTGCGTCTCCGATGATGACGGTGGACGGTGGTGGGTGGTCGACGGTGGACGGCCGATGGTTAGGGTTTACGGGATGATTTGGGGGAGAAGAGAATGAAGAAGAGAAGAAGACGTCGTCTTCTTTATACGCAGATCGTGATTTCCTTTAGCGACGGATAAGTCCACCCGTCTCCAAATTTAGCGACGGATAAACCGATCCGTCGCTATATTTTATTTAATGATTTTTCTTTTCTATTAATTAAACAATGGTCAACTCATATAGCGACGGATAAGTCCATCCGTCTCTAAATTTAACGACGGATAAACCGATCCGTCGCAAATTTCGCGACGGATGGAATTATCCGTCGCTAATTACCAGTCAGATTTATATCCGTCGCTAAAATCATCGATCCGTCGCTATTTTGCGACGGATCGCATCCCGTCGCTATTAATCCGTCTCTATTTGGTTGTTTTCTTGTAGTGGGAGTGCAACATGCTTCACTACAATAGGTGAATTTGAGAATTCTCTCAAATGTTCTCATGCATTAATATGTATTAATATTGTAAGTGGAACCGTTTAGGAATTCTACGAGACCTTAGATAATTGTGATATGCTTAATAGAATGAGGCCATTTGGGTCACACAACAACAGGTGGTTTGTCTTATTAAGAGGACAAGAAATTGAATTATAACTAATTAGATTAATTATAATACAATGGATGGAAGATAATGCTTTGGAAGTATTATTTATACTTTTAGAAGTAATGTTTTGAATTTAATCTGAAAAAATTATTAATTGGATTAATATGTGCATTTGGACGGGATTTAAAAAATGGATTTTAATCCTCCTATATGCGTGTGGGCCAAGATGAAGCTTGGACCCACACTCAAGCCAAACGCGCCTGTCGACTAAGAAAAAAAGGGGAGACTTGGTCTCCTCTTCCTAGCTAATTCCTTGATGGGAAAGTCTGATTCCTACTTTGAGTTAGAATTAAATTTGCGCATCAAGAATTTAATGTGGTATTAGAATTTTATTCCTTTCAGGATTGAAGTTCTTATACTAATCAGACTTTCCCTAAGAAGAAAAAGTGATTAGAGAAAACTTATATAGTTTTTTTAATCATTATTTTCTTGTGCGACACATGAAAACAAATCTCTCTCTCTCCCTTCCAGTCGCCGCGCGCCACCCTCTTCTGTCCCGAAGGATTCGATCCGATAATTCCTAGCATTCTCATAAGCCCTACCGCCAATGGAGACCAAAGTTGAGGATAACCAAAGTTGGATACTAATTAACAATTATTTTGCAGATAATTCTGAGGAGAAGCTAGACATGTTCGACTTCACCGAAGAAGACGACTTTGGTGATTACTACGAGGATTTGATTGAAGATCATCTAGCTGATAAATCATTTGTTGTTCTTGCCTTCGAACAACTGTAAGTTTACTAACTCTGATGTGATTTACAATATACGTATTATAGATAATCGTCTGGTATGCATGTTAAGAAAATTTTAAAATTTCGATGCACAACCCTAGGGGTTACCTAACCATATTTTCTTACAGAGAACAGAGAGCCTTACTTGATAACACTATTATTATTATTATTATTATTATTATTATTATTATTATTATTGTTGTTGTTGTTGTTGTTGTTAATATTATTATTATTATTATTATTATTATTATTATTATTATTATTATTATTATTATTATTATTATTATTATAATTATTATTATTATTATTATTATTGTTATTTATTTATTTTTTATTATTTTTATAATAAATAAATATTATAAATTAAAAACAAAGAATGTTTTACACAAAATTAGTGGGCAGCCGAGAAACAAGTTGTGCTCTCACTCCCTTAGCAATAGCAAAACTAACTATAGAAAAATTAAAATGAGCAGCGCGCGCCCCAGCATCATGAGCCAAAGCGAAACCCCGGATTCTAACAAGCAAATCCACAACATCAACATCCAACTCCCCAAGTGTCGAGAAAGAGAAAGGAAGGAATCCATACCCCTTGGCCGCACACAAGTCCCGATACTTCACAGACTTGCGCTTGGCAGCATCAGCAATCGCATGTCCAGGCACAAAGTCCACCAACCCAGACCGTGTCAAGGGGGAAGACCCGGTCAGATCCACACACACATCCCGTCCCCTATCCCAAGCATAAAGGAGCAAGTCTGCAGGACAGAGGGACCTGTCACTCCCATCGCTCAAACCAATATCCACCTCCTTACCAGCAGAGATGCCTGATCGGAAACAGACATCCAAGAGAGTGTCGCGAACAAGGTTATGTCGGTGCTTGATACCCACCACCCCAGCACACGACACCGCATGGTCACTAAACAAATCCCCGTCAAAAACCCGAGAGCAAGCAGAGCAAGGCAAGGACACCAGAAACAAAACAACACCAAGTCGATAACCCAGTACACACCTGTAAGTCCTCCCGTTCATAGTCTACCCTAGACCCGAAATAGGAACAACTCGCAACCAATCAGAAGAATGGGCACCTCGCTGAGACTTTCAAAGATCTACTTGACGAGGAGATAAAGAGAAAACAGATTCTGCAGAAGCAGCAACCTTCGTGAAATATATATCTGCCAGTCTCTTCATAAGTCTGGGGGCAGCGATCTCATTGGGGTTGCTCAAAATATCCGAATCTGTGGTCTCAGTAAACAAAGACAGTGCACCATCAGAAGCAGGTCCAAGAGAAGTGATACCAGAAGGACACAAGAGCTTATTATTATTATTAGTATTATTATTATTATTATTATTATTATTATTATTATTATTTGATAAAGAATGGAAGACAAAAAATTCAAATAACACACCAAGTCTTACCCCATTCAAGAAGGGAAAAGACATAAGGAGGTGGGTTTGTAAGAAACAAGAATTAGAAGAATTAGTTTTAATTTGAAGAAAAAGAAGGAACTGCATAACATTCAAGCCTCCAACGGGATAACTCGACAGACGTACGTTGGTGCATGTGAACCATGCACAATAGATCATGAAATCAAGGTGGAAGGTTTCAATTTGTTGGAATAGCCATTTGCGTCACACCGAAAACAAGAATTGTATTAAATTCATATAGTTAGAGCAAAATACATCACCATTCTCATCCTCTCACATTCGTCCCATTCTATAGATTTCTCATTCGTTTAATTTAGGAAATTTATTGTGAAAGGACAACGACTAATAACCCTATGTAATTGTGAGATTTATAGCTAGCTAGGGAATCTATTGGATCTATAAAAGAGCACAATACTATGTTGACTTTGTTTTTTTAGCTTGTGCATCAAATTTTTAAATAATAAACCAACTTGTATTAGCTTATTTGAGCTTATTTTCACATAATTCAACATAATGATTTGCCATAACTTAGAATCAACGTTTAGTACCTCAATTGGATTATTCGTGAGAATTAAGAATAATAATTGTGTTTGAAATAGAAATGATAGGAGGACACGAAGGAAGCCATAAATTAAAATATACACATAATAACTCAAAACAACGAGGTTTGACAACATTATTTTTTTTCTAAACAAAATTTAAAAAATTAAAGAATACAAAAAAGCTCCTACAATATTAACGGAAAAATTATTCAAATCATTTTGACTATTTTATTTCGTGTTTACTTTTTTAACAATAAACATTTTTCAACATGATTTTGTGTATATTTCTAATTCAGGCAAAAGGCAAGAAAATGAAAATTTAACATCATGTGAATATGATTAATAAACGGTTGGAGTAAATTTGATTGAATTATTATTAAATAATTATGACCTTTTTCTATGTTTTAATTCATACTTAAAAAAAGTGATTCCATTGAAGTCGTTATTAATGATTCACATTCAACGTAATAGAAAGAAAGTTTTCAAAAGCTAAGTTGTGTATTTAAAATCACTGATTGTACGATGAAGATTTGAATGATATGATAGGCAGGCAGTTGAATATTCGAAGCTTATAAAGTAGATTGAATTCAATAGGGAGCACACAAAATGTGTTTAATTATTTGTATGAATAGTTTACTCACCATTAAGTGTGGCATTCCAAAGAGGATGTGTGCAAATCGTAGGAAGCAAAAGAGCAACAAGCGTGGTTGAGTTTATCATGTTCTATAACCACAAAGTTATTATAAGATTATGGAATTTGTAGATTGGTTTTTGAATGTTAAGATTGCTATTTAGGGTGATTGACAGGGAAGTTGAATTCTATTTGTGCGATCATATATTTATTTGTGGTGCAACATATCCAGTCACTGTGACAGTTGAGAGAAAATATCATTCCATTTTAGATCATGTTAGTGATGGCATGTATTTCCCGGACATAGCCATTTTTTTTTGCACTAAGTTGAAAATATATTCAAGCCCTAAATAAATAATTTAATGCATAATTAATTTATTAGATAAGATGGGCATCATAAAACTAAAACTCACCAAATTAAAACACTAATCAATGACAACTTTGGTTTGAAAATCTAAAGCCGGACTAGGTCAGGAGAGGGCCATCCTTGCTCCGATTAATGAGGTGGTTGAGCAAATCAACAATAAGTATATTATATAGTTGTTTTTCGGAAAACTCAATTGAGTACATAAGTTCATACATTATATAGCCTAATGAACCTAGCATTGGCATAAGGAGATGTATATTTAATTAGTTGAGTTTATGGCTTTATGGTTGTCGAATAATAACATCAGACCCTAAGGTGGTTCGATTATTATAATATTTTAGGAATATTGACCAGTCTTTTAAACTATGTAATGATAATTGTAACTTCCCTTGGGAAGCAAATTATTACAGTGTGTGAGATGATATATGTGAAAAATGTTGAATATAACACTATTCATATAACGTTATGGTTCTCTCACCTTCTTTTCATCTTGTCAAATTTCTAATTCTATCTCAGCTTAAAATTTTAATTTCCTATCTCGATCGATTGGTTGCCATGACTTTAAACAAAGATAGTCTTTAACTAATGTCTAATGTTGTAATTAATTATTATCTCCCGAGTTACCAGTAAGAAAGTGTTTATAGTGTTGTGCTCGATGAACACGAACAACAAAGTGATGCTTATATAGAAGTGGTTTGCAGTTTATGAGGTATGTTTTGGCTCTCTTCCCATCATGCTTTCTATAGTTTGTTTTCTTTTCTTTTTTCAATAATAATTAAATATGTTGAACCCTTTTTTCATTCTTCTAATTAAATATACTTAAATATTGGTCAAATTTTAATTATTTTTTATTTATATTTGTAATATCTATTAATATATAAATATTATAGTGAAACTATGCCGTAGCATCGCCGCATGTTATTACTAGTACCACATTACATAGGAATAGATAGCACTGCCCAAAAGTTAATAACCTTAATCCTTTCCCATTAGCATCAAATATGTAAACAACAATTTATCTTTCTGCTCAACCTTAACAAACCGCCTAAGGTGTTTCCAACCTTAAACCCCACTGAATTCCTCCCTGAGTCCAAAATCAATTGTTTTCAATTTTGTCGACATCACCACAAAACGCAAAAATCATTGGATCTCTCATCGAGCTTTTCGAGCCGGAAAATCTTCATGTACAAGACCTTGGAGCCCATCCTTTTCCTAGGACGACACAGGTTCGCCGCCCTCGACATTCACATCCGCGTGAAGGGTGAAGGTCACACTTTCCAAATCTACGCCGTCCGTCACTCGATTTCATTGATTTGGTTTCAATTAGTCTATGTTTAGTGAGGTAAGGAAGATAGATTTACGGAGAAACAGGAAGAGGATTGAAGTTTGAGGAGAGAGAAAGAGATAAAAATAGATTGGACTTAGTTGTAACCTTAGAGAAGCAAAATCCAGCAAAGGTAGTAATTGCCAGGCCGATTCCTTTCCCGATTACCTGCACATGCAAAATCATATGGAACAAATCTAAACAATTTATATTATCTATGCCACCTTACATCTCCACAAAGCGAGCCATGCACATTCACCACTCAAAAACTCATTTCCTCTGCACCATCGTATAACTACTCCTCTCTATCGAGGAAATGTTGAGCACAACACTGCTAAATTCTATGCTTCCAACATAGAAATTTAACTTTGTAAGCAAATAGATATCAAGAAAGTTATTATACAAACTGACCAAAAGTTTTGGTATCTTCTATTAACATGAAGGAAGCAACTCATTTGCCGTAACAGGTGCTTTTAAAAGATGCCATTGAACTGCTACAAGAGATGGAAACTGTAAAAGTCTTCTTTGTCCATAGAGAAATGAATCATTGCTAATGCGGTCCTCCGATGCTTTTAATTTTGTTATTTTGGTTTCGGTTTAGGTTTCGATAATGATAACCGGTATTTAGGTTGATCAAGGTTTTGGTATCAGATACAGGTGTAGGTTTTCTTCATGATTGATCAGGTTTTCTTCATGGTGGATCTTCTCAATGCTAATGCGGTCCTCCGATGCTTTTTATTTTGTTATTTTGGTTTCGGTTTAGGTTTCGATAATGATAACCAATGTTTAGGTTGATCAAGGTTTTGGTATCATATCTAGGTTAAGCGTGGTAAAGAAGTTGGTAAATCTTGTCTTTGTATGGTTCCCAAACATTATTTATACCCTTTTTCAATTAATAAAAAAACAAAAAAAATTGCCGTTTAGAAAAAAAGAAAAAATTGTAAGATTTGGTAAACAAAGAGTAACCGCAAAAAGTTATTTTGGGAGGAGTCGTAACATTCGATGAGTGTGTGTTAGTTTACCGAAATGGCGAAATTACCGGGTACAGAAAATAAACTCATCGACCAAGCCCAAATCTTTACCACATCTAGCCGCACAGTACAATATTTGACATGCAAGCCACACGTTTTTGCTAACCCTAGCTGCCACGCCGCCATATACAACAAACCTAAGCCCTTTCCACTCTGTATAAATAACGTCTCTCCACCCAATTTCTCACTTCATCCATCATCACCAACCCCCTCTCCCCTCCCTTCTCCTTTCCTCTTCCCTTTCGCCCTCAATCCCTCACAAGGCACTGAGAAGGTGTCCTTCTTTGCACAGGCCATTTATCAAGTTTACAGAATTCATTCTCGTTAGTGAATTGAATGATTTGGTAACTAGTCTGTGCCGAGCTGGACACGCTCTCAAAGCTTTGATTCACAAACAAATCCGACCGCAAGGCGATGAGGGTTTATCCTGCTTTGCACAACCCATTTATTATGTTTACATCTCACCTTGATTGTGTGATGATCGAAGAATATGGTAAATTGGTTGTGCAGGCTGGATATACTCTCAAAGCTTTGATTTGATACCCTCATGTTCGGGCCTTGCAGATCCGTATCCATTTATCTGCCGTGACAAAATTTGATGATGTCTGTTGTGTATGTTAGTAAATCGTTTTGATTGGTTTTTACAGATCTGGTTTTAACGAATCTGCTTTTATTGAGACTGAACTCACTTTTGTCTTTTGAGGGACATTTAACTTCTGTTTGTTGTTTGTTTCCTTTTCAGGGTGGAGATCTACAGCTTGGGAAGAAAGGAACTTTATCCCATGCCTCATGTAGCTGCTATCTGTACTCTGTCTATAGAGCTAGTTGTTAATCTGATTGTTAATGGAATATTCCACGTACTGTATCTTTTTTTACTAATGAGAATATTTGTATCTCTGTACTTTTATAAATAATAATAAAACCATTTTCCTTTTGTTTCTGGCACGATGTTATATTGACGTGATGCAAAGAGTTGTTTTCCTCGTTTCGGGTTTCCACAAAGACCGCTGGATGGATGAAATGTGTCTGAAGCCCACCATAATGCCCACCAAGACGTCTGCCAGCCAAGTTAAACTTATATCCGAACAAATTACAATAGCAGTTTTGACTCGACCATGTTCGCTCAGTAGCACTGCCTATGTGTAATGTAAGTAGAACAAATTAAATTGGTACTGAGATCGAATCCATTTAATTATTTTAACTCGTCAATTTAAATCCGATTTTAAATATTCTGGCACGATGTTATTTGACGTGATGCAAAAGAGTTTTGCTAGTTTCTGACCTCTACAAAGACGGCTGGATGGATGAAACATGTACAAAGCCCAACATAATGCCCACCAAGACGTCTGTCAGCCCAAGTGAAAAAATGGGCTAATATCCAAATACTTTGTTAAAATGTATTGATCCGTCTCACTCATTTATTTACATTTATTTTTGTTGACTTTTATATGTTCTGTTTGACCTTCATTTACTCCTAAACTATGAGGAAAATTTAATTTATGAAAGTATATTATGAAAATATAGTATTATATAATTTTATTAATTATTTTTTCGATGATATTTACAATTTATTAGAGGTCAAACTACACTTGGAAAAAGAGTTTGAAACATAAGCAAGTTCATGGAATAGAATTCTCTTAGTCAACAAAACAAACGTAAACAATTCACTGGGACGGACGGTGGGAGTACACTCGAGCGAGAGCATATAATGGACAACTTAACGCTGCATTTTTTCAGTCGACGTTTTGATGTAGAGAGTTTCTTTTTTTATCATCATCGTTTGTTATTCTTAACAATGATTTTACATATAATTTTATTGAGTTTTGTGCATTTTAAAGTCAGGCGTTTACGAGTTCATCGGAGTACGAATTATCGAAAAATGTCTCTAGAACGTAAAGTTTTTTAGAACGAATTAAAATTATGATCCTGGTAGGGCCAAGTTAGGTCGGACTATACGAGCTCGCCTTGGGCCGAAGCACATAATGGAAAACTAAGGCCCGACTTAGTACGTCTTCGACCACAAACCTGGCCCTAGAGTATGGGCGGGATGATGGTTAGATGTGATCAAAAGTTCAAACCTCGTATTGGGTCCAAAAGTCTTTTGGACCAGAAGTTGGGTCCATAGGCCCCAACCATAGATCAGGCCCACATGCCTTTGGACCTTGTCCACTATGCTATTAGGTCAAGTCTATTAAGAGCCCATTAAACTTATTTGACACATGTGACACAATCTGAAGTGAACATTAATCTAGAGGGTCAAATGATACTATCAATGCTTATAAGTTCCATGAAAAAAAGTTAGTCAAGCCAAGCAGTCTTGGATCACTAGCCCTCCCCCCCCAACCCGGAAGGGTCTTCCAGAGAAAGAGAAGGTGGAAATTTAGTACCTCATCAATGTTTTCAAGACACCACCACATGTTATATTATAACAAATACCGCAACCCCTGCTTCAGTTGTCGTATCACTCTCCACAATTTTATCAATGCGTTAATCTTCACATTGCTAATAATTGTTTATATCCATGGGGACAAAATCATATTCATTCATAATCTCAATCTTCTATGAATATGAATGAAATGTTTTTAATTGTTTTCAAAGAACTCATAATCATTTGAATCGCGTTTAGAGCGATACTCCTAGTGAAAATAATTAATTAAAGTCTATATGAACTTTGTTTAATTAATTATGTTTTGGTACGAGTTTGGTTGTGATAAAACCTTAACAATTTCTTAATTTTACATATACAAGTAATGTGGCACGCGGTGTCTACATGTTCCTAGTAAATGTGTTTAGTTTGAGATAACTATCAAAATTCCAATTTGACCTGTCAATTTTTTAATGCTTTTATGGTCCTATGAATTACGAAAGAAATATAAATATCAAAAAGAGGTTTTCCATATTCTAGACGGAGTTATTTGATTTTTAGTGACAACTAATGATCCCTTTATAAAAAAAAACCTTCATGTGCACACAATTACATTTTAGTCCAAACTCAACCATGCACATTTGAGTTGACCATCACTTAACACACCTTCCAAAACCAAACATGACTTAAGAAAAACTATATATTTTCATAAAAAAATCAATTTAAAAATTTTAATTTAAAAAAAAACAAAATTAATTTGAAAATTGATACTTCTTCTTCCATAGAGCTCCGGTACCGGAGTGCCGGAGCATGCTGCGAACTGGAGTACGCTCAGTCACCGGAGCAAGCTTCGATCCGGAGCTTGCTCCAATATGACTGGAGCTTGCTCCGAACGGGAGCAAGCTCTCCGTGAGTGGAGCTTGCTCCAGTCGATCGAAGCAAGCTCTAGTCACAGGAGCTTGCTCCATTCACCGGAGCAAGCTCCGCTCCGTTTTGGAGCTTGCTCCGGTTGCTGAAGCAATCTCCGGTACCGAAACTGGTACCGGAGAAGAAGAAGAATTGAAAAAGAAAAAGAAAAAAGAAAAAATTAAAAAGAGAAAATTAAAAAATAATTTTGTTCTTTTTTTATTTTAAAACAGTACGTGAGGGTTGTTTGGATTTTTCAAAATCCAATTTTGAAATAATGAATTTGTGTTGACTTTGGACTAAAATGTAATTGTGTGCATAAAGAGATTGTTTTTGTTATTAGGATCACTAGTAGGGTATTAAAAATCAATGAACCCAGACCCTTCCTAGAAGTTTAGAACGTTTTCCCTTTCTACTAAAAGATGATCGAGAGAGAGACACCCATTTGTCGTCATTCATATATGATTCACCTGATCATCTCACATGCCATGGCCTTCAACATTTAAGCGCCTTCTTGCGTTACGTTTCTTCAACTAGCTACTGCTGTACATTAATTTCTTCTTCCCACCAATATAGTTATAAGTTCCATATTCAAATCACTCTAATCCGCACTATTACGTACATATCCACTATTCCCACTACGACTCTATGAGTGCGATAATATGGTGCTATCATGTGTCATACGAGTATAGCGGTAGGCAGGGTAATTAATGGTGATGTTAGTAGATGATTTTTATTTAAACGGGATAGTAGATGATATAATCCAACTACTCTAAAAGGTTAAACTGATATAATGGGGTACTTCCGGAGTTAGAAGAAGTTTGCAAGTCTTATAGTTTGGAGCTATTTGGTTATCTTTAGAATGTCGAATGGGATTCGCAATTGGTAGAAAAGATCAAACTTCTTTGTTGGGATTGATTAAGAGGTAAAGAAAAACTTATTAGATCTTATGTGCCTTGGAGGATTAGTTTTTAGATCCATCCCTTTGTTTAGAATCTTAATTGTTAACCGTTTGTAAGTTTTTTCTGAACATTTCTTATGTTCGTCGTTTCTTAATATATTTATTATATCTATTTGGCCGCTTCAAAAAAAAAAAAAAAAAAAATATATCAATAGTAAAACTTTTAAAAAATTGTCTCCCCCAAACGTCAAAAATATTTTCACAACCGGAACCCACATTTTCATTTATTTAATCATTTCTTTTTTAAAAAAAAACACAAATTAATAATAAGAAAATAGAGAATAGAAACTAAAAAAAAAAAAAGGTGGTGGAACTTGTTCTCAAGTCGCTTGAGTGGGCGTTCCAACAATTTGATGTAACTTTTTGGAGATGGTCGAATCGAATAATGAGGAACTCAACTAATTAGTCGTTAATATTAACATTTCAAAAAAAATATACATCCGCATATAAATAAAAGATCATGTGTTTCAATTCTTAAAATGGATAGTTTGTATTTATTAGAACAAAAAAACATCTTGGAATCGTAAAATTGTTATATGTAACATCTTAAAAAAATCAAATTTTCATAGGGACGAATAGAAGTATTAAAATTAAGGGGGTGATATTACATAATTATTTCAAGAAGAGTTTAGAGGAGAGTCCAATACTTAAATATTCTTTATAAAAGTTTTATTTTAAACATATTAAGGGGATCGGCCGCCCGAGTGCCGCTCTAGCTCCACCCCTGGTTTTTATTACTCACGGTCATTAACGTAACATAATAATGTAAGACATGATGATGAGAAATGAAGGGCACTAATTAAAGGTGGTGACAAAAGGTCCGGCCAAACCGGTAAACCACCAACACACAAGAAACAAAATCCTCATTTGTGTAGGTCAATTTAAAATTAGTGGTGTCAATAGTAGCAATGCTTTCCTTTTTGCTATTGTCGCCCTCTATCTAATCCACCAAACGTAAACGACTTACATATAAGATGGAGTTAGTCTCTCTTTTCTTTTCATTTAAAAAAAATAATAAACATATAAAAAACAGATGTCTAAACTCTAAACAAAATTTACTTATATTATTATAAAAATAATTGAGTAAATATGAATTGATCCTGAAAATAACTGAATCTAATAGTTTTTTCAGAAAAAATTTATTTGATTCATTTGAGAAACTCTAAACTAAAATGAATTTGATAAATCTGAGTTTAAATTGAAATGAACATAACCTTTGGAGTAAAATTAAATGAGGTGAAATAATAAGTTAAAGTTGTAGAAGGATGAAATTATACTAACAAAGTGTTTGGTACTCAATTCAAACATGCTAATTTAGGGAGGCGATATATATGTGAATAGTGAGTGGTTTTGGGATGTGATAGTACAGTAAAAACTCCATACAGTAATATCGTTGGAACCAACAAAAAATATCCTTATAAGGAGTTTATTCCTAAGTAGAGTTTTGTATGTAATTTTTTTCTGACAAAATAACATGTTTGAATAACTAGTTTTAAATACCCGAAGAAAGATAAATTGATAAAGTTAATAAATGAGTGTCAGAGCAAGAGCTGATTTAGAGTCGGAAGGGCCGGGGAGGGCTTAAATAAATTGATTTTGATTTTGTATGTATAACCTCTCGTATCCGCCTTTTAATTGAAAAATCACTCTTATTGTTTTAGATTGATTGAAATATCACTCACTCATGTCCATATTTTTTATCCTCGAAAAACTTTGAACTAAATTAAGTTTCACTGAAATATAAATTTTAATTAAATAAATATAAAAAAGATTAAACTTAAAGAGATTGTTTTTTATGAAGAACTTAAAGAGATTGTTATTTCATATAAATAAAAGATGTATTACATAACCCATACTTATTGTGCTGAGGTTGTGATCCGCTCTATGGATAAAAATCTCGCGTTTGATTCTTTTGTCTAATCGTCAGTTCGAAGAAATCTCCAATATACCTTTGATTCTATGCCACGCCTCATTTCTTATTTTTCAATGTAATCTCTTAAGGAATCTTCCGACACTAGATCCATTATAGTATTTTATAAATTGTCGAGAAATGCATGGAAATGAAATACATAAATCTTCCGGCACACTATTTTATATTTTTTTTATTTGAAAAATCTTATTGAAATGTTTATGTAAAATATGTCGATCTCGTAAAATCTTATTGAAGTGTTCGCAAGTGAGCATGCTGCATGTTCCATGGATGTTGAGAGTCTTGAGACCTCTTGGCTGAATACGTCTGTCCGTCTTCCGTCTTTATGCGTTTGAACTTTGTCGCCGTCAAATTAGACTATACGGTTCATTAATTAACTCATTAACATAAAATATTGATTAAAAAAATAATCAAAAGTATATCACTCATATTCCAAATTATTGTAGAACTATATGATGAATCTGATCACCAAGTACTTGTACCAATCAGATAAACTTATAATAATTCATACATTGATATATAATAACCATTCTTATCATTACAGATTGACCATGGATATTTCCAAGCAAGTCTGAAGAGAAATTACTATTGTTGTATAATTGTAAAAATGATATCACATACTTACACAACGGACTGATAAACTTTACTGCATATTACCATGGATTCAGTCTTGATGATTACGATTAAAACTCGAACTTATGATTGTATTATTAGTAAAAACGCAATTCACTTGGTCATTCAATTTATTATTTACGGAGAAAGTTCATTCACAAATCAAAATTATTCTCATAATAATCTAGCTTTGACCATTTGACCGCGAATTAGCTAGGCCCAATTGGCTAACTACATGGTGGTGACCAGCAAACATTCGAAGGTCATCGAGTCCATAAAAATCACCAGATGACTATTTAATCTCCAAGTAGCTCTTCCCGTAAATATTAAATTGATACCACATTTTAGAAATCTCCAAATGTTTTGAAAGACCATCAAGATCAAAGGAGGCGTCTCGATAGTAGAGGCCACCTAAAAGTGTCTTATTAGTTATTGGTCTCCTATAAAAAGTATGGAGGTCGCCTGCGAACTCCTATATAGGTCTCCTAAACATTAGTTCGATCGGTCATTAGTTCGGTCGCCTTCTATTTGTTGACCGAAACGGCCTTGACTCCCTCAAACGGTCATTACTCCCTCAACATTCACTTAACGTTCTCAAACTGATAGAAACCACCACTGGACACTTCGCTAACTACCCGAATATTGAGGTGCAAAGAGGGAGAAAAGAGTCTGGGGAGACCCACTTTAAAAGGGGAATGAGAGAAATGGGAATGGCATCGAATTGCAACTCACAAAAACTAAGTACTCAAAAAGCTTACATAAAACTGATGTACTTCGACCGTCTATAGCCAATCCGGTGTATTACAATTACATATTCAATAACTGCACTGTAATCGAAAATCCTAAGCTAGTCACTCGGAACCTTAGAGATCAAATTGCCGCTGGAACCCTAAAAGTTCTAATCCACTCAACGGAGGCCTAAATCTCTCATTGTTCCCCGACATCTCAATTTGACTAAATTTCTATTTAATTATTTGTAATCCCCGCACGTTTACTTTATTCTTTTATAGTACAAATTTGCTAACTTGAGCGTCATAGTCCACTGAATTCTCTCCTACCAAGCACCGCCTCTCAATCGACCTTGATAAATAACTGGCAGATGCCGCTGGGGTACTAAAGGTAGAACCCACCATGTCTCTATCTTGCACATCACGTTTCGTCTCCTTCGCCAGAAGAAGATGTAACCACTTCTCGGTGAATTGTAGACCCGTGGAAGTCAGAGAAGTGAGAAAATGCGGAAGGGCACACAACCCGCCTAGTGACGAATCCGTAGATTTCAGCCAAGTGACAGCTATTGCTTCAAATATGTTCTATTTTTTGTCGAATCCCAGTGTTCTCTCAGTTGCTACACCGATTCTTTTAAGGGCTCTCAATGGCTGTTGGCATCACACCGATATCCCATTTGAAATCCTACCCTCTTTTTGTTGATCTCTTGTCTCACTCACAGGTCGTTGTGCCCACGAACTAACAAATTTCAATTGCCGGATTTCTGAGCACCTACAGTGATCAAGAAAGATAAATTTTCATTTTTCCACTATCATATCAAGTCTTATTAATTAATTAGGCTTTGTTCTCAAGAATGATAAATTTTCATTTTTCCACTATCATATCAAGTCTTATTAATTAAGGTTGTGTTCTTCGTCTGAAAACTCATTATTTTCATTTTAGATCAGTTCTGTTCAATTTTTTTTACATTCATTTTGTTCAGTTCAGATCTGTTCTATACTTCTATATTATTCAAATTTGTTTAGTTGTAAATTATACTAAAACAAATAAATTCAGTTCAATTATATTTAATTAAATTTAATTATGTTCAATTCTATTTAGCCGAAAATAACACTTTCCAACGTATTAACTTAACTTGGTAATCTGAATAAGTTACCCATGCAAACACCCAAAAATACCACAGACGAGTTACTTTGCATTTGTTTTGTTGCCGCAACACGCACGCTACATACTCTGGGGCCAATGCCACTTATAACAAAGTATGGTGCTTTTAGATATCATACATATTATTGTCGTGTCCACTAACCAAACTTTAACTGATTCTCAAATATCGAAAAGAATTCTCAACTTCCAAGCATTACACTCTAGATATTTAGTTTTTTTATTTGTTTATTTGATTGGTGTAAACAAAACATTAAGCATAAACATAACAATCAAGTGCTAACCAACACTAGTAAAGTAATGTAGCCTATCTTCCATTTTTAAGACATTTTAAAAACTTTAAATATAAATATTCACGGTTTATATTCTTGAATATAAATAAATAATATTACATTATAAAAATATAGTACTTTAAATTTATTTTTATAATATAATTTTATCATATTATATATATGATATACTATAATTTAGGATTAAATTTTCTTAAACAAAAATTGACTAAAAAGGTTAAAATAATAGTCTTATCCAAGCATTATGCCTAATAATAACTGGTTTAGAGAGGGGAAAATGAAGTTTAATTTTATTTGAAATGTATTTTACTATTTGACAAGTTCTAATTAACAGCAAATCTGAAGGTTAATTTAGAGAGGGCAATGGTCTCTCTAAAATGAATGTCAAACTGTCCGTTAGACATTTACACCAAAGTTAGCTTGGAGCTCCCGATCGTAGCAATAGATCAAGACTTTGAAGTCTGTGGGTGAGGGAAATTCCAAATTCTATTTTGTAAGACTGACGATAGTCTTGATCGAGTACTCGACTCGGCTCAATAAGGTTTTTTAGCCAAGCTCGAGCCTATGTATGTATACGTACCTCGGTATGTTTGTAAACGGGGTATGTTTGTAAACGGGGTGGACATATTGTATACTCTAGAGACCAAGGGGCAAGGAGATACGATAGCTAACGGAGTAGTTAACGTCTGTTACAAAAGCGATCTACTAGAAAAAGGAAGAGGGAGTTAAAACTGAAAACTGGTTTGTTACCATTTCCATATCCGTTAAACAGTTAACTGAACATTCCATTTCCATACATTTACCTTTCATCATCATGTAAATATTTACAGTTCCCAAAAGTAAAAAAAGACCTGGAAAAAACTAGAACTACAAACCGGCAGCAATGGGCAAAGAATACTCAGTATAAAACTCAGAAATCCCAGAAGCAAGCCACAGCTTCTCATTAAAGCTCTCCTGCATATCCTCCGGTATAAACTGCGTCCTACAAAGAGGACACGTCTTCTGGTCATGGTCCATCCACCTATCCAAACACCCCATGTGAAAAATATGCCTGCAATTCCTCAGCCGTCGGATCTCGTCCTCCCACCCGAACTCGTTCAAACAAACTGCACAGTTGTCCGCTTGATCTCTACTTGCCAAATCCGCGAACTTAACCACCGGAAGCAGCTCACGGATTAGCGCGGCCGAGACCGAGTTGGTGTCTGTGGTGGTGGTGGCGGCGGTTTGCGGCGGTTCGAGGAAGTCGGAGAGGCGGAGGAAGGAGAAGATTGCGAGGAGAGATTTTCGGATTAGGCCGAGGAGGGTGAGGATGTAGACGAGGAGCTTTGGGAGGAAGAGATCAGAGTATGCTACTGGAAAGCCCATTGTTGATTTTTCAAGTTTGAAATTGGATAAATTGGATTGGATTGGATTGGGTGGGTGAATTGAGATGGGGAGATTTGTTGGAAGTGGAGATGGTGGTGGTTATATATAGGAAAGGTATGGAATAGGAAATGACTAGAATGGGTTTGTGGAGTCAGGGAAATGGCATGTGAGGCCACGGAGGTGTATCACCTGTCAATCTGTCATGTTCCTATGGCAGGACTTGTCGCTCCCCGTAATTCTTTTACCACATTGTTAGTTTATCCTGCATAATGGTAAAATAATTTCCGATCCTTTGCTACTCAATTTAGCATACTAATTTAAAAAGGGGGTAAGAATTAATTTAGAGAGGGAAAATTGAACTGTAATTTCAATGTTTAAAGTTTAAACTATTTTAAAATTAACTCCAAGTCCACTGGCTAATTTAGATAGGTGATAACTCACTTGACTGCCAAACATGCTTTTCGAATGTATTTGATTTTTATTATTTCGTTCGAAGTTAGCAAGTGAACGGGATAAAATTAATTATTGGTTCCGATTAATTCTTTACGTATGTTTTTAAAATGTTCCAATCAATTTCTTAGGTTTTCATTTTTGAAAAATACCCTACATCTCATTTATGTTGTTTTTTCGAAATAACTACATCTCATTTATGTTACTTATTTTAGACGTTGACAGTATTTTCGCACTATCTTAATTTTTTTAACTCCACCGATTACACGTTTTTAAATTAAGAATTCACATTTACATATAATATTAATATAACACTGTTAGATTTCTTGGTGCTCCTTGGTTTATTTTGACTTGTGACAAATTTCTTGGTTGTTTTGATCCTTGGGATTTTCTTGAAAACTTTTAGACCTTTTTGTATGGTGTTTAATTGGCGTTTGGGAAGCTTAGTTAGGAGGTTGTGAACTTTGTATTTCGGTTGAGGCTTTTAGCTTCATGTAATTTGTAAATTGTTAGCTTCATGTAATTTGTAAATTGTCTCGAGCATTACTTATGCTCCTTGTGTTTAATGAAATCTTTTTTAGATGTTAAAAAAAATAGTGAGTATACAAAGGTTATAAGGATCAAGTCACACGTATATAAATAGAATAAAGATATACTCTATTTTATTAGAGACATTAGGGTGTTTGCAACAATTTAATTTATCCAACTTATTACTTATTTTTAAAGCAAAATCGTTTTTTTGAGTGTTTGCAATATTTTAAAGTTGGTAGATTCTCTTAAATTAAGTTGGAGAAGTTAGGTTGTATATTCTTAAAAGCGGTTTCTCCTTAAATTAAGCTGGATTTTAGTTGTTTTTTTTTCAAAAAGTTAGATTTGCATACACTACTTCTACAACTTATCTAACTTTTTTTAGTAAAGAAAGACTTTCATAGATCAAACAGGGGAGCATGAAGCTCAGTTACACAGGGACCATCAGGAGTACAAAGCATCAACAAATGAATTAAGTAGGCTCAAGATAATCAAAAGGCAGTACTGTATATCCCATCATATTGCTGGCAAAGTTTATGCTTAGCAAATCAGCTAATTGGTTTGCGGACCGCCGGACATGTGCGACTTTGAATTCTTCAAACAAAGCCAACTGTGCCTTAATTTCATCATAGACAGTGCCATTAGCAGAGAGTTCTCGAGTTTCCGATGTCAAGCCCTTAATAACCAGCAGTGAATCACCTTCAAGAATTATTTTTGTCCGTCCCATGTGTGTGGCTAGTGACACAGCCAACCTAGCTGCATAGGCCTCACCAGTCTCGACATCAATTCCTGGCTGCAACTTTTTGCGTGCCCAGAGATGCACTAACCCAGTGTGGTCATGCAAGACTGCTCCAATTCCACCACAAGTACCGTCACGGGGAATTGACGCATCAAAGTTGATTTTCACCCAACTGTCTGATGGGGCTGACCAGGGCCCTGGATCCGCTACATCATCACTGTTAATGTAAGAAGGACGCCACTAGGAGTGAGTCTGGAAGAAAAGGATATAATTATGCACAAAATTTAATGTGTCTTCAGGAGAATACTGCAATTGCTCGAATTTGAGCTTGTTTCTACACCACCAGATGTTCCAGCACAGTACTGAAAGAATATTTAACTGAATGAATTTCTTATTCACAGAAAGACAATATAAATACAAATCGGATCCTCTATTCTAGGATGAGATATATCACAAGATATTTACTAATATTACAAAAGATATACTACGTATATTCTAACACTCCCCCTCAGTCGAAACGGGAGGATCACGAATGTTGAGACTGGAACGAAACTCGTCAAACAGAAACAACGGAAGACCCTTGGTGAAAATATCAGCAATTTGATAACGAGATGGAACATGGTGAACACGCACCTCTCTACGGGCAACCTTCTCTCGAACAAAATGAATATCCAACTCAATATGCTTAGTAAGTTGATGTTGGACTGGATTTCCCGTGAGATAAATAGCACTCACATTATCACAATACACCAAGGTGGCCTTTCGAATGGGACAAAGAAGCTCAAGGAGCAAATTGCGTAGCCAACAAGTTTCAGCCACAACATTGGCCACACCGCGGTATTCCGCCTCTGCACTAGACCGGGACAAAGTAGGTTGCCTCTTCGCGGACCAGGAGATCAAATTATCATCGAAAAACACACAATAACCAGAGGTGGAACGGCGAGTATCCGGACACCCAACCCAGTCGGCATCAGTATATGCAACCAAATTCTGAAGAGAAGTAGGCGTAAGATGCAAGCCAAGGGAGAGAGTACCTTGGACATAGCGAAGTATACGTTTAAGAGCCTCCATGTGTTCAGCCCGGGGATCATGCATGTGGAGGCAAACTTGCTGAACCGCATAAGACAAATCTGGGCGAGTGAAAGTAAGATACTGAAGTGCTCCAGCCAAACTGCGATACACCGTGGGGTCCACAGGAGGACTAGTCTTCGAGGCACCCAACTTAGGCTTAGTGTCGATGGGGGTGGCACTGGGGTTGCAAGACCGCATCCCAGCGCGCTCAAGGATTTCAGCAGCATATTTGGCTTGAGAAAGAAAGAGACCAGCCTTGTGACGTGTGACGCGAATGCCAAGGAAATCATTGAGGAAACCCAAGTCTTTCATAGCAAACTCAGAGTAGAGTTGAGCCATAATAGTGCACCGGAGCTCATCGGAAGAAGCAGTCAAGATAATGTCATCCACATACAAGAGCAAATAAGCAACGTCAGAGACACAAGAATACATAAATAGTGACGTATCACACTTACTATTGGAGAAACCAATGGTAGCCACAAAATCAGCAAACCGTTGATACCACGCCCGGGGAGCCTTCTTAAGACCATATAAAGATTTCCGTAAGAGACAAACATAGTCAGGATGAGCCGGGTCGCGGAAACCCATAGGTTGATGCATGTAGACCGTTTCCTGTAATGTGCCATGAAGAAAAGCATTGCTAACATCAAGTTGGTGAATAGTCCATCCACGGGAAAGAGCAATACTAAGAACAAGACGAATAGTAGCCGGTTTGACCACCGGACTAAACGTCTCCCCACAATCAATGCCAACCTGTTGAGTTTTGCCATCACCTACAAGACGGGCTTTATGCCTCTGAAATGAACCGTCGGACTTAACTTTATGGGTAAAAATCCACATGGATCGAATAACATTAACCCCTGAAGGTCGAGGTACCAAATCCCACGTCTTATTTTTAATAAGAGCATTAAACTCATCAGTCATGGCCAGCTTCCAATTAGGATCACGGAGAGCATCTAAAGGAGTACGAGGAAGAGGAGAGCGGATTACCGCAACTGTATGAGCTTCGGAAGGGTCAAAAATAGTGAAGGGACGGTGGATGCCATGTTGACTTCTAGTCACAGGGCGACTAGGTGGATATGTGGTGTATCGGGTGGCTCGAGGAGGTGGGGGGTGGAGGTGGAGGGAGGGAAGACACGGCAGACTGAAGAGCCGGGGAAGGGACGGGGCTGGAAATAGGCAAAGTTGCCGTGGAAGGAGATGGGGCCGGGGAAGTGGGGACCACATCAGACACGCCCGAGTGAGCAGGTGGTGGAGAAACAGGCCGTGTGGGAGGCGAAGAGGGGGCATAGCCGGGAGATAAAAGAGGTATGAGGTGAGCCGGGAGCCCATCCCCAAGAAAGTCATAAGCATTAGATGGAGAAGCATCAGTTTTTGCCATGGGAAAAATAGACTCATCGAATTGCACATGGAGACATACAATGAGTTTACGAGTAGAGAGATCAAAACACTTATACCCGCGATGATTATCAGGATATCCCAAAAAAACACACGGAGTGGACCGTGGTTGGAGCTTGCGAATAGTGGTGGATGGAAAAAGAGGAAAGCACAAGCAACCAAAGGTTCGAAGATGGGAGTATGTGGGAATACGGTTATAGAGGACTTGAACTGGGGATTTATAAGCGAGGACTTTGCTAGGTAGGATATTAAGAAGATAAGTGGCCATATGTAAGGCATGGTGCCAGAATGAAGGAGGTAGAGAAGCATGGATGAGAAGGGTCCGAATAATATTATTTATGGAACGAATTGCGTTCGGCTTTGCCGTTTTGGGAGGAAGTATGAGGACAAGAAAAACGAAAAGAAATGCCTTTGTTGGCACAAAATTGGCGAAAAGCAGTATTATCAAACTCACCTCCATTATCACATTGCAAAGTTTTAATAGTGTGTTCAAATTGGGTTTGTATGTGAGCTTGAAATTTGGTAAAGATGGAGAAAACTTGGGATTTATGAGCAAGAGGAAAGATCCAGACATAGTTTGTATAATCATCCAAAAATAAGACATAGTATTTATGGCCAGAAGAACTTAAAGTTGGAGATGTCCAGAGATCGCTATGTATTATATCAAAAGGCATACTAGTATCGAAGTAGATGGCATAAATGGCAATTTTATTATTTTACCAAGAATACAAGAATGACATGGACTAGAATTCGAAAAACTAGGACAATCAATAAATTTATTTTTCTGAAGAAAAGATAAAACTGGAGCTCCTGGATGACCCAAACGATCGTGCCAAGAAGAAGAAGTGAGGCAGGCGGTGTGTGAAGTAGGAGTAGGAGCTGATCTAGGCTGAGTGACGGGATACAATGGACTCGAACTCTCACATCTCATGATACGATTCCCGGTCTGTAAATCATGCACAGAAAAACCACTAGGGTCAAAGACCACGGAAACATGATTATCAGTAGTAAACTTTCTAACAGAAACTAAGTTTTTGACAAGGTGGGGTGTATGTAGAACGTGTTGAAGAGATAAAGGCTGGGAAGGAGTACTAATAGAAGCATTACCGTAACCATAAATAGGAATAGACTGACCACTTCCAACAGTAACAGTATTATTTTTGCTCGTATTAAAATAAGATCAGAGTGTACCTCGGGAATTTGTCATGTGGGATGTGGCACCGGTGTCCATATACCAGGTAGAGTCCGGAGGAGCCAAAGACATCGTGTTCATGGCGGATTCAATATCCGTTGGAGTCCAATGTTGAGCAGTATAGGCTTGTGGAGCCGGAGAACCAGGACGAGGGCCTAAGAGCCCAAGCTGAGCGTGCTGTTGCTGGCGGGATGGAGGAGCCGCAGGCTGGCTTGGGTATGGGCAGGGAGGTGTTGCCCATGGGGGCGGAGCATACATCCACCAAGGGGCACCAGACCAGGCCTGGGAGCCGGCTGGAGGAGCAAACGGCGGATAGGGAGGCTGCTGATATCCACCTCTGCCACGGCCATATGAATTTCCAGAATTTCCAGAAAAGTTGCGGTTGTTGCGGGGCTTGGTAGACAATCGAGGTTTGGGCGATTTGCCACGGCCAGGAGTAGACGAAGAGGCAGAAAGATCTCGGTCAGAAACGACCAAGGCATCGTCATGGGAAGCAGCTTCCCGTAGGCTCTTCTCCTCAAGAGTGAGCATGGAACGAGCCTCATAGTATGGAGGAAGAACTTTCTTATGGCGAATAACGGAGGCAACACCATGATACGCCGGAGGGAGACCTGCAATCATGCGAAGAACCAAACGATTGTTAGAAACAGGAGCACCAACGTTAGCCAATTGATCCGAAAGAGACTTGAGTTTCTGGCAATATAGAGTCACATCCGGAAAATCCTTCAAAAAGAGGTTATTGAATTCGTGCTCAAGACCAACGGCCCGGAAGTTTTCATTGTCTTGAAAAAAATCCCGAACACGGTTCCAAAGGGTCATGGCAGAGATATCAGGTTCAAGAACAGTGTGGAGAAGATCCGTAGAAATCGTGGAATAGATCCACTGAACAACGGTGGCATCAAGAGTATCCCATACATCCTGTTCATCGGCTGTCAATGGAGTAGAAGGAATTGTTTTTCCATCACTGCCAGTTTTGGGTTTAGGAGGAAGAATATGATCAAGCACCTTGTGGGAGCGGCAATGAACCTTAAACAGTTTAGCCCAGGTTGCATAGTGGACGGTTTCGGTTTCCAAGATGATCGGAACATGTGTTTTGATGTTGGAGACGGCAAGTGCCGGGTGAAAGGAAGAGGAGGATGATGATTCTTTAGGTTCTGGGGTAGAGGATCCAGTCATGGTGGTGGTGATTGAGAATAACCGCTAGGCGGCAGTAGGGAAGGGGAGGAAGATGACGGAAAAGAAAGAGGGGCGGAAGCTAGGAACGTAACCTAGTATGATACCATGAAAGAATATTTAACTGAATGAATTTCTTATTCACAGAAAGACAATATAAATACAAATCGGATCCTCTATTCTAGGATGAGATATATCACAAGATATTTACTAATATTACAAAAGATATACTACGTATATTCTAACAAGTACAACAAAGCGTACAAAATTCTCAGAGTTCAGTCGCATGTGTATGCTTCAAAGTTCAAATCCAGGTATCAACGGATTGTGAGGAATAGAGAATGATAGAAGAGGGGAAATTAGAGAGTGCCCAGCAGACCCTGGCAAAGTGACAGTCTCTGAAGAGATGTAGAGCAGTCTCATCATCATGCTCGCAAAAGCTACAACCATTATCAGTCGAGCAATGCCTACGACACAATTCAGAAGAAGTAGGCAGAGAATTCTTTAATAAATGCCATAGAAAATGCTTCACTTTACCTGGCATTCTCAGCTTCCACAGAAAACTCCAATTCTCAGGGCGGGAGGTAGAAGAAGCGCCCTCCCTACACTCATTCTGACATTGGCAAATAGACATTGCAAGATGATAAGCTGATTTAACAGAATAGTGGCCATGACGAGTGTAGTGCCACACTTTTTGGTCAATTGCATTTGGATCAGCAAGTGCAATTTTGAGGATTTCTTGTATATCATCCTGCGAAAATAGAAATTAAGAGTAGAGAGGTCCCCAAGTGTTAGTAGTATGATCAATGAGAAAGGAGACTTTGAGGGGGCCTTCACCATAAAGATCGGGGGTTTTTGGTTTAAAAGAAGAGTACCCGGGATCCACTTGTCTTGTCAAATATCAATGTTTCATCAACTAAGTCTCGAGCAGCAAGAATACTTTTCCAAGTGAAAGAGGCGTTAGTTTTAGGAGTGGCATTGAGAGCATCAGTAGTGGGAAAATATATTGCTTTGAAAACACGACTCAAGAGAAAATTTGGAAAATTAATAATACGCCAAAGCTTTACGTAGTTTTTTGCAAACATCCATCAAATTCTCTAACTTTATCGACTTCTCCTTAAATTAAGCCATTTATTTTTAAGTTGAAGTTACACCCCTTTTAACGGTTTCACTTATGACATTTAAACCGAAGCATGTGTTTCAACTAATTTGTGAAAGTTAAACGGGTTACGGGTTCGGTCATCTGTGTTTCAACTTTCAACTAATTCATTACTACTACAATAATAATTTTGTACCTGTTCTTTGCTACGTTTTGGAAGCTTTTTGTACCTGTTATTATATTTGTTAGTGTGCAAATATTTTACGGGAGTTATAATAAGGTAGTGTAATAGAACAAGCTGTAGTGGTGAAGTAAAAGTTCATGGTTCGATTTCTAATGAAGATATTAGGTGATTAGGTGTGGATTTATAATGTTTCTTATCGATAAAATTTTACCAAAAAAACTAATTCTACTACTACAATAATAATTTTGGAATGACGTGCACTCTAATTATTAATGAAGATTTGATCTCCTCAATCATTCAATCAGTGTTTACAAAATAAATGAAACGATTGAGAATATTAAAATAAGAAGACGTACTCCAATCTCAGAAAGACAAAACGTACATCTAGTATGCATAGTGATCATTTGAAATTATGTTTTAAGAAACAAAGTGTTCCAAGAAGCAAACAGGGTGTTTCGATTTCGGTTAGACTTTCGTATTGTGTTAAACTTAACAAAAGCCGGAATAGTAATTGGGTTAAGAGGTGTGTTGAAGTAGTTTATGATGGAGTATTTGGATTGAGTTTGGGTGAATAAAGAGGGGAGTGTGGTAGGATTTTATAGGGGTAATAATGATATGATATGTGTAAGGATGTGTAATGAATATGTAATAGAATGTTTGTTTGATGTGTTTAATGATGTGTTGGCATGTATAGGGAAGTGTGTGGAATTGTGTGGGGTTGTTTGAACAGTTGGATGATTAAATGATGATGAGTGTAAATTAGATTTTTTTTAATCTTATTAAAATAATTGAAGTAAAATTCGGACCCAAAAAAAATGAAAAAATGATTTTTTTTTTAATTTCGAAAATAATTTCTGAGATGTAAAAAAACCGGAATTTTTTTTCCGAATAAATAAAACCAATTTTCGCTAAAAAAAACAATTCTCCAAGGTGGCCCTCACGCGCCGCCGGAAAGCTCCACGCGCGACGGCGGTTTTCACAAAGTCGACCAAATAAAAAAAAAAGGTTCTGATGGGTTTGTAGGGAAGAGAGGAACACGATGGTGGTCTTGGTTTTTTGGTAGGGTGTAAGACGGAGGAGAAACGACAGATTTACGAAGAACGGCGGTGGGAGGTGAGGAGACGGGATAGAGAGGGAAGAGAAAAGTGGACAGGCTAGAGAGAGAGAGATTAATGAAGTATGTCGGGTCACTGTGGGGTTTTGGTATTGTGTTAATTAACACAAGCCAAACCCACAGACAAACACTCAGCCCAAATGAATTAACACAATACCACAAGCTAACCAAAAGTTAAATACCCTCGAAGAGCACTTAAAAAGATAAATTAATGTTTTAACTCCTTGCATTTTACAAAAGGTCATTTTACAAAAGGTATAACTCGTAACCTTACTTCAATATTCTGTTAAATTTGACAAATGTCATCAAAATTTTCATCAACTATGATTGATTATCCCCTTGTACGTAATATAAAAAGGAGAATTAGGCGTTATATAATATTTATTGAAAATTTAACAAAATAAAATATTTATAATCTAGAGAAAATAGAAAAAATGATACATTCCGGAATTACATACACCTTTTGAGTGAGACCAAGGGAATCAAATAAAAAATATAATAAAGAAATGGAAGAATTTAGAGGAACGGGAATCACAAATGATTGTGAAAGATCAATGATGTGTCATGTATATAGGACCAATAGAGAAACCCACTAAGATTAACAAATGTCTTATTCGCACCATCACACCATCTGGATAAAAGTTTACAGATTACACACGTAAATTTTACGTCTAATTTAACTAATAAAACGGTTATTGACTAAAGTGGTAAAGGTTTTGAATTTTATTAAGTTGAATTTTGAATTTGAGTCTTGTGAATGTATAAATTAAACAATCGGGATCCTGTTAGGTGAGTCGCTCCTGAAAAACAAGTCCGACAGTGCTAAAAACGACTAATTTAAAATTAACCGAAGATAAATAGAAAACCTCTACTTACCAGTCAATTGTGGTCAGAGTGGAAGAAGTCAAGGATGATCGTAAGTTTAACAAATTAAGAAATGCAAGGAAGGAAGACCATTTCCTTCAAAAAAAAAAAGAAATGCAAGGAAGGAAAGCAACAAGAAACGAGGGTGAGTGGGATTAGAGTTGGTTGCGATGGCCCAGTGAACCACTGACAAATTCCAACCAAGAAACAGAACTTATACTAACTAAATATAATTAGTAGAACGGGAATTGATAACATAATTAGTAGAACGGGAATTGTTAACGTGGTGCAGTACGTGGTGCACTGATCAAGAGTTGGAGCAGTAAATAATAGGTGTATGGTTCGATCCTTGACGGTGACAGAGTTATAAGATTGGTATAGATGTGGAGGGATAAGTTGGTTTAGAATATTTGTGTACTACTAGTTGCTAAGATAAACTAGAATAATAGTGATATTTACATGGAAACATTAAAGAGAGATAGAGGAAGTAATAGTAACATTTGGGGTTAAAAAAAAAATAATAGTAGAAATATACATATAATTAGACTTAACGGGTTTGGGTATGGCCTTTGTCCTTTTATTTATTGTCAGGCTTTTATTCGGTGTGCATTTCTTATCCGCTAGTTGTAATATCTTTCGGGTGTGATTAATAAATTTTTAGCCGTTTAAAAAAAACATATAATTAGATTTAGCACGTTTTATAGTGCAATCGTATTCTATTTTCTCTAGAAAAATATATTAGAAAAATATAATGCTCCCACCTGCATAGTTTAATTACTCCTTTGTATAAGTAGTAAGAAACTAATCTCGCACATGACACATTTGTTTTCAAGTAATGTGACATTTGAATAAAAATAATATAAATTAAATATAATGAACTGAATGTTAAGGACGCTGGAATATCACATAATGCTTATATTTAGATGTGGTTTGGAACGATGCCTGCTTGGGTGCTTGTGAAGAGTAGTTGCTACAAATTCCCACATCGAATTTATTTCCATGTCATAGAGTAACTCTCGCTTGCATTTCATTGAGAAGAAGCCCTAGCGACCTCCAATTGCATCAACGGGAGTGTCCTGAGAAGCATTTCACCACCTTACGCAACCATTTTCCTCGATGATGTTGAAGACAGTCCAATATGTAGATCCTGTGGTTAAAAAATGAGGGGAAAAAACCAGATGCATTATTATACATTATTATGTCATAAATACCTTTTAATGAGAATATCAAAGCATTACTCTACGAAAAGTGAATTATATTCGGATGATAGTATAATTGTTATTGAGGAAGAATGTGAAAAGTACGTTGGTTTGTCGGGCGGGTTAGTGTGGGTCATGAGCCCTGGCCAACAGGCCAAGAAGCATAGTAGACCGAACGGCGTGGCCGAATCTAGACCAAACTGGGTGCCTTAATACACCAACACTCTCTATCTCGTTAATGTCTTGATACGCCATAGACACTCTGCCCCACAGCTCTTCCATGTAACTGTTCAACTTGAATGAAGATGGTGAAATCCACATGTACCATCTTTTGGACTATGCTCTAATTTTATCATCAAGGATATATCATATATGCTTGGCATTTCTTCAATCAATTTACTGTACATTAGCAACTAACTAGACAACTTTTATATATCATCATAAATTTAAATAAATTTAGGTTTATTTTCCGAGAGAGATATTGACCGGTTTTCTTAACCTAATCCTACCGGGGCGTAACGGATGAGTTCTGTAGAAATCGGGGACAGATAGAGCCGATAGTTTAGTATTTGACGATATCGTGTTTCTATTATTACGGCCGAGAGGCACTCATGAGCAATCGGTTCAAACGCATGGCTCTCTTATATCCAGAAAAATGGAGGAATTAGATATATTTTTTGTTATAAATTACCTTTACGACATTAGGGCAAGTTTTATTGGACAATTATTAGACCGATATCTATTGTAGAGCCTATAATCTCTAAAAACTAGCCACATTATAAGATGAGTGTGGTCTTTAATGGTTGAGATGTGCATGCTCCGTTGAATGTGCGGTAATACTAGGAGAGATAGAGTGAAAAACTTAGATATGAGAGCATATATAGTTGGGGGTTGTTTTTGTAGAAGATATAAGATGCATAAGAAAATAGATTAAGGTGGTTCGACCATGATCGGTTCGATGACTACAACAAACATTAGTATTTAGCAGTGGTGAATTTAGGAGTAGATTTTAGGGAGGTCAAAATGTAAAGTTTTAATTTTTTAGGGGGTCAAAATGCAGAGTTTAACCAAATTTTTTATTTTTTAAAGAGAAATTCGAAAGTTAGGGGGGTACAGTGACCTCACTGGACCTCCAGTGGCTCCGCCACTGGTATTTAGTGAAGATACTCGTTAGAAGTTGCAACATAAAGATGTGGATAGTGAAAATACTCGTTAGAAGTTGCATGTATATAAAGATGTGGATACGAAGGGGATAATTGAAATTCTAACTATGTAGAGATAAATTTGATTTTTAAATTTACTTCGTTGGGATATTGAAGGAGAGGTTTAGGGTTCGATCTCTAATAGACATAAGATGGTTAATTTAGATAATATTTGACGTTAAAAAATGAAAATCCTCGCGTGTTCATGTGTACCCCACCCAAATTAATCTTTATCTTTTCGTATTGCCAGGGTAGCAATTAAGTGCACGTTTAAATTTCATATGCCAGATGCAGTAATTTAGTGAAAATTGAAGATAAAATGAAAAGGACATGCAAGAAAGACACTAGTACTCCTTTGAGCCATGGATTGCCTGCCTGTTCATTGACCAAACATGGTATATCATTCTCATCACTCACATTCTCCACTCACCTCTGCCCCCTCCTTTTGTTTCTTCCTCCTTTGTTGTTTCATTCATATAATCGCATGTGGGGATTCTGCACTCGTAATAACACCACATCTCTATGGTCCAACGTTGTAACTGTATCGATTTAAATTGTCAAGGTCTTAATTGATTAGTATATTGATTAGTATAGAATGACTAAAAAAATTGTCATATTTGAAATCTCCCGTCGGTCAGGAAGGAATGAGATATAAGTACGCATACATTATTATAACATGATCAGGATTAAAGTATTGTTACACCAAGTGAAGATGAATTTTTAATATTAAGCCGCTTCAAGCATAAAATGAAGCTTACTTCCAAAGACATGAGTCCTATTGGAGTCAAACTGGGACTTTTACTTTAATGATTAAGCAGCTTTATCATAAACTTTTAAGTCATGCATGTCATTTCTAATTAAGCTTATCTTCCAGGATTAATTAAGTGGTGTATTAAGATTGGATCAACGTTAATCCAGCTAAAACCACCGTTAATTCTTCTGATATTTTATTCCAAAAGAGTGATTAACAACTAATATCGTGTTGCCAAAGCATCCCACTTGCCTCATGGTCATTCTTTAAGAACATAGTGCACTTAATTTAGTGTTAGTGCAAAACCTTTTTGCACTTGTTAATGATAATAAAACAAGATTTAGTTCCAAACACATTGCAATATTTTTCAGATCCTGTCTAAGTATGCAAACAAATGATCCCAATTAAGGCCAACTCTAGTTGTCAGAGACTGTCTGCTAATTACACGGACAATGGCAGCTAATTACCTAATTAGTGCTTCTTAATTAGTAGTAGTATAGTGCTAGTATTAATCAAATCTTAATTCCAATTATGGATGGAACATGAAAGTTGAATCTGATTATTTCAGGGGCTAAGATTAGATTGAAACATAAAGAAGACGCCTTTAAACCATACACGTTATAAGTAGTTCTAGGCATGCAAGATTGAACAATCTTAATTTATAAGATATACTCTATTGGTAAGAAGACATCGTATAAAACAAATAAATATAAATTATTTTGTAGTAGAAGAAAGTTTTCTACATTTCTATTACATCATTGTTGACTCAAACAGGATTGGAAACTTGTTATATATATGATCTTGAATTTGCATCCATAGGTTTGCGGTCATTTATGGCGTGGTTTCTCAATAGCAGCACTAGCCATCTGCAAATGTGAAAAAATGATGCGTTAGTTATTGTTGATCAATTCCTATTCGAACATAGTTACAGAAATAGCAGTCTATAATATTTTGCCTTATCAAGGATATTTTAAGTAAAAGAATTAAACCTGACTCGCATTCACTGAAGTATCATGTGCATTTGAGACAACCATGTCCTCATGGGACAAACTACCATGTTCCGTTTCCAATGGCTCGACAACATCTTCGGATAGGATAGTGGTTTGCATTTCTAGATCGGCATTGGGAGCATCAGCAGTGTTCCTTGCGCGATCTTCTCGTCCATTCCATTCAAGTTGTGAAACATTGTCAGGGTTGGCCACAATTTCAAGCCGTAATGTTCTCTCTGGAGGGATGAAAACTTGCAATGCATTCTCCTTTGTTGGGACATGCTGGTCAAGTTTCAATCCAGAGCGACGATAGTTCTACAACATATAATATAAATTAGGTTTACATATATATATATGTGTGTGTGTGATTTATGAAACTCAATAATCAATCCTTGAGCACAAGAAACATCTACAGAGTATAAACAAAAAATGTATAGGTACCTGAAGACGGCTTGCCACATGCAATCTTGTAAGTCCAGGAACATTTATCAAATCAAGGATTTTTTTGGGTGAATATTCTGCTTGTCATGAAGTTTTGATATATTATTGATAGATTTTGATTGGGATAGCTACTCATTACATCATATAGAAATATTAAAGGTTACAATACTTACTTTCATCTTTGATTTGCTTGATTGCATCCATGAATGTCTCACGTAGTTCGGGAGTCCACTGTAAACCCTTTTTTCTTGGATTAGCAACAGTACGAGCTTGAACATTAGCTACTCCCACCCTTTTGCCCCGTCCAGAGCTTTCTCCACCGTTATTGTGGCTAATTTGCAACTCTTTTCGTGCCATCAATATGTTAAGTTTTTCATTATCTTTAATTTTGTTTATCTTCTCTACCAAGACATGTTGCCATAAATAGCTTATGTGTTCCTCTGTGACTGGCTTTCGAATACATAAAATTGCCCCATCTTCTATTCTTGTCCTTACTATTGTAGGATTAAGTTGATCTGCCAACACTACATTGAGAGACAAGGAAAAATATATTAGATGTATATAACTTCATGTGTGTCATATTGCTACTGATTTCTATTACTAAAAGTAAAATAAAATAAAAATTAGAAAAATATTATATTTTGGTTTGAAGTTGTTCACAAGTTTATTGTTTGTAGAAAACTTTAACTTTACTAACCGATTACAGGTAACCCCGTTGCAATAGTATGCTTAAGAAGCTTGAATCCGCACGAATCTGGCGAGTGAGAGTTTGCCATCACAAGATCAAAGTGTGTCTTCCCTTCTGACAACATTGCCAAAGCTGTGGAGGCTTCTTTCACCATGGTCACTAAAAACAAAATGATATTAATACAATTATAGGTACAATTTTTTTTATATATAGGCACACACACATAAAATATAGCATACATACCTTTACAAGCGAAAACTTTAAACATATCCTTTATTAGAGCATCATTGATACAATCATGATCAACATATAACACATGAATATTTTCGACCTCATGCGACAAATGAAAATCCTCCGACCTGGGATCCATGTTACTTATGCGCTCGAAATTCGATCTATTAGTTCTCAATGCGAATTCCAAGCAATCACAAATATGATGTGATTACGTGAGAACAAGCTCTTTCAATAAATATAGATTTATGAAGAAGACAATTTGTATACCATGTGATATTGTAGAGATGAAATATGCATCTGCACATAGTATATAGTGTATATTTATATACAAAATTTAATGCACAATCTGATTATTACGCTTTGACTGAATCACCTTTTAGAGTATATTTATAGCTACTTTCCTATAACTAATATTTTAAATACCATTTCAACTAATTTCCTATAATATTTTGATTACATATTTAATATTTATCTAAAATAAATTTCTCTATTACATAATTGATTTTATAAATAAATTTTACTTTTAGAAACTATAATCTATATATTGTACTTAAATTAATGTGTAATGTACAAAAAATAATTTTAGTCATGCATATATTTGGGCATGCCAATAAATTTTCCTTTTATCTTTTGTGGGCCATGAAGAGTTTAGGAAATTTAATTTTTGAAGTTCTAATATTAATTTTCATATTTTTGTCAATCTTTAAGAAAAAACCCCCCTTGTAGGAAAACTGTTTAAATGCTCTTAGATTAAATTGTTAAAATGGAGAGTAATGTGCCGGGATGATTTTGTCAATCTTTAAATATAGTCTCTTGTTTGTGTATTTTGAACAATTTATTTTAATTTTCATATATATATATATATATATATATATATATATAACTTTTAGAATAAAATTAGATCAATGAAATTGCATTTGGTCAAAATTCCTATACATAAGATAATTTTACTTGCAATGTAACAACATGTGTAATATATTTATAGTCAAAGATACTACATAATCCACACTATTCTCCACTTAACACAAAAAGTTGTTGTTACACCAACTAAAATAAATAAATAAATAAAATGTTCTAATTTATTGTAAATAAAGTACGATCAAATACGTTGCAAATCTAGAGTTTGTACGTACATAGAGCGTGATAGATAATAAAAATTGCGATAGCTTGTTTTCAATTCATTTTTCCTCTAATTTATTTAGCGGAGCATGCTTGAATATGTGTATCACATGCGCTAGTCATTATCTTAATATTCTAGGGCTTTAGATTTAAATGAATGTTGACATGTTTCTTTAGTAAATACATCATTCGTTGTGAAGCAATCGTTACATGGCGTTTTGAATACATTTCCAACCAATATAGTGTTACATGTTCGTCGCAAAGTAGTCGTTACATTAATACATTTCCAATGGATATCTGTTAGTTAATCCACTGTTGGTAAGTTACGCTTGAATTCATTCAGGCATAATATAAACTTTCTCTTTTCTTCCCTAGATTTGTTGCCATTACAACCTACCAGTAGTGTAGTGCAGAGCTAATTTCATGTAGTTAATGAATAAATGTAAATATAAGCTTATACTTTTGTAACTTTCTATCATCTAATAGTGTCCACTAGGTCAATTAAATCCCTCAATTAACCAGAATAAGTTTTGCTTTGATATAATGATTTTGATAGACATAATCAAAAGCATCCTAAATCCCAATTTGGCACTAGGAAAACAAACTAAAGTATGTCAGTTCTAAATTTTCATCTTTATAGTAGAATGTATGGTGCGTAGTTACTAGATTCGTACTAACTTCATTTCATCAAAAGTGCAAAATTTCGCCCCACTCTCTGAGAATTGGACTTCTATTACTTGAAGAACATTGATGGTGCTTCATCAACAAGAAAGGAAACAAAACAAGTGTCAGAAATAACTCAATTAATGTCCAGTGATTTTTGTGAGTGACTTTCATGAAAATAACAGTTCTAAAATCAAAGAACATACTTGAAATGATATATAACATGAAACATTCAATAACTTATACTTTTCAGAAGAAAAAAAAATGATATTTCGCGCCGCTCCTTATAACTCAACAGTAAACATGCCCTATATCTCCCTGATAGTTGATCAAACTACCCAATCATGACACTGTCATATATGGTACGTGGATGAAATTCTATGGCCCAACTAAATCAGTGATGGCTTCTATCACTTGATTTAGAGGGAATGGGCGAAGGAAATTAGTAAGTAGTTTGTTAGACACAACTAATCAAACTACAAACCAATTAACCTTAGCCAAACATATGCATCTTGCTTTCAGAACCATTATTTAAACAAAACAATAACATTCCATGCATATATATTATACTTTCACAATTAGAGAAAGCATGCTAAAACATTGTTGACGTTTTGGAAATAACATTTCTTGCTTTTAAATATCATGCAATACTTACATATATCATTAAAAAATAATAATAAAAATACCTTCCAGGTTTGAAAACAATATACATGTAGTTTTTGGGTTGAACATTCACCTTAACCTCCTTATTATGCACTTGCAGGGATTCAAGTGGTCTATCCAACTAAATCACAAACATATCAGTGAACACTAATCAATGTAACTTAACCTGTAATTGTCAACAAACTATCTTATTTCTCACATCCTAGAGTAACAAAATCATGATCGCGAGGCATAAAAGGTTGTAGAAGTAAGTTGAAGGACGTTTCGTACAATCACGAAAGCCTCATAAAATTATGGGTCCATAATATATTCTCAAAAGATGTGAAAATGGGTCATAATATGATATGGAGGACTTCAAGCGTTAGACTGTCATTTTAAAAGCTCCGATGGTAGGATTGATATCAATAAGAACTTTATGACTGGAACATATTTTCACAAAAGTGTGAGGCTGAAATGTAAGTGTCAAAACTTCAGGGGCCGGGCTGAATATATTTGTTATAACATTTGTGGCTGCATTGCAATAAACAAAATATATGGACTAGAATAAAATTAGTTGTGTCATTCAGGGCTAAAGTTTATGTAACAAAAGTATGATGCTGACTTTGAATGTAAGTTATATAACAGGGACCTAAAAGGAAATTTTAGCAATATATGTAATTGAAACAGAGTTGGCGCTTGATGTGAAACACAGCTAACGGAAGCATAGTTTCAGGAGATTTTCAGGGATTTGATTACGATGGATGTAAGTACAACAAATATCAAACTCAACTACTCGGAAAGAGGAATGAGTATGTTAAAATTACAACGAAAACCGATGAGTAAAGAATGAGAGCGGGGAAGACGAACTCATCAACATCATGCTGTTTTGTGCACGGACAGTCCCTTGTTCCGGCAAGATTCAGGGAAGAATACTTATTGGAATTCAGGAATTCAAATGTCTAATGTGATATACACGGAAAGGAGACCATTGCAGTATAAAGTAAAAGGAATTTCAGTGGATAACGAATGAGACATGAACCGATGAATATACATACATATCTGAAACAACACAGTTAAAAGACTGATTTGACAGCTGCTTCTCCAAACCAAAAGTGAACGAAATCATGATATTCCGAATCCCAAACTCATGTACAGAATGATGTACGCGTGAGTATAAGATCCGTATAAATCAGAGATGTAATGAAGGAAATACATGCCGACATACTTACCCTATCTGTGCAGTTTCCTGCAAGAGCAGCGCCAGTTATAAGTGCGATTCAGGGCTATAAAAGTTGTGGAATTCAGTAATTCGAAATTGTAAACTCATCTACATGGGAGGGGCAACGTGTGGATATAAAGATCATCAAAATCAGAGAGGTAATGAAAGAGATACGGACTGATGAACTTACATAGTCAAAATATATAATTCACGGATTGGCTGAGGCAGAATAGAGAACCAGAGCAGCCGAATGATAAATTAAAATGATCCAATCTCTGCAGGGGTTTAGGTTATACGACCACGATTAAGTGTTGTAGCCGCATGGTAAGTTTATGGGTGCGAAATGGGAATTGTGTGCGGTTGTTTGGGAGATGGACGATATGGAGTAATTTGTTACATGGTTAGCTCTGTTGTTGTTTCATCAAGCCATTATTATGGCGACTGAAGGACTTTTCTTGATGAAGATAATGGTTTCTGAGTATCAAGATGATCATGCCAATCATGTATGTTTGAATATTACACACTCCAAATGTTAGCATTCTTTGGTTTATAATCCTGCACCGACTTAAACCAAATAGTTGAACTATCAGTTCCATTACCGGAAACATTGGACATATTAAATTAAGCTAGGAGGAAGGCTAACAATATCCACATGCCTACAAAAAATAATGGACATATTATAGACTATTAGACTCTAATGATTAATGAGTATGACTATGACCCCTTAGTGAAGAAAATAAGTGGGATAATCCATAGTTGGTCACCCAAACACTCGAGCAATGCAGGTAGACTTAAAATATGTCCTTACACTACCCGCAGTGGTTTAAGGCTAAGGCCAGTTTAAGGCCTGCCACGTCATCTTTTTTTTTTTTTTTTTTTTTTTTTTTTTTTTTTTTTTTTTGGTTAAGGTAAAGAAAAAGGAAGATTGTTTGTAAAGAATTTCATACGAAATCAAGTTTATAGATGGAAATCACGAGTATATTACATTAAGTTGTACCGAATTTGAAACACACAATATTACAACAAGTTCTGCTTAATTGAAAACAAACGATTGAAACAAACAACTGAAACTGAAAACAAACAACTGAAACAATTGAAAATGCAAACAACATTCTAATCGAAACTAAGGCCTCATCCTCCAAATGTGTTCAATCAAGTCATGTTTGAGTGTGTCATGCTGGATGTAACTCTCCATCATCCTCTGATTCTTCCTGTAATCAACAAAATCATTCAGAACAGATGGACGTGTTGTGATTGTCACGTCCCTAAGGATGTCTGCATTGTACTGCAAGTTGCCTTCGGCGCATTCCTTAAGCCAGTCTTCGATTGCTTGGTCGTAGTTTAAGTAATTGTCACGCTCATCCTCGACTATCATGTTGTGAAGTACGATGCAACAATCCATTATCTGTTGGAATTGTAGCCTGCTATGTGGAAGGGCCGGATGCTTGATAATATGAAACCGAGCTTGTATAACTCCAAAAGCACGTTCCACATCTTTCCGGCAAGATTCTTGGCGCGTGCTGAACTTCTGTAGTTTGTGAGTCGTAGGATTGGGAACGGCAGGTACGAATGTTGCCCAATTTGGGTAGATGCCATCGACTAGGTAGTAAGGCATGTTATACTCACGACCATTGATATGAAAGCGCACGTCAGGTGACACACCGTTGAGGAGATCGTCGAACAAATGTGATCGTTCGAGCACCGTCTTATCATTGAACTTTCCAGAAAGTCCAAAGAATGAATGCCAGATCCAAGTATCTTGGGATGCAACAGCTTCGAGAATGAGAGTGGGCTTTCCGCTCCTGCCTTGAAATTGACCGGCCCACGCCTTTGGACAATTCTTTCACTCCCAGTGCATACAATCGACACTTCCAATCATCCCGGGGAAGCCTCTACTCGCGTTGATTGCAAGAAGCCTTCTCAAATCATTTTCAGTAGGCTTCCGCATGTACTCCGGGCCAAAGCGTTGTACGACTGCGATACAGAATCGGTTAAGACATTTAATAGCCGTGCTTTCACCCATTCTGCAATACTCATCAACCCCGTCTGCGCAAAGCCCATAGGCTATCATTTTCATGACTGCGGTAAACTTTTGGTAAGGGGTTAAACTCGGTGTACCAGCCGCATTGACGCTGTTGTGGAAGTAGGTGTCCGTCTCCATCACACCGGCCATCACTCTGTCGAACAATTCCCTCCTCATCCGGAACCTCCGTCTGAATTGGTTTGCGTAGGTAGCTCTTGGAGCAAAGTAGTCATCGTACAATTGCACTCCCCGTTGCACTCTACTCCTATCAATGTACGCACGTTTCTTCTTTTCTTTTTGTGGCTTCTTTGATCGTTCTTCATACTGCATGGATTGTTCTATCATGCTTGGCAAGTTTTGGATGAACTGCTTTTCCATTACTTTGTAGTTCGAGGACAAACCACCATCATTGAATTGTTGGTTGAATTGAGGGTAGAATTCTGGGTAGATTTCTGCAGTAAAGTTCTGGAGGAAGTTATCGGTGGATGATGATGATGATGAAGATGATGAAGATGATGAAGACATGATTATCTTTCGAGAGTGGAAGTGGTTGTGGATGCAATTGGATTGTGTTGGTTGGTGTGTCTGATTGTAAGTTCTGAGATGCTATTAAATAGAGAAAGTCAGCTGGCAAATTCAAATTCAAATTCAAATTAAAGATAAGATTCCCGACAAATTCAAATTCAAATTAAAGATAAGATTCCCGACAAATTCAAATTCAAATTCAAATTCAAATTAAAGATCAGATTCCCGACAAATTCAAATTCAAATTAAAGATAAGATTCCCGACAAATTCAAATTCAAATTAAAGATAAGATTTCTGACAAATTCATTTCAAATTCAAATTTCAAATTTCAAACAACACACTGATTTTATTACAACGGACATCGATCTCTCACCGAATGGAAATACAAGCACACCACACTTGGACATAAAATTAAAATACGAACAAAGCACACATGCATTAAAGTAAAATAAAAGCAGACGACCATTTCTGCCTACTCATCGGGAAACAACTCCATCTTAAGACGGTCGAACACTAGCTGCTCATTAGGCATTAAATCACGGACAACCTTTTTTGCTAGATATTTGGTATACATCTTCAACTTCTTGAAACGTAGTTCTTCATCTTGTCTCTTTTGTTGTTTCTCGGTTATCTCCTGGAAATAGAGAAACTTCTGTTGGTCAAGCTCCATTGAAGCCGGATAAGTCATGGTGAACCGCGACATTTCTTCACTTATCGGACTTGAGCTAGAATTTCCATTTCTAGCCAACCTCTTGGCCACGTCACGTCCCATGGGACGTTTCTCCGGGGAGGTCACGACAAATGAACGTTTGCTCCCACCACTACTACCAGCACCCGCAGATGCCATTGGCTCGTCTTCTCCCTCGTCACCACCACCACCGGCCTCTCCCTCCCGAGGCCTGTTCACATAATCATCCCAGCGTAAGTATTCCGCATGCTCCGGATACTTCTTCACGACATTCCATTGCTCCATAAGTGTGAAGGCCTCATTTTTCTTTGCTCTGTAGAGATCCTGGGCGTACGAAATTATTTGTTCATCGGTGTAGTTACCACTACGTTGACCAAGGAACTTGTGTGCTTTTTCATGGCAGATAACCCACACAGATATGTGTTTTTTAAGCAACTGCAATCTCCCCCGGAGTGAGTCCTTGGTGCGCACATTCATATCAGGAATCATCCCATCCCTACGGGCGTTTTCGTATCTTTCGGACACCTTTCTGAAGATCGACTTGAGGTCTTGGTTCGTGCCGGTGATTGGGCACTGGCAAACCTCCGCGTAAGCAGTCAGAATGACCCCGTCCTCATGAATGTTGAAGCTGTGTCTCTTAGAACCACCACCACCAACTTTTTTAGCGGCTTTCTCTTTTCCTTTGCCACGACCACATGTTCTTTCCTCGGCCACGGGCGGCTCCGGCTGGGTCTCACGAACAATCTCAGGGTACTGTTGAGAATCATAGAACATGGGTGTTTGTGAGGGTGGACTGTTGAAATAAGGAACATACGGAGTTTCAGATGGGTTTTGGAAAAGAGCTCGGTTAGGTGGGGGGAGGGGGTTGGACGAAATATGTCATTCATGATAGAATCGTATCGTTCAGGATCGCTGTTTTTCAAGTAATTAAGATATTGTTGTTGCTCGGGAGTCATTTTGGTGGATGGGAAAAATGGAAAGGAAAAGAGTTGAGAGAGTGTTTTGAGTTTAATTAAGAAGGGAAAAATGAGTTGGAGAAATTGTGAGCAAACATATCCAAGAGTGGTGTCTATTTATAGATCTCGAAAAGTTCTATCCGTTGGTAATTTTTATTTATTTTTTGCATTTTTATTTTAAAATTTATGACAGTTTGCAATTTAAATGGAAAAGTAAAAAAAAAATTAAAAAAAAAATAAACTAAATGGGTGGAGTCCACAAAAAAGGTGGACTCCACACCACATTGCTGCTCAGCGTTTATCATAAACGCTGAGCATGCTAAAACGCGGCCCAAGCCGCGTTTTGGGCCACATCAGTTCCCTTAAGCGCGATTAAGGGGACTGATGTGGGAAGTCTTAGAAGTATTCAAAGGTTCTAGTACTATGTACTCCCCATGTTGGAGTTATAAGGAAGATTGAGGGATTTAATTTGTAGGAACTTATGGACAGAGAAGGGGAATGGTTGAAAAAATCTTGTTGCCTGGTATAAGGTTTGCCAAGAACATGAGCAAGGAGGGCTGCAAATATAAGGGATTTGAGCTGGAACAAAGCATTAATGTTTTCCACATATTTGATTAAAAACTTACTAGAAGATATTTTAGGTCTTTACCGGAAACGTTGTCGATGACCGATCATCGAGAAAAACAATTGGTCGACCTCTTGTAAATTAAACTTTCCCATATATTAAGAGCTTGGTTTTGACTATGATAATCGTGACACAAAAAATTTCTTTTCCATTATTAAAAATATTTTATCCCATAGAATGTCTATGGTCTAATGTTAATTTTGTAGAAATTCCATACTGTATTGAAGTGTAATACGGTTAAGATTATTGCACACAAGCTTGAAAAGTTGGAATTATCTGATGCGAACTAAGATCGTGACTCGAACTACATATATGATAATGCGCGATTTAAGGAGTAAAGAGACCGAGCAAATCAAGAAGCCGTCGAAAGGATTACGTCCGGTCCTTAAATGTGGCAAAGTTTAGAAGTGTTTATTAGTATTTGGTTATCATCTAGGTTAGTAAATTAGTGGCAATCAATTATCAATAAATATATTTTAGAGTTATTTACTCTTCGAACGATTTTCAATACTTAGCATATTTTTATGTTTTGATTATCAATCCTTTAACAAAGAGTCTGAGACTGGAATTAGAGGTGAATTTACGAGTGGCGCCTGAGCGAGCGAGTAAATTCGTCTATCCAAAACCGCGGAGTATATTATTATCGTAAAACATGTTTCTTGGGTTTGGTCTACCCTAAACCACCGTTCTTTGTAGCACCCCTCTTCGTAGAAGTAGGCCCGCATGTGGGGGTTGAGAAGTTTATTTTCTTGGGGAATATATTGGTTTCTCGGGTTATAGTGATGTAGAATTATTAATTAGTGGAGTTATGTAGTTTAATAAATACCTACTTGCGAAGTTGCTCAAGTTTACACGATTTCATACATATGTATATTTTTTATATTGAACATTTTAGGTACCTTAACTTTGTAGTTTATGCAAAAGTAGGACCCATGAGTTAATCTTAATAACATGTTTTGGTAAAAATTGCAAGTATAATTATATCTAGGACTTATAATAGTATTTATTTTGAACCCAGTTTAGATGCTAGAGGATTACAAATATGTCACTCATAGAAAATATGGGTCTCAAATTTACATTTTGTATTAGAATGGGTCACAGTGATCACATATATACCAACCTTGCATTTTTAAAATATATAAACTCCCTCCATAATTGCATGCATCTTGGAGAAGCTTGAACTCCACCCAGACCAAGCGTGATTTGACTCTTCCCATGTGCTTAGTCAATATGTTACCCTTTGGAGTCCGCCTTATTCCTTGTCCGAGTATGGCAGGGTATTATTACTGTATTTGCAATCATGGGGAGAGTAAGGAATGAATGACAACTCCACTAGTGCTAGGGAATGGGAAAGCAACGCCTCTTCGTCATATAGGTTTCTTCGATCATGGAGAGCTCCAAATGAGACCCCCTCTGGACTCCATAGGATTGAATTTCCTGGTGGAATATGCAACACATATTTTTATGATCCTACTACATATGGTGAGTAAAAAAATCTTGATCTTTACGCAACTTGGATGAATAGTTTCTTCTCATGTAAATATATCAATCAACAACCAAATAAATAATATCACGAATTAAGTAATCACTTCATTTCCATGCGGCACAAAACCTACATAACCTCAATCCAATAGTCAATACTCAATAGTATCCATAAATTTGAAAGCTCAACTAAAGTATAATCCCATTTCATTTCATATACAAGTATCCCCACCAAAGTATGTTTAAATCTTACTAATCATTTTGTAATCCATCTTTAGTAGTAATATCAAAGAAAACTTGAAGAATGAGAAGACAGCAGTACTATTGAAGCATCCAATTTCACATCACTTTATTACTATTATTTATTAAAATAAAATAATAAACCCATAATAATAAAAGTAGGCATCTATCTTTCTTTATGACCATAATAAAAAATGTTCCATTGGACTCACCTTCTTCTTTGCTGTTACATCCATGTCGTTTTCTCATCTCCATCCCCTCCCTCCTCCCTGTCTCGTTTCCATCGCCATTCTTAATTCATATCTCTTCTGTCTACTTCCCAAAATCTGATGAACATGCCATTGGATTGATTCATTAAACCCCCAATTTACATTTCTACCCCCACCCACACTGTGCCCAAAACACAAACCCTGTCCCTGTTTTAGTAAAAACACACACTTACAGACTTACTTCTCTCTCTGACACATTTTATCAAACACATGGCAGCTGCTACCACCACTGCCCACCTCAACTTCCAAACCCACCCAACTTCCAAACCCCGCTCCCGCCGCCGCCCCCGTGAAACCACCATCACCTCAACCTCGGTCAACACTCAAAACCCTACCCCTGGTGAAGAAGACCTCGACACTCCGACCACAACCAGCACCTCCAAGCCACCGCGTGCGCCGCCGCCGTCCGACCCCAATTCAGATCTCAAGATAATGGACTCTTCTTCACCTCAGGAGAGTAATAACGGTTACCAGTCGTCGTTTAGCAAGTTCAATTCGGCATTGACAGCTGGTTTACTCAACCCAATGTCTCCTCCACCGACTCTCGCTGATAAAGCCCGGTCCAGCCCGACCCTTTTCGAAATGATGGCCAATGAGCCCGAATGCCACCCTAGAGCTACTAATACTAATACAGCCCTGGTCCAAAATGGTTTAGGCCAAAGCTCGAAGGCTTTGCCACTCCCGGTGCCGCCGCAGGACAGGCAGGCGGCAATGCAGCAGCGTTTGATGGACATCTTGGGGTCGAGGAGTCCCGGGAACCAGTTTAACGATGCGGGGTCTGGGGATGTTAAGCTTACATTGAGCTCAAAGGATGGTTTGAGTGTTTCGATGAGTGTTCATAGGCAGATCCTTGTGGCACATAGTAGATTCTTTGCTTCGAAGCTGAATGATAAGTGGGTTAGGCAGCAGAGGAGCAGCTCGGGGCCTTACATTGTCGAGATTGCGGATTGTGACGATATCGAGGTGTACGTTGAGACGCTGAGGTTGATGTATTGTAAGGACTTGAGGAAGAAGCTCATGAAGGAAGATGTTCCGAGGATACTTGGTATTCTTAAGGTATATCGAAACATCGAAAGCTTTTTGTTGATTGATTATTTGGTGTGTTTATGTAATGCTTTTGTTAGTATTGATGAGTAGAAGAAAGCCATTATGATATACATATGCATGATATAGTAGCAAATTTGATTGAAGGAGTAGGTTAAGTCCAGTGGAACTTTGATGTTATTAGGCTCAGAGTAAAATGGCGCATGCGGTAATATCTTAACTTATGCACTAAATTTTGGTTATTTATGTGGTCTCTGCAGTGAGGATGGATGACTGGATGAGATAAGGTGTATTGAAAATTTGTGACCTGAATTAGGTTATTTTGTGATTTAGTTTTGTTGTATAATAAATGCTAAATCTTTTTCACAATTAAAGAAAAGTAGTCATTGAGTAAGAGTTTTGTACATGGTGCATGCATGTATCTGGATATGATACTCTACAAATGTATCCTAATCGGATATGTGTTGGGTAAATAAGGTAGCGTGGGCCTAAAGAAGAAAAAAGATCGATGATCCATATTAATGAGCTTTTAAATGGAAAGTCTAAAAAAATCTCCCCTATTTGGAAAATTGGTTAAGCACTTAAACTAGATGCTCGTAATAGATCGACTAGATCTCAAGAGTCATTTTTTTACCTTTTTTTGCTGCGCATGCATCAATCTTGAGTAAATTAACTAGGTAACTTTGGATTTTAATCTCTTGTCGTGGCCGATGAAATAACATCTCTATCTTACCTATTGTATTTACTAAAATTAGGATCTCTTGCATCTTTTTTCAAGTCCTGTTTGAGATCTTCCCTTCCATCCTCTAAATGAGGGTACATTTAACATAGTAGGCCTGCAGGATAAAGACTAAAATATTGTATTACTAGAAAGGTTGATTCTTAAGGATGTTACTCTTGATATTGATTATAGGCATTGCTATTAGTTCATTTCCATATTGTGTTACTAGTTATTGGGTTTGGTGGTCTGAATACTGCAATGAAGCTACTGCTTCTAATTGTGAAAGGGAAACTGATGGCAGATGCGCTTTAAGTTTCCACTTACGGAATGAAGGGAAGCATATCCCTGGTTAGAACTTAGAAGTCTGATTAATGGATAGCTCAATGACTGATAATAACAAACAAGGCATTTCATTAAGCGATCTCCTAATTTAGCAAGTCTATCATCGGGTTTTGTTCTTGTCTTCGATGTTGTTGCATCCACAATAGATACACATGTCATGAATCCATGAACTGCCTAAGGGAGAAGTGGCTTATGAAGATAGTGAATATGTTGGGAAAGAGAATTGAGTGACCATGGTTTAATGCTTCTCTTTTTATTACTTGAGGTTAAATGATGCCACTTGGCCCGATCATAATAATGGGGTATTTTATGGAGCATTTTATGGGGTAGAGGATTTTCACCCGCTCGGAAGACTTCAATTAATGCATATCTAGGTTTTGTCGATACAGCTCGACATTTAGATCCGACATAGTTTTGCAGATTCTAATATTAACTTCATTGAAGGCTTAAGAATTCCGAAGCTATAGTTATATAGTTATAAATAGTAAATAGTGGACCATAGTAGACATACGACCTAAAGATGTGCGGCATAGCAACCACTTTTTGAAAGTATAGCTATGAGTATGTAAAAGATTGAAGTATATTGTTATATATGTAAGCTATTCCAGGTATTATAATCTGGAAAAGATTAAAACATGTATGATGAGAGGAAATGAGTTGTGTGCACATCGTTTTTTTCCCCCCTGCCATTCTTTCTGTGTATGTTGTGTTTTTCCTCTGATCATTTTTGTCTTTTAGTTTCAGGAAAATTCAGTTTATTTGTTAAAAAACTTAAGAAATCTAGGGCTTCTATGTACCAACAATATGTGCACTATACACTACTTGCAACGGCATGAAAAGCAACAAATGACATCCAGGGGCGGCTCAACATTTATGGGGGCCAGATGATCCACAGAGATAGATATTTCAAGGAACATTTATAGTAGGAAATAGGGAATATTAAATTTCTCCTTTTAAGCCTTTTTAGCTAATGTTTCAAATTTCTTTTGAAAGAAAGGATGAACTTGCTATTAATAATATGCTCTTCTATCTACTTTTTTTTTTTTCTTTCACTACGTACGGAACAAATTCAGTTACATGTTCGTTCTTTTTAACTCTTTCACTACTACACCTTTAACAGGAAGGTAAATGCTATGGTGTTATTCATAATAAAAAGAACTAAAGACCTGCTGCACATACTTTATTACTATAAGTTTGAAATTAGATAAAAAAAAACAATTTAAACAACTCTAGTCTCTAAGTAATTTAATCAATCATAACCACATTTTATGTTTCACATTATTTGTACTCTCCCAAATACCACAAAAATAATATTGAAAAGAAAAATAAATATAAAAGAATGCATCTAAATAAAGTACAATAAGTAAAATTTTGGGGCTTTGTATCTAAATGGGACCCACGGCTAGTGCCTTAGTTCCTCATAGGTGAGCCGCTGTTGATGACATCCGCTATCTTAAACCACTCGTTGGCTATTGAGAGATATAGTGAATGAAAGTGGGCTGCTAATGTAGTGTTTGTCGTCATGATGGTTTTAATTGTTTGCAGATTCTTCTTTTATTTTCTGGAAGCCGTAGTTGCATTGGTTATTTGATCAACTTATGTTTTTATGCTTCTCAATGGATGTTGAACTTTGCTACATGAGGGTAAACTTCAGAAGTGATTGTGTCTTGTAGGTATCGGCTGCTATTGGTTTCGATGCAGGAGTATTATCGTGTTTGGAGTACTTAGAAGCTGCCCCATGGGCCGAGGAAGAGGAAGAGAAGGTTGCTTCACTGTTATCTGAACTTCGGCTTGAAGGGGTTGGAGCTGGAGAAGTCTTGAAACGAGTTTCTCTTGATGTCACTGCTGGAGTTGAGGATGGAAATAATAATGAAGAAGTGCTTCTCAAGCTATTGCAAGTGGTTCTTGAAGGAAAGGATGAGAAAGCTAGGAGAGAGATGAAAACATTAGTGACCAAAATGCTACGTGAAAATTCATCACAGAATGATTTGAGAAAGGAGTCACTGTACTTGGCTTGTGACGGGTGCTTAAAATTGCTTCACCATCATTTTCTTCGTGCAGCACGAGCAGATATGCAAGATATAGGTCAGGTAGCTCGACAGGCCGATAATTTGCATTGGCTACTAGATATTCTGATTGATCGACAGATTGCTGAAGATTTTCTTAAGACATGGGCTTCACTTTCTGAATTGTCTGAGTCACATTCTAAAGTACCTGCAGTTCACCGTTATGAAGTCAGTAGAGTTACAGCCCGCTTGTTTGTTGGGATTGGAAAAGGACAATTGTTGGCTTCCAAAGAAGCTAGGTGCATGCTTTTGCAGACTTGGTTGGTTCCGTTTTACGAAGATTTCGGATGGATGAGGAGAGCATCAAAAGGGCTTGATCGTCATTTGATTGAGGATGGTCTTAGCAATACGATATTAACTCTGCCAATGTCCTGGCAGCAAGACATTTTACTTTCTTGGTTCGACCGGTTTCTAAATTCAGGGGACGACTGTCCAAATATCCAGAGAGGATTTGAGGTTTGGTGGAGGAGAGCTTTCTGGAAGAGGAATAGCGATGCTGAGAGGCCTCGTCAGATGCGAATAATGAATGCAACTATAGAGAACTCATGATTTTGCTGCATGAGGTACAGCGCAACTATCTAAACTTTTTTTGCTTCCCTTGCCAATTTGTACCGTGTCACATCGGTTTTCTTCTTCCTTGCTAAAAGGAAATCCAGAAACTTGTTTGGAATGTCGAAGTCATTGGGCGCAAAGATGGAGTTTAAATTATTAGTCTGGGAGAAGTAATAAAGATATTGTTGTTGATGCGCTATCCTGGTTCACCAAGTTGATTGAAGCTATTCAGTTTCACGCACTCTCAATCTGTTCACTGTCTTATTAATGCCATATAAGTTGTAAACCTGGAAGGTCTGTTTTCCGGGGAAATATAATGGATATTGAGATTTCGTGAAGTGCAGCTTCAGTCAAACAGATGCATTGCTAGTTTTTAGTGGCATAGTATGAAGTACATCAGATGGTGTCTGTGTGTATCAAATCATATCAATTTGTGTTGGGGTAGAAAAACATGGAGGTTTTTAATTTCTGGTGTTTGTTGAATTGTTTGTAAAGCTCATAAACTTTTGGTTGAGGTACAAATTCATATTCATGGAAAACCAACCTTTATTTTAGCTAAAATTCGAACAATGCCCACATGACATGAAAGAGGATTGAAGCTCCCAGCACTACGGGGTGCTCTTAGCTTTAGGCTTTGAATCATCCTTAATAGAATACCATCAGATTTACTTGCCACACGGTGAACACGATGTCTTGAATCGGTCTGCATTTCTATATAAACCAAAACAATGATATCAAACACATACATAATAATGTCCCTTGTTGTCTAGTTTCCCCTTTGGTTAGTCTGTTAAAGGCGCTCGACATATTTGAACTCTTAAGTGTTTCAAATTGAAGTGGTCAAACTCCACACGCTGAAATAGGTTATCTCGTTCTAATAACATTCTGACTCGCAATGTTATGCTCGGAAGCTAAAGAAATCCTAGGAACTTCTTCATAGGTCATTAAGAGTTCATAGACTCAACCTCCACCCTTTTAGACAGTTAGCACCTAATGTTTTTATCGGTAACGGCGCATGTAGGGCATTTCCAAAAGTGCTTTGATCATCTCGAAGTACCAATACTTCACGAGAAGATTCACCGGCCATCATAACTTTGTTTTCCACATTGAACCAAATTCTTGGGATCTCCAATCATTATGGTTTGGTTTGCTCTGTGAATTCCTTTTATGATAATTCTTGAGGGTTTAAGCTTTAATTTCTCGGATCTGGGCCCGTTGGGTGGGTAGTACTTCCTCCATTTTATTAATTACTTGAGCTAGAATTTTGACCAACTTTAACAACAAAAATTACTTCCAAATTATATAAGAATAATTAATTAATAAAATTATATTATACTATTATGAAAGTAAATGAAATATATATAATTTTATAATTTAATTTCATTCATATTTATTCCTATAATTTAGGAGTAATCTGTAGTCGAAATTGAAATATATATCGGAGCTTATCTGCCCAATACGTACCGTTAGGGCCTAATGGATCTATCATGACGGCTAACAAGCGTCTAATGGGCCTGTAAATTGTCGAACATTAGAAATCACTAGCCCATTTAGTTGATCGAACATCATACCATATATATAGCTATTAGGTTTTATTCTTCTACGGCTGCTTCTATATCGCACCAAAACCCCTCTCCCCTTGAGCTGCTGCCGCCGCAACCTCACCGCAATGGTAAGCTTTCCGATCCCATTTTCACATCTCTCTATCTAGATTCTGCTCACCAGTACTATTTCACTTATACTATTGTTTACTGAAAATGCAGGCCTCCGAGAAGAAATTGTCGAACCCTATGAGGGAGATTAAGGTACAGAAGCTTGTTCTTAACATCTCCGTCGGAGAGAGCGGAGATCGTCTCACCAGAGCCGCTAAGGTATCTATCTCTGTCTGTTGTAATCTTTCGTTTGATTTCCTCCTATGCTCTGTAATTCATGAAATGTTTTTTTGTGTTAGGTTTTGGAACAGCTCAGTGGCCAAACTCCTGTTTTCTCCAAGGGTAATTAATTTCTCCCCAATTTTGTTTGTTTGTTTTCGCTGTCGTAGTTGACTGTGTTGTGTTTGTTATCATTTTTGTTGGCAATAATTTTTTTTCAGATTTCCAGTTGCTCTCTGTGAAATTTATGGTTTGATCCATCCAGTTTGTTTAACAAACTTATTGTGCTACTTATAGCTTTATGGAGATGTAGATAGATTAGCTAGTAACTAGTTGAACACCATTAGTTATTGAAACGTGTTAATGGTGGCTATAAATTTCTTGGAATTTGCAACTTAATGATGATCATGTAATATGCCGTTTTGTGTTGGGGTTGTGTCTCAATCATTTGAGTGAACTTGTGTGGTTGTTGGTGTTTGTACATGATTATTGGTCCTGTTTGCCATGTTTTTGGTTGTTCTTGTGAGTTCTTAGTTTCAATTTGGTGGTTGCAAGTGAAGTTTATTGGTAGTTATGTCTTGATATATAGTACCACAAGAATTTGACTTGTATTTTGTTTGCTGTATACCTCTCTCTTCACTGCTGACATGTCTCTCTTTTTTCTTTATGTTTCAGCACGATACACTGTTCGTTCTTTTGGAATTAGGCGTAACGAAAAAATTGCATGCTATGTAACTGTAAGGGGTGAGAAGGCAATGCAGCTCCTTGAAAGTGGATTGAAGGTCAAGGAGTATGAACTGTTGAGGAGGAACTTCAGTGATACTGGCTGCTTTGGATTTGGCATCCAGGAGCACATTGATCTTGGAATCAAGTAAGCAACTATGTCTGCTTAAATATGCCAATTTTTTCTTCGTAATATTTTCAAATCAATTCGTTGGGGTACCATTATCTAATTGTAAAAATCATGTGGCTACAAACTTTACTTTTCCCTTAACTTTACACGGTTCAAATTTAGTTAAGATATGGACCATGCTGTAGGATAGTAATAAATTCTTTTATCACACACTTGAAACTGCTGGCTTCATGTATACTAGTTAAAAGTATAAACTCTTTAGTTGATTTTAACATTGTATTATTGTCAAGTGTGGGTATGTTCTTATTGTGGGGTTGTTATAAGGTTGAATGTTACTCAAGTACCTTAAACATTGCTACTTTTCTGACTGAGAAGTTATTCACAGTTGTTGACCTGTGGCTTCTTGATTTGGAATTCATAATTGTGCTTACAAGTTAAAATAACTAGAAGTCCAGGCATAATCCTGAAATTTGTTCTTAGATGCTTTTATAAACTGCATAATTCTCCTCTAATTCTGTCCTCTGAATTCCTTAGGTATGATCCATCCACTGGTATCTATGGGATGGATTTCTTTGTTGTTTTGGAGCGCCCGGGCTACAGAGTGGGACGTCGCCGTAGGTGCAAGTCCCGTGTGGGAATCCAACACAGAGTGACCAAGGAAGATTCAATGAAATGGTTTCAGGTTAAGTACGAGGGAGTAATCCTGAACAAGTCATCCAACATTGGAGCTTAGAGTGTTAGTTGAATCTTGTTGAACTCTTATGCATCTTGCTGTGCTAGATTCATTGCTTTTTGACCTTGAGGATTTTGGTCCTTTGGACTATTTTGTTATACATCACTTGTACCCTCTTCATGTGATCATTTTGGATCCTAGTTTTTCTGTTTAGTATCTCTCATTATTTAATTTACCAATGCCATACTATTAATATCTGCTTATTATGAAGTGTTTTTTTGGAAGTTGAATTTTTAGTTTTATGGCAAAGGGTATCCCCGTTATATCTCCCACGATTGTGTTGCACTTCATTCCAAAAAATTTCTTGAGTAGTTGGTAAAGCTTTCAACCCCCCCTTCATCCTTTTTATCTGCGTACTTATTAAGAGCCGGGAAAGAACAATTCTTATTCTACCTGACATACAAAGTCTTGTGGAGGAGGAATCTATTTGAAGTTTGCAGGCCTTGATGGGTTAAATTTGTTCTCTGGAATCAAATTTGGAAGTTCTTGTTAAACATGAACACTAGCGCTCGAAAGAAATAATTCTCAGAGTCTAGAATCAAACAAACAGGAGTTTGAAAAAGTTACGTTTGAACTCTTATCCTTCGCAATTCACCTCAATTTGAAGACCAAAAACTGTTAGTCTTCCCGATTTGGACCTTTGTTTAATGTGATATGTGCCTTGCCATCAGGGGCGGCTTGGAGTTTATGTGGCCCCGTGCAAACTTTAGATGAGGCCCAAGTACAAATATTAAGAAATAATTTTTTTGTTTAAGGAGAACATTACATAGTCCAGAATACTTTTAGCAAGAAAAATATCTTGACATATTACTCAGCAAAAGTAAACCTTTCAGGCTTCAATCAAAAAGGATTACATAACAAAACTCTTTTGTAAACTGCAAACTAGAACAATACACTAAAACTAATGACACAAGAAAAAAGAAAAACTCATTACTATGATAAAATCAAACTGCTGAAAAACAACCCTACTAAGTAGGCTCAAGCCGCTCAACAGTAGTATAACCCACGAACTCTGCTGTAAAAAAATCACTTAATTGCAACTCTTCTAGGCAAAATCATCCATTAAACATAAATAATAGAAGATGATTGAAATTAGGTAAAGTAAATTGCAATACATCTTGTATATTTACTTTAGAAGTTTAAAACTCAAACCTAGGAAATAGAGAAATTGATGGAAAGTTAAACGGAGGTTGAGAAGACAAAGGAATTACGTACATTTGTTTTCTTCTGAAGAAGGAGAAGAGTCGGTCTCTTTTCTGAACAAATTGCAGCTGAAATAATTAATTATTTTTTTATATTTTATTTTAGAAAAGCCTAGTAATGGGTTGGGTAAATTGGGCCTTGAGGCCCCAACCAAAATGTGGCCCTGTGCAGTTGGGCTGACTGCACAGGCTTTGGGCCGCTACTGCTTGCCATAGAAAAATGTAGAATTAGGAGTGGTGTATCAGTAGCTCTAGTTACACAACAGATTCATATATATATACGTACATATTCGCTTGTGGCATTTGGAGGATACATTATTTGTTTTGGTTAGTTTGCGGCTTTTAATAATTTCATTTCTATCATATGGTATTAGAATATTGTTCCTTGGCTCTATTTTTTTAAGGTAAAATTTTGTACTTCCTTAATTTCTTTACAAATTTCTAAGGGGACTATTCATCGCGACCTTTGATTACGTATAGCTTTTAAATTAAACTGTATCAATATAAACTAAAAGTTATCCTCATTTAATGAAGCTGTTGGAAGGACAATTGGGAGACAAGCCCTTCTTTGGAGGTGAAAACTTTCGGTTTGTTGATGTGCCTGTTATCACATTCTCTTGCTCTTTTCAAGCCATAGAGACTTACGGTGGTTTCGGTATCAAAGAGCATTGTCCAAATTGATGAAATTTGTAGACAGTTGCATGTCAAAAGAAAGCGTCTCCAAGTCTTTAGTTGAACGTCAAACGGTTGTTGAGTATGTTACTGTGGTAAGTAAGAAACCATTTTCCATATCTGTAGCCTTTAAAACAAGTCTTTACTTCTTGATCACCCATTGAACCCGTCCAGGAAAGTATAAACAAGTCTTTACTTCGCATATGCCTCCCAACTTGGTTTACCATGCGGTAAACTACACTTTCATACAAGCATCTACTACGGCTTTCCATTTATTTATTGCTGCCATTGTAATCTAAAAGGTCAAGCATCATACCAGCATATAATTAAATTTTACATCTTTCTACTCCAGATTTTGTTTTCCCTTTTGGAACTGTAATACTATGTGTTTTGGTGAAGTTTATTTTTAGTGTCTTGTTCTAGCAAAATACTACTAGTATATTTCTATGTATTTCATGGTGTACTTTTTAGTGTACAAGAATAAGCTAATTATAAGTTAGCTCCTAATTAAATGGTAATATGTAACTCATAATATTATCAAACAACCAGTGACCAATAAAGATTATGCTCAACAATTCAATCATACTCATCCGTTTTTTTATCATATACGTTTGTTTTTTAATCGAAGTTTTAGGAGGTTTATATAATGAGCGTAGTGTGTTGGTTTAGTAGCAAGACCCACAATAAAGTTGTGAGATAAAAATTTGTTAAAATAGAAACGTATAAAATCTAAAAAAAAGTCAAAAATGAAATACATATAAAATCTAAAAAACAGATGAGTACTAAAAAGGGCATTAATGACATTCACTTATTTTGTGATGTACATGTGGTCCGGGGTAATTAGACTCTTTTAATACTTCTAAACTATGATTTCTTCGATATAGTTTAAATTAAAGTTGTTTAGTTTGTCAAAAAATCAAATTTTCCAGCGGAACAAAAAGTTAATTTTCAGGAATAAGTTCGTCGAAAATCAAGTTCATAGGATTGGATGTAATTAAAGTTATGTAATAACTTCTAGTAAGTCGTAAGTATATGTAATAAACGAAATAGTAGTCACCTATATGTGGAATGGTCTCCATTTTCGGATCTAATTTATTATGGGTCTTGCTTTAGTTTAACCTTGAGCTTAATACTGGATGCCATGCCTTAGATTTAGTTTTAGTTTTGACAAGAGAATTTTTTATTTTATGTTGTGGCCTTATACCATTCATTACAATTATGGAGTTCTATATGACAACCAACTTCTTTTAGACGCTTGCTGAATTATACATGAAATTTATTTATGTTATGTATAACCATTAGGGAATCTATTGAATTGGTCACCCATGAATGATGAATCTAATGTAGATAATTTTTACGTAATGCAATATTATTATTTTCTATGTTCAAGTTTCTTAGTTGTGCTGGTATTACTGGATCTGTCACTAAAGTTTTTTTATTATTGTTTCTATCCGGATCCAATTCAGGGTTTCTGAAACCCAGTGCTTCAGAAACAATGGCTGCAAGGATTAAAGATTTTTATATCCCGCATGATCTTATGATAATAATCTTGAAAAGATTGCCTGTGAAGTCGCTATGGAGGTTTAGGTCAGTTTGCAAGCAATGGAATGATACTATAACTAGCCTTGATTTCAAACGCAAGCATTTCCACCACACTAGCAAGAAGGACCGTCTTCTTATTCACTGGTGTGGATTTCGTGAACAACCACCTCAGGTGATGAACCAGTTCGACATCAGTGGTTTATCATGTTGGAAAATACTGAAGAAATCAATGAAGTAAATAATGTCTAGAAGGACATATTTACATAGAGACCATTTCTTAATTACGTGTTAATTGAGAAAAGTAGATATATAGTCGAAAGCTATGAAATGAGAGCTTCGAATTGATATATTGTATCCCCAAAACGGATCTTGAGTTAGTGAGGAAGAATTGCTCAAAGTTGGATGCTTGAGTGGGTTTATCCCATATTGGAAAAATGCAAAAGGTTTCACTAGTATATAAGATAAGAGCTTAGACTTGATGTTCAAGTTTGATGGTTTGATTTAAAATCTCACGGATTTTGTTACCAAAAGGCGGTATGGAACATATCAACCAGAAAGTTAAGGCCACTCCCTTCTCCACAAGAGTTCATCACAAATGACGAATTTGGCTTTGGAGTAGACCCTTTGACTGGTGAATTCAAAATCGTTTTGATTCATGACTCGTCTCACTTTTCTGTATATAAGTCGAGTAACAATTGTTGGAAATACTGTGATAGTGAACCTCTTCTTAAAGATTGTTTCGTGACATCTACCCAGTGTGGCACTACGTTTTCGCAAGGGTTTTTCTACTGGAGGGAGTCTGACAACATGACTTCAACTTCTGCTATCCTCGCATTTGATATGTGTAATGAAACCTTCCGGGAAATAGAGCTGCCAAGTGAAATTCGAGATGAAGTTTTCTTAGAATACTTGTCAGATGAGAATGGTGTTGGAATCATTGCTGGACCTCCAGGTCTTCCTTCAAATCGGCAAGCGTTGCTTGATTTGTTTGAAGGTTCCCTTGCCTTGACATGTTTTGATTTTGACATCGATTTGTGTGAAGGCAATTGTGTGGATGTGTGGCTGATGAAGGAACAAGGTTGCTGGACAAAGTTGTTCTCTTTGGAATTGAATTTCTATTTTCACCGCCCACTTGGATTCTGGATGGGGAAAAGTATCATTTTTTCATCAAAGTCAAAGGCTCGAAATGAAGAGTTGCTGATGCATGATCCTTCTTCACGTAAAACAAGAAAGGTCAGATTTCCAGCTGGAGAAGATGTTAGCAGCAGAATGCTATTTGTGTTCAACTATGAGGAAAGTCTTTTTCCTTGATTGCACTGATCGCCTTCATGGTCTTGGTATATGGTAAAATTCTCTGAAGGGATATTTGTGCTATTTCAGAAATCAATATGCGTATATGTAAGCTGGTAAAATTCGTAGTGCTGTGTATGTTTTTATTTTGTTACTAATGATCTTTTGGTGTGTTTATGTGGAGTATTTATCTTATAAGCAATAGTATCTATCATCTTCACCAGCTTTAGCTGTTAATTTTGTATATGTAGAATTTTCACTCCGAAACATGTGATCAGAATTTTCCTGCTTGGTCTGATGCAAAACTGGAGCAATCGTGCTACTAAATTTGCTTAGTACTACTACTTATGTCATAAAGTCATGGATTATTTGCTTTCTGATGAAATATTGTTGATATTTGAGATCTTCTTAAGATCAATTTCTGTCGTATAGATGTAGTACTGTGCAACATTAGTGACATATAAATTATGTGCAACTTTAGTGACATGTATCAATTTTGAGTAGCATATCAGATAGTGTGTAATAGTATCAAGCGTATTGCATACATATACTATCACTGGAAATTTCATAACTTCATGTTAGATAGATTAGAGTGTAGTATTAGAGTTGACTGATTCGTTACACAGACTTGAGGTAGAACAGTATATATCAGGATTCAGGAGTGAAGAAAATACTCTGCACTGGGAAATTCAGTCTCATCCTTTTGCAGAACGAGTGTAATTGATATTTCATCTGTGAACATGCTCCAGGTTCAGTTTAACTGGCTTTCTCTGTATGTTGCAACTTGTTATAAAAGACTGTTAGATTGGACTCTTTTTGCAATAGTGTCCAGGTAGCTACTGAATCTCATTTGCACAATTTTGTACAACTAACAGTGCAAGTAAAATCTTTTGTTTTGTGCTCTGATGGCCTTTCTTTATTTTGTAATTTTGGTAACGATCATCACTCAGGCCTTTTGAATTGTTGTGCGCCAAGAAAGTCAAAATATACTACTCATTTTAGTTATAAAGTTGATTAATGAGAATAGTCGACTTAAGGTAGAAGAGAGCTTGATCGGATGTGAATTTGAAATGCTTTCATTAGGCATATGTTTTTGAAGCACTGCTTCGTCGATTTCAGGGCCGCTAATTGTAGGAACTCTACAAGATTTTGTTTTCTCGCAAAATTTACATAATTTCTCAAATAAAATACTAGTTATGCAGAATCTTGTTCTATTGTAAATTGCTGACATAAAATAATCATGCAGATTCTTGTTTGATTTTATGTTATCCTAATAGGCACTACACATCATTTCTACTATTACGTATAATCATTATTCCCAACATACAATTATATAAGCAATCGTTTGGTTTGAAACATGGCACTCATTAGGATGTTTGAGGTTCAAGATTGGGAGACTTTGTTTTTTGTTGTACTTTAATCCGGGGGTTTGTCCCATGTATCTTTGTCGTATGTTTTCTATGGAGCATTACTTATGCTCTTTGTTTAATAAAAGTTTTTTTTTTCCGCCTAAAAAAAAACAATTATATTACTTATAATCTTTTTTAATTCATTATTTACTTTAATCTAACCTACCCAACTCCTACTCCTACACTAATCATTTACCAAATACACCCATACCACCTATGCACGCCAGGTCGTCAGGTTTTGAACGTTCGACTTCTCTTGTGCTACTTCAATACCACTTGACCATCCTTACAACTCCCATATAACACTCACCATAATGTTTGGAATTTTCTATCCTTCCCCTCTCTCATGTGTCGTTATATCTACAAAAAGTTGGAATTTCTGGTTGAATTGTTCGTCGGCTAATTATCCATCTTCTTTTTTAAACGGCAAATATATGACTACTCTTATAGAAACATCCTACACAACCTTATAACCCCACATCTAAACCACCTTATGTTCGTCAAGGATCGAACCATGCACTTCCCCTTCACCACTCCAACTTCCTTTCACTAATTAGCCATCTACTTACATCTACTAAGCGCACTTTAAGATATTTAAAGTTGACATAAAGTGCGATTTTTGCTCTCATAATGTGAGGAAAGCGCGCTTCGAATAAAAATTGAGGCCTATTTCCAACTCTTAATGTAATATGTTTTTTTTACCAAAAGCTTTCATTTATTTCATTTATATGTCCACTTTACATTTTAATATTATCACAAATTTTATTTCATTTTAGTCTTATCAATTATCATTTTATCTCAAGTTTAGATTGATCGGTTACAAAAAAAAAAAAAAAAAGGAAAGTACTCGATACCAAAATAGAAGTATGGGGTACTAAAACTAATGAGATATAGTGTCGGTACTACAATTTAAGCACCCAGTACCAAAAATAAGGGGTTACTAAGTGTTGGGGTACTAAAATACAAATATTCACGTACTATAACTAGCAGGATACTAAAATTCAAGTACCTCCGGTATTAAAAATCGTGTACCTCCCAATGTAATATTATACTCATCCGTTTTTTAGATTGTTGTTTATGTGTTGATTTTCAGCTCCGTTTGACCTTCAATAAGTATTAAATCAAATCGTATATATAATATGTGAAATGCATGATACTATGAAAGTCTAGTCACTTTATTTTCATCATATAATTTCATTAAATTTTCTTACGGTATAACTCAGCAGTCACCGAAGGTCAAATGGGACTAAAAAAAGGTCAAGAAAACAAACGTAAATAATCTAAAAAAAACAAAAACAAAAAAAACAAACAAACATATGAGTAGGTGCTACCATACCACATACTAGTGTACATTATGCCAATTTAATGTGTAATACCAATATTGTAACGCCCCTGCCACTAATGGGCCACTCTCCGAGTGATATTTTGCCTCACGGACAAACAAATGTTCTCATCCGTCCATTTCGTCTTCATCCCGTGCACGCAACTTTTCAGCAGGTCACCTATCATAGCATTAAATTAGAGTCAAACATGCTTAACTCTCATGTTCTTCTGGATGAATTATCTATCTATTCATCGGGAAAATTGTTACAACTTGTTCGTATGCTGTGTATGTGTATGCATGTCATTTATTTTGAGGTCTCTCTTTCCTTGAATATATAAATTACTCGAGATAATACACTTAAAATAGCCATTCAAGACCCCTTGCATACAACACAAAATCGACCCGTATTGAGAAATCATTGAAATTGAACAATGATTCCTTCCATTATATTGATGACATCTGCAATGCTGCAAATATATTTAAAACAAAAAAACAACGTATACAGTTTCTATGCAGAGTTACTGGTAGCTAGTTTTTGTCATTAATATACATCTCTGGCATTAATTCTATTTTGAATTTAAAAAAAATTGTAATTAACCAATATTGTCATATTGATAGGCCTTATAGGCTCGGGGGTCCATTTGTTCTTTAGCAAAAAGCTCATGGACCACTCTAACATCTTGCCCTTCCATGGCTGGTGGCCGATCTCTTCTACATATACACATACCAGTTTAGTATACCACGTTATGTATACCGACACAAATTCAACTTTCCACAAAATATACTACTTTCATCATAAAAGTATTTTTTTTAACAAGATAATTAGAAAGATGGTAAAGTATGGATTTTTTTTATTTTTTTTGTATATATTGCTTTTTGAGGATGATGAACAATGCCGTGGTGTATAGAATGTAATCGATGAGTTATAATAGGTATTTAGTCCAAAATTGTATTGTGTACGTATTTCGGGGCTATATGCCTCTCATTGACAGGGTTCTCCTCGGGTAAGAACCTTGACCGTGACCAATACGTACTTGGTGGACCGCATTTTGATAGGCTATCCATATTGAAAATTTATAGTTGGCTCGTATTTAAGGTTGGATATATTATTCCACCATCTAAAATAGATATTTGAGAGAAAATTGTTAGTTGAAAATGAAAATTCAAAGCACGGTTCTGGAACCGGAGGGCTTGACTTTCTAGCTTGACCAGTTGAAACACTGTATGGCTTTTCTTCTATAGATTATAGGAGAGCGGTTCAACCAGCATCTTCTATGGGTTGAATATTAATGGACCATGCACGAGTCAGCACGACAATAAAGAAGTAATTCACTTTATATCTACGCCATTTTTTATCTCATTCCATGCCAACTTATTACGTTCATGACTTGAAAGAAGTCTCAAAGTGAAGATTGACCTACACATGCAGTGAATCTGAAATGCCAAAGCCAATTAATTAAGGACGTTCTAACATGATTAATGCAAAAGCTGGATGAGGAAAGTGTTCTTAATGTTGTTTAATTGGAACGTACGTACAACAATCTAGCAAACCAAACTAACTAATTAAACTAAACTTTGTGTCCACCTTTTAGCTATAGAATTTAATTTGGTGAATGAACCCCTGCAGTTCAAACTTTTTCTCTTCAGGGTATATGAATAAATTAATTAAGCATTATTTTCAATTAATTAAAATATAATACTTACAGTAGTATTTTTTATACCTATTATTAAAATTTTGGTATACACCAAAATACAATTATATATACATGTAACAAAAAAAATACACTGTTTAAGAAATTCGCACTTTCACATTATTTTTATTTTCAAAACTTTGAAGCTTTCGTACTCACAAAGTTGCGCTTTTGGCCGCACTTGCACTTTTGTGGATCAGTTTAAGAAGGTACTATTACTCCATATGTCTCAAGAATTTATTTATATATATATTTTCTATCCGTCGCATTTATTTCTTTAAATTTCTTTTTTTTTTTTTTTTTTTTTTTGAGGAAGATTTCTTTAAATTTCTCTCTATCTGTTGTTTTTATAATTACTACTCCTATATTATTAACTTACATTCCTAAACAATTCACCAGAAGATCCAGAACAGAAGAAATATACTTTAGAATTAAAAATATTATAGTATGAGGGTATCACTAAACTACAAATTAGTAGTACGTATATACTCTATAATTAAGTAGAATTGAGGTTGTAGACTAGTATTGAGATGTGAAGTTGAAAATAAGGAGCTTGGAAAAAACAATGTGAGGAAAAAGGAGAAAAGATGCAGCAATATCATCAATAATGATGGTCCCAAAATGAAGGAAGAGGAAAGATTGGTGGAGGGCTTTTAAGAGAGTGTGGGGTTGTTAATTAGAATTAGTTGGAAAAGAGAGAAGCTAGATAGGACCACCTCATCTTCATCTTCATCTATCATCAATATGACAATATCATCTCATCTCTATGTCACACAACAAGTCATATATATGACCACCAATAATATTATTGTTATTATATAATATCAAGTGAAACATTTTCCACAACATAATTTTGGCATCTAATTCTAAGGGGTTGTTTGCCTTTCTTTCAAAAATCACTGTTGTATTGAATTCTTGATTACAACCCCACAACAGAAACAGATGATCTGCAAAAAGCCTGCTACAACTCCAGTTTGGTTTCTAGATGTTCTCCTTATGGGATTTCTTTCCATCCTTTCTAAAGGATCTTTGTATTCAATGTTGACAACACTAATTACATCCCACAGTAACTTGCATGGTCTTGGTAGCTATCTATATAGTACTACTGCAAATCTTTTTGTTCTTTTTCTTGCTCAATTTTGTGTCTGTTTCTTTCATTTTTCTTTTTTTTTTTTTCAATTCTTCCTTAACCCATATATCCTCCTTCAACTATTTGCTCAAATTATGCATCATTTGATACTATTATATATATATATATATATATATATATATATATATATATATATATATATATATATATATATATATATATATATATATATATATATATATATATATATATGAAGATTTAACCTTTTCGCCGATTAGCGTTAGGATATACTGTTGGACCCAAAATTTATAGTTAATTTAATGGGGTGAATAAGGTGAAATTATACGTACCCCACTGTGCACCCCGGTTCCAAAAACACATTCCATACAAATTCACACATCATCTAAACGCGCACACGCATCATCATACTTATATGGGCAGGTTTTAATTGGAACCCGGATATTTTTAATATATATTTTTTTGTATATATTAATAATTTTGGATGAGAACGGAATTGATTACAACACATGTTTATATTTGGTTTGTTTAATTTATTCATCACCTAATCATATAGTGTATTAGGCAAAGAAAGCAGTAAATAAATTAATAACTTCACTAAATCTTTCAGCTATTTAAATGATAATATTTGCTGGTTTGTGTGCTAAAATTTTACATTAGATGCATTGTTATCATTATGGAACTGAATATATAATTATAATTTACAGAGTTTAGAAGACTGTATTTATATCAGTGGTTAATTACTTATAAATTATAATACTAGATAAATGATCATCAAGATCATACCTGCATTCTAAACTGTATGTTTTCAAAGTAATTTCGTAGTCAATTTAAGACGAATAATATCATGTCAATGAGATGTGTGTAACCGCAATTCACTGCAGTGATCACTAATTCCAGATACACATTTAGAGATTCAAGTCTTCATGGATTAGTGTTTTACTCGTATAAAATTTTATGGTAATGGAATAAATAAGAAACATAGCATGTGGCGGCTAATAGCATGTAGTACTGGGCCAAAAAAGAACTATGATCTTCTTCTTCTGACCACCTCAGTTGTACTACTAGAAGGACGATCGATGTTGATCAATTCATGATTAAAGATCAGTAGAGTAGTGTACGTGTACTAGTAATGTTTAATTAATCAATATAGATAATTAATTCAGATCGACCCTTCCAATCATTATTATTTTAATTGATCACAATGCATGAAATTATTTTGATGGGGTACATATCTAGGAAACCTATTTTGTATTTTTCATATACTACACAATTTCTTCAACAAAAAGTAAATTATAGACCAAATACATACACACACACATATATATATATATATATATACACACACACACACACACACACACACACACACACATACCATATCCTGCATTGACTCACTGTTTTCTTGCTTTCTAGAGAGAAAACAAAATGAAAAGATGAATAAAGGAAGGAAAAAAAAAAGGAGAAGTGAGAGAGGTAAAGCAATTAAAATCTGATGTTGAATCATGGGTTGGAGGTCATGATCAAAATCCTTATCCAAATTTAATTCCAATTTATTTCTTTTCTATACATTGAGTTTCTTTTACAAGTGTAAAAATCTTTTCTTCCTAGGTTTTGATACATGTCTTTTGCCTATTTCTCTGTTGGGGTTATTAAGAGTACACTTCTTAGAAACCACTACCCCAATACTAACCCTTTCTTCACTGTCTTCTCTCTCTCTCCTTCTCACAGCATATACTCTCTCTCTCTCTCTAGACATATATACTCCACTCTTCAATCTTTCAAGTCATTTTTCTTGAATCCTTGTCCTTTGATTTCCATATAGTGGAAGAAAGAAGATCACTTGTTAAGTTACTTTCAAGAAGATTGATCATATCTAGCTAGCAGCTAGCATGGCTAGTGGAAGTGGAGAAGATAAATCAAGGTGTAACATGGTGGTGACATCAAGTGGATCAATAATAGGGTACAACAACAACAACAATTGCTACTCTGATGATCCTTCATCATCTCAACACCACCACCACCAACAACACTTTGTCATAAACCAGTTACAGAACTTCCATGATCATCAACACCCAAACCATCATCAACAACAAGAGATCTACAACATGGAGATGATAGGGTTTCCACCAAAAAACCTTAACCAAAACACCAACTCTGTTCTATGGAACAAAGAGTTTTTCCTCAACAACAAGCAAAACAACAACTTCATGCTTCCACAAGACCATCAGTTTGAAGATCCGTCGTCCTCCTCGTGTACCGTCTTCACATGTGAGGGAAACGAGAGGCCGAGCCAAGGTCTTTCGCTGTCGCTGAGTTCTTCCAACCCTTCTTCCATCGGCCTGCAGTCCTTCGAACTTCGGTCATCCCAGCAAGATGATTTACGGTTTGGTCCTTCAAGTTCAAGGTCTGTGAACATTCAGCCCTCACAAGGGTATCTGCAGATTAGGAACTCAAGGTACTTGGCCCCAGCACAAGAGCTTCTCAATGAGTTTTGTAACCTTGGAATACAGCAAAATGATCATAAGCTCAAGGGTCACAAGGACAGTGAGCAGCAAGATGAAGAGAGTGACATTAAGAGACAGAATTTCCCTGTTGACCTTGTTGAATTGCAGAGAAGAAAAGCCAAGTTGCTTCATATGCTTGAAGAGGTATGTATCTCTTTCTTTTGTTCTGCAAGTATCTCCTTTTGTGACGGTTTAACACTACCATTTTTTCATGGTTTAAAATCCCACCGAAATTACTAGACAAAATAAATTGAAACTTTTTCGTATTTATTCAGCTCACTGAAATGAAATCCACATGTAATTTCAATACTTTTTAAAATACTCGTATATGAAATTTTCAATTTTATTCCTAAAACGTTATGAGACGGTCCAAAATCAAAGTTTTAATTTCAAGAATTAAGAACATATCCCTAATTCAAGATTTTAATCCACATGTGATATTTCATCTCGTGGTTATGGATTCGACCAGTAGCTAGCTCACAATTTTTAACTTTTTTTTCTTTTTTGTGGTGGGTTCCCTTGTTGAGAGGGAAGTTCTTGTTAGGATTCCATTAATGCCACATGGTGACAATCTTGGTGTTCAACTAAAAAATAGCTTTTCTTTTCTTTAGATGAAAAAATTTCACTGTTCCATTGCACTGAAGATATTAATTAAGCTGTGATGGTTGGTGTAGGTGGACAGAAGGTACAAACACTACTGTGACCAGATGAAATCAGTGGTATCCTCATTCGAAGCAGTGGCTGGAAACGGAGCAGCCAAAGTGTACTCAGCCTTGGCTTCAAGAGCCATGTCAAGGCACTTCAGATGTTTGAGAGATGGAATTGTGAGAGAAATTAAGGCCACTAAGAAAGCAATGGGAGAAAAGGATACTAGCGTTGCACCAGGCACAACTAAAGGCGAAACTCCACGTCTAAGGCTTCTTGATCAAACACTTAGACAGCAAAGGGCTATGCAACAGATGTCCATGATGGAGAGCCATCCATGGAGGCCACAACGAGGCCTACCGGAGAGATCTGTCTCCGTTCTTCGTGCTTGGCTTTTCGAGCACTTCCTCCACCCGTAATTTACTAATTCCCCCTCCTCTTGTTTTCATTTCCGGTTGTTTTAAATTTTCAGTGCCAATTTCGTGTGCATATATCATCACTATATAGTTTAAGCATTTTCCTATGATTCAAAGTAAAATTCTTTGAAAAAACAGTCCTTCCTAGATAAAAATCAGGTTTTTTAGAACTATTTAATATTCTTCTAGTACAAAATATGAAAGCATAAAAGACATGAATATTTCTCCAACACAAAAGAGAAGAACATATATGCCAAGTTAGGGGTTGTTTTACTACGTACGCTATATGATCATTAGGTTCTTTCTTGTTTGTTTTTATTACAATTTGTTTTCATCACAAAACAAGCCAATTTCTTGTTTGTTTCTGTCTATTAACAAGATTCCATTTTGCTTCATTAAAGTTGTACCATGTATGGATCCCATGCATTTATTTATTTATCATTTTTTTAATTTTTTTTATTTTCTGTATATATGAAATTATTAATTTTGCTTGGAGCTTTATGTTGTATTTTATGTGGATTTGATGCTGTTTCCAACCTCCACAGGACCCCATCTATATATCCCTACAATTCAGTCCATACAAAATTTTGCTTTCTGTTTAAAACTTTATGAAAATAACTTTTAAATGTACTAATTATTATTTGATTCAAAATTATAAATTTGCAGGTATCCAAGTGATGTGGATAAACACATATTAGCCCGCCAAACAGGTCTTTCAAGAAGCCAGGCCAGTCACTTTCTTCAATTTAATTAATCTTCCGAAGTTACAGTATTTAATTCAACCAAGCTGGAATCACTTAACCTTCTTGCTTATAAAAAAATGTGATAAATTTTTATTTTAATCGACTGTGTCACTAATTTCAAAGATTACCCTAAGAAGCAAATAATTAGTAGCTGATACACGATTTTATTACTTCTAGTTGAAAGACTAATCAAATTGCAACTTGGGTCAAAATCTTGACTTACTTGTCTACAAAGCTTGAAAATTGTTTGTGGATAACATCATGAAACTTTATTTAATCAAAAATTCAAAATATACTGTTTTTGGATTGACATCTTGATTCTTGATCATACTATACCGTTTACGAATATTACTCATTAAAACTAACAAAATTTAAGAACATTAAAATAATATAAAATTATTAGGGTAGATGATTTTCTTTAACTGAAATGTGATTGTTAAAGAATAAATGGTCCATATCTTTTTAGGGTATCGATAGTATCTAATAATAGATTAGTACCCATTAGACAAACAATTATATTTTAGGGTCGAATTTGACCATGGTGGCGTTCTAAGCACTGTTCCAAAATCAGATTTTTGGACAGCCAAACAACATAAGCCTTAGGACTAAAATGTAATTGAATTTTACATATTTTTAGTCTTTTCTTTATTTTTCTTTTCTTTTTTACTTTTTTCTTTTCCTTTTTCTTTTTATTTTTCTTCTCTTCTTCTTCTTCAAGTCTAGTACCGGATTCCGGTACCGGAATCCGGTACGGACTTGAAAAACTCCCAGATCGGAAAAGCTCCGATCTGGGAGCTCGTCTCCGATTTGGGAGCTCCACAAGCTCCCTGACCGGAGCTTTTACAAGCTCCGATCTGGGAGCTTGCAAGCTCCGACCTGGGAGCTTAAGTGCTCCCAGATCGGAGCTTTGCAGCTCCCGATCTGGGAGCTGCACAAGCTCCGACCTGGGAGCTTAAGTGCTCCCAGATCGGAGCTTTGCAGCTCCCGATCTGGGAGCTGCACAAGCTCCTTGACCGGAGCTTGTAAGCTCCGGTCAGGGAGCTTGCAAGCTCCGACCTGGGAGCTCAAGTGCTCCCAGATCGGAGCTTTGCAGCTCCCGATCTGGGAGCTGCACAAGCTCCTTGACCGGAGCTTGCATTATTCCGGCCGGTGGGAGCAGAGCTCCGGTCACCGGAATAAAGAGTTCTGAAGAAGAAGATCGAAGAAGAAGAAAGGGAGAAAAAAAATGAAAAGAAAAAAATATATAAAAGAATTAAAAAAAGGAAAATAATTTTTTTTTACTGTAGTTAAGGCCTTGTTTGTTTGGGCATGAAATTCTCGGTGGCAAAGTTGTAAATATTGAGCAGTCAACCCAAAAGGTACTAAAATGTTATTGTTGAACTAAAGGGTATTAATCTGTTATTAGGTGTCACAAGGATACCCTTCCATGATAATAACTCAAGAATAAATGAGTAGAAACACTGTAATATAGCGTAAAAAATAATATTTTTAATATGTGGAGTAGCTTACCTTTTAGAAAATGGATATAGTTTTGTAGAACACATGAAAATTGAGTAAAGTTTTTGTGAAATGAAGGGAATAGTAAATATATACTAGTAAAACATAAAATATTAAAGCTACTTAAACCAAAACAAGTTAGATAAATATAGCTAGTGTGTTGACGCAGTCCCATTTAAAAACAATTGTTCATGAGTGTAACTTTCGAAAACATAAGGTAACTGATTTATTATTTTACGTCATGTTATCAGCTATTCGATTTACCAACCATAAACGTAGTGTGATGAAATATATATTCTAACTTCTAAGATTTTAAAAGTGTTAGGAAAGGTATGCGAGGGTATCATTTTAAAGTTCTACATATATTTCCAAGCGAGTCAATATCATAGTATGGAATTTTGACATCACACTCTTGTCAGGTTACAGTAAATAAAATATCCTGTTGCTTTCATGTTCAGGTGTCAAATTGGTTCATTAACGCGAGGGTAAGGCTATGGAAACCTATGGTGGAGGAAATGTACATGGAAGAGCTCAAGGAACGCGAGGGCTTTGGACCACAAGACGACTTAGTCGCACCCGATCAAACCGACAATCAGCTCGAAAATCAAATGCCATCAAGAACCGAAGATGATGAAAAGCCATCCCATGACCAACTACATCGTATAGACTCGGACTATCTCTCATCAGTTGTCAACAACGTTCCATCGGAGAAAAACAGTGCCATGGAATTAGACTTCTCATCATACAATCACCAGTCGGGTGGGGCCTATACTGGTGTCCAGAACTATAGTGGTGGTGGTACCGGTGGAGGGGTGTCGTTGACACTGGGGTTGCATCAACACGGACACGGTGCGAATGGTGGGGTGAGTTTGGCATTTACTCCGGTGGGCGCACAAAGTAATGCACTTTTTTATCCTAGAGGTGACCAAATGGAAGATTGCCAAACAGTGCCTTACTCACTACTGGACAATGAGAGCCAGAATCTGCCCTATAGGAACTTGATGGGTGCACAATTGCTTCATGATTTGGCGGGGTAATTTTGTCTTTTTGAACAAGAAATTCAGAAAATTGGTATTAGGGGCTATATATATTGGGGTATAGAAATGAGAAAATTATTGGGTTTTTTGTTTTCCCCTTTTTTTTTTCGTCGGTGAAGTTGATTAAATTGGGATATACACATGTGGTATACTTAATTATTGGGATAGGAAGCTTTATTCAGCAGCTTGGTGTTAGGTACATGTATATAATATGATGCACCATGCAAATTCTCTATACATGATATGCAAGTAATTTGATTAGATGTTATTATGATCAAAGTAATTTTTTCTTAGCCAAGACATTTTTCCTTTATTTATATATTTAACTATAATATTGACTTACTACTACAATTAGTTGTATTGAATATAATTTTGGAGTATACAACTACCTAAAAAAAATTGCAACTACCTAAAAAAAATTGGGATAGAAATTTACATTAGTAAATTAGTTACATGCATGAAGTAATGTTTAATGGCATAAATATCCTTTTACATAATATATACTAGGCCAATCAAAGGTAAACCGGGTAAAGGTAATATGAATATTTTGTTTACAAAAAAAAAAAAAAGTTAAACCGGGTAAAGATTCATACTGAATCTGAATCGGGTCAATTTGAACTAGACTATTCAGGTCCGTAAATATTTTTTTCCTTTATTAGTGCCTTATATTTAACTCGAACGAACAAAAGTATCGTTTATAATGTCCCGCCCCCTTCCAATATGAATGGACATTTTAGTTTTTTGTGATAGCATTTTTACCATTAATTACTCTTATGGGTAATTCCTTTAGACAAAATATAGTGGCAAAGACCACGAAATGTATTTTCTTAGCATGATTTTGTTAAAATTTTACCATGGTAACTTAGAAGAAATTTATTGAAGCACTGGTGGCTCTAAAAGTATTTCTAAAAGTATACATCTGTGCAATGTATTCCGATTGAAATATCTCTGAATAGCGTTGAGAAATGAGATTATTGATTGAAGCACTCGTGGCTCTAACGAAAATCACAGATTCCATTTTTGTTGGGACAGATAAAGATTTCGCCTTTCTTTTCTTGTTGTGTTGTTGTAATTATAGTACATAGATCATTACTTACTAATTGGTTGATAAGTCTCTATTAATTAATTAAAGGTTGTTTGGTTGTGTAGGATTAAGACTGTTGGTGTGTAAACAAGCCGTTCCAAAATATCATCCCACCACCAAGCTAAGCGTGGTCCTTGTTGTTCCTCCAAAAAAGACGTTCTTTCGCAATCCAAACGGAAAATTGCTTTAATTCTTTTCATTTGTCAACAAATTAAAGAGATTGGTTTTGCTCCCACTTTTGATTTATCCTCCCTTTATCATCATGCTGCGCGCAAAAACTTTGGTCGATATTTATTGTTGCTGCGTAAAGGTCTTATTAGCATCTAATAATTAGCATGAAAGTTAAGAGCTAAGACTAAAGATTTTGATAGATTGGGGATAGTATGACTTTGTCTTTGTTCTCCTTGTGGTCTTGGAGTGTTAATATTTTTAGCCTAACCTCAATATCTGAATTAAAACATGTGTTATGAGTTGTGATGGGGTTAGGTGCCGCTGCTATACCAAAGAAAGTGTTATCTAATATGTGGAATTAAAAGTTGAAAGGTACTTAAACTTTATAAAGCTAGCACACAATATGTACTTGTAAAGAGGAGAGGCAATGAGGCCTGAGGTGACATAACTTTATAACTTTAGATATCACAGGTTTGATTACCGTCTAGTGCTTAAATGTGATATGATGATGAAGTACTAGCTAGTTGGTGATAATACAATGTAATATTGATATTCTAAAAAAATGTTAAGGAGTGGGCTATTTTTTACGTAAATTTAAATATATAAGTCTATTGTAAAACTAGTTTGTACACCTATAAAACTAGTATGGATGGCTTTCAAATGGCCAGTAGGTTGCTTATGCAATTCAGGCGAAATCAATTTTTCACACTTTTTTTTATAACATATGCGACTGCGTTTGAAACTCAACTGACTCACGCAATATCTTCCAACCATTTTCTCATTTTCAAATTTTTTCTCAAATTTTTATGTGAAACACACAACTCTATTATTTTTAGTTATGTGATGTAAATGTTCAAATTGTCAAGACACTTAATTTTATTTTTCTGTTTTTTGCTAAAAAATAAAAAAGGGTTTAAGATACCGTTACCAACACTGTCCCTTATAAAATTCGCTTTGCCATGTATAATAGTAACATATATAATGGATCCAGCTCTACCAACAACTTATCCTAAAATGTTAAAATTTTAACTCTTAAACCATTCGATAGAATATACTATTAACAGGCGGGTGACAACATCATGTAAGTGTTTTCTGATAACTAAAGAAGTATTCATTTTTTAAGTACTCTCTACTACTGTACAACAACTAATGGTTTGTTATGGTTAGCTGCAAGTGTATATATATATTCATTATAGTGTTTGAAATTCCACGATTTAGATTGACGTAATGACGATCTAATTACCAAAATAGACATTTCTTGTATGTTAGACGTATAAACTTGAACTCGTAATTAAAAATATTGATTGATGCTAGCTAGGCCCCAAGGACATACTATATAGTATTAAAAGTACGGGCTTATGGTTCATCGATAAAGTTATGGACAACGTTTTCCGCTAAAACTAATTAATAACTCACGAGTAAAAATTAAGTAATTTGTCTGCATGCAGCTTAGAGTAAGGCTATATGCATGGCTTTACAAAAACAATAAACGTATACGTACATAACCTAATAATAGCTAGCCATTTTGTTCCACTTTTGATACTCCGATCAATTCGTACCTAACTAACAATATACTCCAGATCGATGACAGTAAAACACCACATAATTTGTCTTCATCCGGATTTGATTCCAATTCGCAAGATCTCCTAGCTACTTACTGTTTCAACTCCATAAACACTTGACTAAATCTTATTTCTCCCGTAGCTTAGCCAGCTCGGGGTTGTTAAAGTTCCCTAATCAAGATACTATACATTATGGTCTTCTATGAGTCGGATATGAGTCATATAACTATTCAAGCATGTTCATATGTTGCACAAAACCGCAAACTTCTTGTTATTAATGTGATTCCAAACAGAGGAAGTTAATGAATGAGATATTTATTGTTTTATGATGAGAGCAAGTTAAATGAGGGAAGAAAGAATTATATATACATCAACAATCAGATCAAGTACAAGCCATTCTCAAATTTAGTATTTTTATAGTATATTTAAAACGTGTTTATATGTTAAACTATCTCATACAAGAAATAAATATTGGTTGTTATAATAGTAGTAAATAAAATAGTATAGAAATAGGAAATGGAAAGGAAAAGAAAAAAATGTGGGATTTATAGTGTGTATTGGAGTTTCACCCAAAAGATCGGTTTGTTCATGATTTTGTATCTGAACCAAAGGGATTCACACGTGGGAAATGAAGGTTTCTTAAACATGTATAATCTACTCGAGTAATAGGTGACAGTTGAACTGTTGAATAAAAATTACTAAAATTTCTTTAATGGTGAAAGAATAGTTATAATTCAAAGTGTGTTGGTTGATGCATTAATATAAAATACCCAAAGTCGAAAATGAAAGATATTCGACATGGCTAAAATTGGAAAGGAACTAACTACTAGAAAACAGAGTTTAGTTTGGAATGAGTGTTTGGGCCTCTAGCCGGGGCCCAGTAGTAGTCAGTTGAACCCAAACCCAAGCACGCACTCGGCTCCATAAAGAATTGGGCCTCGGATCAAGGGTCCATAGCCATGTGCTAAGAATCGCTAGGGTTGATATATTCTTTTAAGGATAAATTTGAAATTTCGACAAATATTAACTTTGTTTTTCGATTAAATAAGAAAAGGACAACATGACATGCAGTGGCGGATCCAAGCTGGGTCGAGTAGGGGCAGTTGACCTACTTGGAATTGGTATAAGTAGTATATTAGTACTAATACGGATTGACATATTATGTGGCCGAGTGGATTTTGCCCAGCCTGGGTAGCAAAATGGCAAGGTTCGATTTGTTGACAACCAATGTTTGTATTTTTATTTTTTGCAAAAAAAGAAAACCTTAATTTTTCTTTTTCTTTTTGGCAAAAAAACCCTTAACTTTTTCTTTTTTTGCAAAAAAGCCCTTAATTTTTCTTTTTTGGCAAAAAACCCTAAATTCTTTCTTTTTCTGCAAAAATATCCTTAATTTGTTCTTTTTCCCCAAAAAGTCCTTAATTATAGATTACATGAGCAAATTTTCGCCCCCCCCCCCCCCCCACCCATATTGGGCACTGGATTCGCCACTGAGGACATGTACAATGTCTATCTTATTAATCCTATCAAAATAAATTTTATCCGTTTTATTTGGAAAGAAGGGGGAGCTAGATATCTCCTCGGACCGGAGGGTCTATGGGTTTGGGCTAAAACTAGCTAGTGGTGGCATTCCATTTTGGCCAAATAGTAACTTTGTTTTTTAATTCAATTAGAAAAGCCCAACGGGGCATGCCACTAACCGATTAATTAATTTGGAGTTGTAAGATGGCCAAGTGAACGGTGGTGCTGGAGTAGCACATAAGAGGTCGGGGTTCAAACCCCGACGTAGGTATAAGTGTATTTAGAATTATAAGCTGCTTGATAAAGGAGTAGTAGTTAGTTAGAAAATTTTCCTATTTGAACTTTTTTTATTTATTAAGTTTGGATGAGGTGAAAGGGAACACGTGTGAACTTCATACCAAAATTGTGTTAGTCTCATGTTTTTCATGAGACTCCATCACACTATAGTCCTATTAGAGTTGGTCTCTTAGTGTGATTTCATCTTATTTACCCGTTTTCTAATAATAACTATAATAAGCTTATTTGGCGACGGCCAATAGCGTGTCTAATATGAAAATTTACCTCATGTATTTTTTTTTTTTTTTTTTTAAATAAGGTGACATGTTAGCTACCCATTAGTCAGTTACCTTATCAAATAAATTTGCCAAAAAAACATTATGTTTCTTTAAAAAAATGTGGTTTATTAACTACTGCTCACCTTGTCGTTTCCAGTCACCTTATCAATTTATTTTGCCAATATACACCTGCTAGTAACAAAGCAGTCAAGCACTCGGTCTTTCTGCAGTTAAATACCATGTAGAAACAATTATTTAATTACCGATTGTATGACATTGTTTTAGTAAAAAAGACGCCCACACTACGATGTAAGTCCACTAATTGAATATTTTTTTTACATGGACTTTAATTAATTAAAACCCAAGCACCACTCTATAATGAAAAGTGAAAACCGTAATTGATATTTGGGCTAAGAAGTAGGTTGGGCTTAAAGCCCAAGTCTAAACTAAGAAGTGGCATTATCCATACCCGAATTCTAAAGTTGATGAGTATTGAATTGAATCCAGTCTGGATCTATCGAGTCTTGACCCGATTCTCTGTTTCTTCTATTTCTCTTGTCTTGTGCTGTGCGAATTGCGATCAATCTCTGTGAAAGGTAACGTCAGCAAGTTTTCTTTCAATTGTTCTCTACCATCTCTCGATCTTTTGCTTCCTTCAATTTTAGGGATTGATATCTTCTTTTTACAAGGATTAATTTGATTCTGCAAACTGTTTATATCATTAGGCTTTGACTTTAATAGTTCTCTTCCCCACGCCCTGAACGCATTGCAGGATTTGAAGCTGTTTTGATTTAGCAAGATGGATTTAATGTCGAAATATCAGGTGATTTATTGTCTCCGAGCTTCATTGGTGATTTAACTCAGTAAATATATTGAGTTTTTTTTTTATTTATTTGATTTTTCCTGATTAATCTCTGGTTGGTGTTTTTATTGTACCAAATCGGTTTTTGTAAGTGTTTCTAAGTCAAATTTTGTCTTTCTTTGGATGCAGGGTGTTGTTGGGCGGGTCTTTAGAAACGATAATTCGAGCTCGAATGAGGATAGGTGATTGTCCTGCATTGCTCTTAATGTTTTAAATTAGTCCTTAGAAGCTCCTATTTTGTGTATTTTACTGATCAGTCAAGTACATCACTGGTTTCGTCGGGTATTGATCAGTAGGAAAAATGTACGAACAGTTAGAGTAATTGATCTTCCAATTACGAAAAACTGCTATTGATGAAGTGAATTTATTAAACAAAGCATGAATGAAAGCCCAGGTGCTCGAGCTCAGTGCTCAGAAAAATATACAATTTTCATATTTGAAAGGGGATGAGTTAGAGAGTTAGTTACAAGGACGTGTAGTTTGTAATGTCATGGATTCATCTTTCTTATATAAGTACAAGTTGTTAAGTTTTGAAACTTGTCCATCGCTGTCTACAAAATTGGGCATGCATTGAGTTTAATCATTGATGAGCATAAGGTACATTACTGTCTAATGGAATTGTTTTGTTAATGCAGTTTCGTTGTTGGTTATAGCTTCTCTTATCGATTACAGTAACATATATAATTTTCTATATTGTGAAATTGGCTGGTAGTGGTACTATGATAAGTTGAAAAATTGATTTGGAAGGAAGTGAAAAACAAAGCAATATCTACAAAGGTTATAATGTGAAGTCTGAGTAATACTCTTCTGTGAATGTTGATCTTTTGTTCTCTAATTGTTTGCCTAATGTATTGATATTAACCCTGATTCATTTTCATAGCTATGTTGAGCGCTTGCTTGATCGCATTAGCAATGGTACCCTGCCTGAAGACAGGAGGAATGCCATGGCAGAACTTCAGTCAATTGTGGCTGAAACCCGTGCTGCACAGCTAGCTTTTGGAGCAATGGGTTGGTTCTTCTTACCTTGCTTGTAACACATGTTACATCCCTTTCATTTCATCTTACTTTCATCTAACATGTTATCATTTATTTATTCTTTGTACTCAATCCTTTTTCAGGCTTTCCAGTCCTATTGAGTGTCTTAAAGGAGGAACGGGATGATGTAGAAATGGTACTAGATTTCTGTCTACATAGTCTAAATCGTATTGTGTAACGAAATCCTTATCACACTATCCGACTATCATAACTAGAATCAGTTCAATTTCAGATGTTTGTGTAAGGAAGTAAAGTGTAAAACTGATTTAACACCTCAAGTGTTAATCTTTCCGTTGTATCCTTATGCAACAGAGTTATAAGTTGACCTATCTGTGGTGTCTTCCCTTGTGTGTGTCTCATCAATCAGTTGATGGCTTATACCGTCTTGTTTTCGTTACTTATGTATTTTCCAATGAGCTTATTAGCGGTCTTCTTTGTACAATCTTAGCCCTTAGATTCTGCCTGCTATGAATTCCTTCTTGCAGATTTTCTTGACTATAAACTTTCTTTTGTTGGGTGTGTGAAGGTTCGTGGAGCACTAGAAACCCTTGTAAGTGCATTAAGTCCTATTGAACATGGAAAGCCATTGAAGAATGAGGTTCAGCCAGCTTTGATGAATAGTGATTTGCTTTCAAGTGAAGTAGAAAATATATCTCTTTTATTGAGTTTGCTGGTAAGATTTCCCAAATTTTCACTATTGTTGGCCGCTGTGTCACTTCTTTGTGGCTTTGCTAATTAATCATATTTTCAGGCAGAGGAGGATTTCTATGTACGATATTATACACTGCAGCTGTTGACCGCCCTTCTAACAAATTCTCCGAATAGGTAAAGTGTCATTTTATTCCATTTTACTTAGAATTGCTATGTGCCTTTCAACAAATTCAGAGGTATGATGTGCAATCCTGTTCAGGTTACAGGAAGCTATTCTAACAATTCCCCGTGGTATTACGAGGCTTATGGATATGCTAATGGACCGTGAGGTGTCTTTCTGGTGTACTAAATTAAAATCCTAGATTTTTTGTCATTCAGTTTCTTATGTTGACTGGAAAATATTAACTCTGCTTCAGGTTATACGCAATGAGGCCTTATTGCTTCTGACATACTTGACGCGTGAAGCTGAGGTGATTTTTTCCCTTTCAAAAGCCATTTGAAATGCTTAGTTGATACACTCTGTTACGTGATTCTTTTATTAACCCTAATTGTTACAATTCAGGAAATTCAAAAAATTGTGGTCTTTGAAGGTGCTTTCGAGAAGATATTTAGCATCATCAAAGAAGAAGGGGGTTCTGAAGGTGGCGTTGTTGTGCAGGTTTTTGCAAACTCAAACATATCGCTTAAATCTATAGCAAGTGTTAAGCATTTATTCTTAATTTGTCTCGAATGGCCATTAAGTTGGTCTGTTAAACACCACATAAAACTATAAACATGCATAATTTTGCTGTGGGCCACAGATATATATACATCTTCAGTTTTTTTTTCTTTTTTTTCATATGACAAGGACCTCATCATTTTCTTGATTTTAATTCCCTCTCTGGTTTAGGAGGATCTGTTCATGCAGTCAGTTTTCTTGTATGCACATACCAATTTTTCTGCATCTTTTGTTTTCAATAATTATTGAGTCCACACCAAAAGCTCTTTCTAGTGAGTACTCAGTACCAGTATTTTAGCAGAAAGAATGACCTTTTAATTTTCTGCCTTCTGTTGCTGTAAACAGGATTGCCTGGAACTCTTAAATAATATTATCCGGAACAATGCCTCAAATCAGGTTTTTGTTGATCTCATTATTTATTTGTCAAGTTTTATTTTGCTTTCGTACGAATAGTCTTAACTATGTCTAACTGAATTGGCAAAATGGTACTTAGATATTGCTCAGGGAGACGATGGGTTTCGATCCATTGATATCAATTTTGAAGCTCAGAGGAAGCTCGTATAAATTCACACAGCAGAAGGTTATACATAAAATAATTTAGAAGTTCTAGTCTTGATGACTATTCATTAACTCTGTCTAATTTTTGTATTCTGTGTTTTTGTTTATTTCTTCTTTCAACTGACTGCCAGTAGACAATAAATCTGCTCGGTGTGTTGGAGACCATTAATTTGCTTCTGCAAGGAGGTCCACAAAGTGATCAGGGAAAAGATAATAACAGTTCAGCAAATAAAATAGTCTTGGTACAGGTTTGTGTTAAAACTCCAAAACCTTGATTCTAAAGAGCAGACGTTAAAGAATCCTACCTCTGATCGAATTTTGTACTTTTTGGTTATAGCGTTAAAATTTAATTTTAGTTGTATCCTGGTTTTCTGACTACTTTAAATTTCAATGTTTGTAGAAGAAGGTATTTGATCATCTCTTAATGCTGGGAGTTGAAAGCCAATGGGCTCCTGTTGCAGTTCGCTGTACAGTAAGATGACTAAATTCTTAACTCATTTATGTTTCTACTTTCTAGTATTATAATTGTCCTTTGTTTCATCATCCATTCCATCAATGTAAGGAAAGAAAGCAGTCCTTGATCAGTGCTGAACTTAGTTAAAACAATCCTTGGAGTGAAGCATCTTGTTTCCGTTTTGTGAATGTTTGGATGGTACTGCACAAAGATCGCACAATCTTTTGATCTTTTCGTCCTATGCGGGAACTTTTAAATTGAAAATTAAAAAGTCCATTTCATGGTTGTCAGGAAGAATTGAAAATATTTATAGATTCTAAATTCCTTATACATCACCCTTCTGTTTTCAAGTCTACCTCTTTTGGAATCCAATTATCATTTGTTGAAATCTCATCTGTAAGAAAAAATGCATTTTTGCCACACCCCTCTATTGCCCTACAACCGCCTGTGGTGATTATTCATCCTGTGAAAGGCATTCCATTTAATGAGGTGTTGAAGATTCTCTTGAAGTTTGTGATGTTCATCGTTGAATGTTAAACAATTTTAGGCTCTTCGCTGCATTGGTGATCTGGTTGTCAATAATCCTAAGAATCGTGATACTCTTGCCAGTAAAGTACTGGGGGAGGAGCCACATGTTGAGCCTGCCCTGAATTCCATCCTCAGGATTATCTTGCGTACTCCTAGCATTCAAGAGTTTGTCTCAGCAGACTATGTGTTTCAGAGTTTTTGTGAGGTATGTATAACTGTGCTCGTTTTTCTTTTTCTCTTTCATATGAAAAACTATCTTATTTACTCTGTATCTGATGGTGTTTATTTGAAACTTTCTTTGTTTTGGGTGTCTTTTCACGTGCCCACAGAATTTATTTTTTTTGTTGCAGTTTCTGTTTTCACTCTAATTATGTTTCCTTCAATAGAAAAATCCTGATGGGCAAACCATGTTGGCATCAACCTTGAATCCTCAACCATACTCCACTATCAATGCACCATTTGAGGAAGATATCCACATGTCATTTGGAAGGTACTTTTGGTTCCAATTCTTTGATGGATTCTTGCCCTTCAAGACATTTCGTTAAATTATAAAAATGTAAATTGCAGTATGCTATTACATGGACTAGCACAGGGTGAAACAGATGGTGATCTTGAGGTATGCTGATTTTCGTATGATGATGTGGCTGATAATACATTTAATGCTTTTTTGTGTCGGGAAGTATGAAAGTGAAGTGACGGGCCTTAATGATGATAATATAAAGTACTTGAAAACACTTTGTAACTCTGTCTCACCTTATTTTACCCTTTGAAGTTCAGTACAATCCCCGCTGCATGTTTATGTTAGTGAATTTCCATGTGGTTCACTAGTGTTTGACTCGTTAAAATTATTTTATTCAACATAAACAATATGGGTACTGAGTCATAACTAGTAAAGTTCATACATGGCCAAAGCTTTACTTTCCATTGATAAAAACTTTGTCCCCAGTCAGCTACTTGATGAAAAAGTGCATAGGTTTGCAAACTGCCTGTTTACCATCTACATAATGACTTCTATGGGAGTCGGTGCATACTAATGGGGTTTCCAGGGACACATGTGCTTTCTTCTCCAATGTACACCCTTGAGAAAAATGTACGAGATTGGTCCTTATATTTGTAATTCGTGTTATTGATTTGCGTTTCACAAGATCAAACCTATAGAAAAGGTCACTACCTGAGTGTGCATCTACCTTGCCATGCTCAATTAACTGGATTTTTATCTATCTTGCAATAGCACAGTAAGTTTCCTCTCTTTGTTGTAATTTATTTATTTTAATTTTGCAGACTTGTTGCAGAGCTGCAAGTGTCCTGGCTCATGTTTTGAAGGATAACAACCATTGCAAGGAAAGGGTACGCAGTTGCAATTTCATTTTGTGTGTATAGCGATCCTTTAATTTCAGTCAGAAACATGTCCTTGATTGTTGAAGTGAAATTTTGATTCATCGTATTAATCAATTTACATAAATAGTTCGAAAATCCAGTTCATTCACCTACTTCTTAGCATGCAATGGTCATTCCTGCAGGTTCTTAAAATTGTGCTTGAAACACCTGCTTCGTCATTGGGAGGCACAGAGCCTTTATTGCACCGTATGGTGAAGTACTTAGCACTTGCCTCTTCTATGAGAAGCAAAGATGGGAAAGGAAGTGCATCTGTATCTACATATGTACAACCAGTTATTCTAAAGCTGCTGATCATTTGGCTCTCTGATTGTCCAAATGCTGTCCAGTGTTTCCTCGATTCACGTCCTCATCTCACATATTTGCTTGAGTTAATCTCAAACCAAACCGTCAGTGTATGTGTAAGGGGATTGGCAGCTGTACTACTAGGCGAGTGTGTCATATATAATAAAACTTCTGAAAGTGGAAAGGATGCTTACTCCATTGTAGATGCAACAAGCCAAAAGGTTGGATTTACATCATACTTTCTAAAGTTTGATGAAATGCAGAAAAGCTTAGTTTTTACCTCTGCAAGGCCTGCTCTAGCACGTAAGCCCATGACTAGATCTAATGCTGCTAGTATGTCTGATATTGAGGATGTTGATGACAATGAGTCAAGTGATCAGCAAAATGAGGATCATCCTATGCTGGGAATGGTGTTAGATTCGCAGTTTATTTTCTTTGTTAAGGATTTAGAGGCAAAGATTAGAGAACAAATTATAGAGATTTACAGTCGTCCGAAGAGTCAGGTGGCTGTCGTCCCAGCAGAACTCGAGCAGAGCAGTGGAGAAAGTGATGGAGAGTACATCAAACGGTTAAAAAGATTTGTGGAAAAGCAATGCCTTGAGATACAGGTACTTTATTATGGAAATACTTTGTAGATTATCGAAGATAGTAATATCATTTTGTTGGCAAAATATGGAAAGTCCCCCCACTATTAGGTCGTCATATTCTACAGTTGAAAATAAAATAAGTTACTGTGTCCTGATAGACTGATACAATATCCCTTTATTTTTTAAGATGTGATATTCCATGCTCAGTTATCTAACTAAATATAAACATGAGTGAGCATTTGGGTTCAGCATGTAGAACCATAGCATTCAATTGGCTGTTGTGGATGTCTTGTGTTGCATGATTTCATAATTGGGCAATTAACATTATATACACTCATTACTTTTTTATATTTTGGTTCCACATGTTATTTACATCATGAAAGTCTGTTGATTTCTAACTCATATCCTATAACTTTTTTGCAACTCTTACACAGACCGGACTAGGCTAGAAATTAGTATAATGACAGTCCTAGGCCCATTTTGCATTACATTTTGCTATATGCAGTATAAATGTGTTCTTTAACTGCTTGTGTTGGCTATACTGAATTGATGGGACTTGAAACAAATATGAAAATCTGGCGATTTGTTTTCTTTTATTTTAACTCATGTAATTTATTTTTTATTTTTTATTTTTTGAAGGACCTCTTGAGTCGGAATGCTACTCTAGCTGAGGACCTGTCAAAGACAGGTGGGAGTGGTTCATCCCAGCTTCACCGTGGAACTAGCATGGGCTCAGAAAGAGTTCAAGTTGAGACTCTCCGAAGAGATTTCCACGAGATTTCTCAACGGCTGGAAACCATCAAGGCAGAGAAAGCCAGACTTGAAGAGGAAGTTTCAGCAAATCGAGATTTAGCTAGTAAACTCGAATCTGACCTCAGAAGCCTTTCTGATGCATACAATAGCCTGGAACAAGTTAACTTTCAGCTAGAACGTGAAGTAAAAGCACTGAAAATTGGTGGAGCTGTGCCCATTCCTAATATTGAGGCGATAAAGGCTGAAGCTAGGGAAGAAGCTCAGCAGGAGAGCGAAGGCGAATTGAATGATTTGCTTGTTTGCCTTGGCCAAGAGCAGAGCAAGGTGGAGCGGCTAAGTGCAAGACTAATGGAGTTGGGAGAGGATGTCGATAAACTGCTGGAAGACATTGGAGATGATACGGAACTTCAGGGAGGTGACGAGGAAGATGATGAAGAAGAAGATTGATCTTCTTGCTGAGCTGTGTTACTGATCTCTCATATTTATTTAGCTTGTGTTTCAGTGAAAGTACTAATCGCCGCCTCTGTACATTGCTTGTTAATTGTACAGTGTTCCTCTTGTCCTGTTGGAAATTCTGAATGAGCTAAAGCATTTCCTTTTAGAGCTCTACTATTAATGTTATCACACATGTTCTTGGACTGTAGTTTGTGAAATCATCTTAAAACAATGAGAATGCATCGGACTTTCCATGTTTGTCTATTCGAATGTGAAGAGCAATGCATATAGAAATTCGGACCACATGCATTCTCATTGCTCAACTAGATGACCCCTACTGAATTCTCATTAGAATTTCTTCATGCATTACTCCCGAAGAGCAATGGAAGCCATTTCTCAACTCTTTGCTAATACTGACCCTTACTGATTTTAGTAGTAATTCTATTAACATGAGATAGAAATTTCATGATCCCGCCCTGCATCTCTTTTATTTTCAGTGTAGAAATGTAGAATCAACAAGTGTGAAAACGGAGGGAGTAGTTTATTTTGCTACACAGCGTGAAGTTTTGGCAATTGGCAATTTTTAACCTTTTGCTCGCATCATAATTTCATTCTCCAATGAGTAATCAGGTTGTAACCTATTAATTAGAAACTCTTTCACGCTTAGCTCAAATGCTACCCAAGCATAATATATTCATTTATTTCCTTAAAAGAACTCAAAAACTATTCAAGTAGAAGTTCATCTCTTTTTTTCTCTTCACTTGATAGTTGATACAGAAAGACAGTTACAAAAATGCAAACTCAAATGGACTTGAGGTTCACAATACCATCAACTCACAAGAACTACAGCCTCCTGATTGTAGTTATATAAACTACAACTACTTTTTACAATAATATGCTCAGATGATCACTCAAAATTCGACGTCTCAACCCTAGGTAAGATATTCATATATCACACTGGTTGAATTTAGCTTGCTGAATGGTGGACGCATCCATACGCAGTCGAGATCTCTAGACTTAAAGACGTTAAATAAACCTCTATAAGTATTCCAGGTCCACCTAACCCTTAATACAGATGCCAATCCAGGAATTTGGATGTGCGAATTTAACAAATCAAGGAATATTGAGTGAACAATAAATTAGGTTAATAATATAATCCACCACTTTCATGGTACTGTGATCTCACCTTCCCCGCATAAACCCACATCAAGGACCAAACTTCTCTTCCTTGAGCTCATGACCCGGCAACAGTTTCTCCTCGGTGACTGAGGGAAAAAAAAAAAAAAAATAATCAAATCAATTTCAGTTAAACCAAAGAAACTGAATTATTCACATTTAACATTAGTATACTAATCAAGTTGACAGTTTCTATGTTTGTTCATTAAGGCCAATACTATGTTGAGAGATTCTTAATCTGTCCAAAACATCTTGATTTAACTAATCAGAAAGTTGACCATTCCTAAATGAACTTATTGGCATTAAATGTAGTACTACATCTGTAGCCTCAGTAAGTATAAAAGGCTATATTTAACTGCACACCCCTGTGTTTTCATCAAATTTTTGCTTAGCGATTTTAAAGAACAATGCAGCAAGCTACAAGAGATCCTTCATCCTTTCACATATATTATGAGATATATAAAGAAGAGAAAAAGACTTAATTTTGCTTACCCTATCCCACAAATGTGGATCAGGTCGCTTATGCACCTCCACTGTGTCGATTTCAGCAGGGTCAGCCATCTTCCATCGGCATTCAGGTTGAGCAACACGATGTCGAGTGTAGGCACTGACTGTTCGATTTCTAAAAGTCTCCATTCTCACATTCGACATATAAAAAACAAAAGGCTTCTGACAAGGGTTCCTCATAACTGGCCTTGTGTTAAATGCGTACGCCTTGTAATCAGCTTTTCTATACCAGTTCAGGAATGTCCTCGATGGCATTTCAATCTCTCGAGGCGACAAGACCCCACGAAATACCTGAACTGCGAATCCCCAAGAAACTGATATAGTCCAATCATTTGTTTTGTGGTAACAAATGGATTGCTGCATCAAAGCAGCTGAATCAATCTGCATGGGGATTTTCAACCGTTGTAGAGCCTGAACACGAGTGACATTGGGAAATATTGGTTCTACCACGTCGAGGTGGTGCAGAGAGACTAACGGTGCAGTCGGGTGTGATGCAAGGAGTCCAAACAAATTCCCGTAAACATCGTACTGCAGTGATCAACAATATATACTGTTTAGAATTCAATATAAAACTTACAAAAACTATAATTAAACAGTGCAACATAAAACCAAATGGATAATAATTCCGAACACTTCACACCAAAGAGTAGAAAAAGTTCCCCCCTTTTCGCACCTAAACAAAAGGTTGTAATCTCAAAACGTCTAAAGTCACTCACAATGTTCTTTGCACTGCATTTCTGGGAAATCCTGGAATGTTTCAGAAAAACTATTAAGAATCTTAAACACTAAAATTTGAAAACGAAACTTTAGCTCGTGCTTTCAGCCTTCATAGCCAACAGTTCTTTTTCTTTGTTTCTTTCCTTTCATTCTTTCTCGTTCTTTATTTTCAAATTTTAATGTTTATTGCATTAAACAATTACAACTAGCAGTTCATATCCAAAAAATATTTTTAACCAAGGCATGTGGGGCTTCAAAAGACAAGATGTTTTAATGATTTGTACACTCCACATTGACTACTCTGTTCTGTTCAAACCAACATGAAACAGGCAACACCATTGAATACAATCAATTATTTACTAGGGCCTGCATTATTTGAATGCACCTGACCCCATTGAATTTTCTAATCTGTTAGAGACCCACCTGTTAAAGTCCAACTTTTTGGTGCACAATGTGTGGAAACCTGTGAGTATTGTCTACTAGATTCATCTATTAGTGCACCCCCCCCCTCTTGAAATTTATTCTCTATTTTTGGTTATACTTCCCAAAGTAACTACTAATATAAATTTTACCAAGTGGGTATAATATAAGTGATGATGAAGTTTATAGTATAAAAAGGAAAATGTGAAATGTCCTAGACCCTTTGCAGAACTAGAACCATTCAAGCAGTTGATCAAGAAACTTCACTGTTTAGGTCAATAACTTGAATGGCAAACAGAGAAGTAGTCTTGGAACAATGGCAAGTTGTTAGCCCATGGCTTTTGCCCCTTTCTTTGGCCACACTAATAATGCAATTGCAAAGTATTTAACTTGTACTACTACACAACAAAAACAAGACCCAATAAGCCAATTAGCTCAAAACCTTCTCAGAGATCTCCATAGATTCCAAACACTATCTACCAAATACCATGTCAATTTGAAAGCAAAAGCAACTAAACATCCAACAATGAGCAAAACAATGCAAACCCAGAAAGTAAACGAAACAAGACAACATCACAACTCACCTGGTGAAAGCCGACTTCTTTGGTGAGCGGAACTCCAAGCTCAGCCATACAAGCTTGCATCCTATCATCAGACCCATACAATGCAGGATACCTCTGTATACACTCATCCTGCATCTTCTCCAACGCCTTAGCCAACGGATAACTAATCGCAAACCCTCCCCCGCCAAACGCCATCGAATACGAAAAATAAATGTTCTGCAAATGACTCTCACTCGAGCTCCCAATGTAATAATACTGATTATGATCATACTTATTCAAAACCCTCAACAAATTCTCCGTCACGAAAACCGTGTCATCATCCCCCATCACAAACCACCTCACACCCTCCATCCCACCCAACCTCAACGTCTCGGAAACAATCCTCGAAATCCTAATAGCCGAACGATGCCCCTTCCGGTTCTTATACGAAAACCGCGAGGTATCACCGGAGATTCTGAGCTCCGGGAGCATCCTAGTCTCATTCCTATAAGTCCTAACACTCTTATCAAGCCAAACAATGCCCCTCATTTTATCTTGTGGCTTCCACCAGAGCTTTATATACTCTTTCCTTCTACCCCAAAACCTAGCTGAAGCAGCAACACCAAAAACCACATGCTCTAATCCAGTTCCATAAAAACTACCCACCAATTGCTTCAACGGCGCCGTTTCATTAACAACAACAGGTTTAGCAGCAATTTCAACATAATTGTTACTATTACTATTATCAGCACTGGTAATGCGTTGAGTGACAAATGCATCGTCGTCACAAGAGGCGGCGTGAGTAGAAGAAAGTAACTTGAGTGTGTAAACGACATAAGTAGCTGAAACGAAAAGAATTAGCCATACCATTAGCTTGGGCAGAGCAGGCCTGGTGTTGTGATGCTGAGCCGATGAAGGCGTGTTCGGTGCAGCCGATGAAGTTCTCATCGAATCCCAGATGATTTTTTCAGGGTTTGTTTGGAAAGATTTCATCTTTGAGACATTTCGGTTGAGTTTGAGAAAAACCCAGCTGGGAAAATTGACAAGAAAGACAAAATGGTAAAATGGGAAATGTAATTTAATGGTGGTGTTGGATTTTTATGGTTTTTTGGTTGAGATGGGAAAGGTACTATACAGCAGATCTGAGAGTCATTTGATTAGAAGGAAACTGAAAGGAGAGAGGAGAAGAATTTGTAAAAGTAATCTAGTCTAGAGGAAAAGGGCAAAATGAGTAATAATTCAAGAAGATGTTGAGCATGCACAGGTGCCAGGTTGCAACAAGCCACAAGAACCCACTCTTGTGTTCAATTTATACTTAGTGGTTGTGTATTTATGACACTTGGTAGCAGAATATTTGTGGGCGGTTCACATCATTGATTTAGTTGAGTTTCATCGACTTAATTTATGCCGAAATTGCGTCGAGGTCACCCCCAACTTTTTTTGTCATTCGTGGGTAACTTGCAATTGCAGTTTAAAATGGGAACCAAAATCTAACATTTAGGGGCGGAGACATGTATACATAATTCTGCCCTACATCACCTTAAATTGCACAAAGCTCTGACATTAATAATTTTAGTTCTGACTATATCACTAGCCATATCTTAATTGCTATATTTTGTGGTAAATTTCAAAATCAATACATACTATTGAGTAAAATATATTTGTGCTATATTATGTGTTATTTAACCTTTATAATATAATAATTCAAAAACTACTTTATAATAAAATTATATTTGTGAAGAAACTTAATAAAATTTATGCATATACTATATTATATGCTATTAATACTATGCGCTTTTAGACGCTCACGCTTTCATATTTTTTTAATTATGACGATTTTGCGTTCACGCTTAAGTCCACGTCCTCGCTCGCGAATGCACTCCAAGTGCTCTAAATTCTGTTAGAGCCGAGAAGCTTTTTCTTGAACAAGAGTTTGAGACAAGGACAAGTAGGAATACAAAATTAAATGCAAGTATATTTATGAATATACGACAAACAAAAGAACTTACAGAATAGAGTTGATTCAATCACAAAGTCCTTCCTTGCGCACTATAGGAATGAAATGAACCACATACAGATTGCAACAGCCGTTGGACATCCATCAACTCCTCAAAATAGTAAAAACAACAATAAATGGGAAGTAGAGTAGAGTCGATAGTTGGACTATCTCTCCTTAAGACAAATACTTGCCCCGCTTGTGGTGCTTACGGAATTTCGGCAATCTGTCTTCCAGGATAATACTACTCTAAGACAACTAAGGAACACTCCAATAGTCGAATCTGGCGAACTTACTTTGAGTATGATAGAGTGCAAAGAGAAAGCACATGAAAAGAGAAGTATCAAATGCATTGGATGTGTGTTTGGGAATGAACCCTACTCCCATATTTATACTTCTCAAAGGCTTCAATGAAGGAGTATGAAATCCCTTCAAAAGGTCACAATGAATGGTAGCAAACCATTCAACAAAATGCTAATAGGTGTGAAAATCTCGCCTTCTGTAAATAACTGGATACCAATGAGTTTCATCAAAACTCTTCACAAAAGTCGTGATGGTCTAGTGGCAGACGCTCGTTGCTGTTAACCGACAGGTCTCTGGATTGAGTCCCAGCAGATGCGATTTTTTACTTCTGACGTTTATTCCACCTTTTCTGGAAACCAGTGTGAAAGGTCACAAATTCACTAATAAGTTTTTTAACTTGTAAATTAATTTTCTCATCAACTTTTAGCAATTAATTACAATTAAACACAAATGAATAATATACCAACAATGCATTTTGGATATATCTATGCAAACCTCATTTGCCTTTTATCCAAGAATTTTAGCATATTGGTACCAACTGTATTTGAACGATCAACTTAATTCATTCATGTATTGACCAACACACTATGTGCATTAATCACCTTTCACCCACGGGATTTTAGTGACTTAACGCCTTAGTGACATCCATTTCAACAAACGGATAATGGAAAAGTTATTTCCACCATGTTGGACCCATATGACCAATACATAAAATGAATTGAAAGCTCAATCATTTCACTAAAATTCCCAACAAATTCTCCCTCTTCCAACTTAAATTATTGGCTCTGTCCCTGTTACAGTTAGCACTCATCCTGATTCCGACTTATTTATGGCCAAAATGAGGTTTTCATTAGCTTATGTCAGTTGTGTTCTTTATATATACACGGAGTATGGTAATGATGTGTATTGTAATTAGACAATGTTGGTTGGTATTGTTGTAATTAACACATAGGATACTGTATTTGAAAAATGGAATTTAATATACTATTCACTCGTTTTTTAGATTATTTACATTTAATTTAATTTTCCTTTTTTTGAACGAAAATATTACAACTACTCTTACACCTCTTGTTCATCACTCCAAATCTCATCCAATGCACCACCTTATGACTCATTTTGTTTAGGAGATAATGCATATTATGGTGTTCGGTTAGTTATAGCCGGTAGTACCTATAATGAAAAGGTTTTGGCATGAATTTGGACCTATGAAATTGGGCTTTAAAAACGTATTTGGAGAAGGGAGCAAGAGTCGAGCTCTCTTTTATTTGGACTCCTAATGGACTAAAGATGAAGTCGGACCCTTTTAGGGGATGATGGATGGGTAAGGTTTTGGTGCACATATGGTTAAAAGAAATGCCTGATGTTTTGATATGCATGAGAGAATGATGGTGACGAGACGAAGAAGCATGTCTGAAGAGCAGCTTATTGACCGAAGTTTCAACGAAGTTCTACCTTGAGGGAAGGTCAATTTGAAGGGGTGGACAGTGTTGGAATTCCGATTTACGCTCTAGTAGTCCGAATCTCAACACTTCCCATACATTCCAAAAGCGTATGAGAACAACCCAAATATGTAGGAGATTGGTTCTCCAAGACGTCTAGCAATATAATTTTAGATTTTTCAATTTTTTCAGGATCGAACCCAATCCAAACCAGTCAAACAACAAATAAAATGGATCCACCACTGATTCAATCCAGTGGTGAACCATTCCAATCTAAATCAATTACCAACCCTACTTGCACATGATATAAACATCAACCAACAACAAATCCATCACCAAAATGAAACCACGAGCATTAAATATCGTATCAACACAAGGTAGTTCACAATTGACCTGCCTAGGGCTGAATTGAATGCCATCAACTTGATACCGATTTTTTGAACGAACGATAACTTTAATCATTTCAGTATCAACAAGTACAACGCCTCAACACATAAACTGGCAAGGAACAACTCTCCTGCTCAGCCAACTCAGTAACTATCCAAAACTATTAACCAAAAAATCATCCAACCCATGGATATGTATCAAAATTATGACAAAAAACAACAAGCTTAGCATGATTACACAGTCTACCTACAGTTCGTTGAATCACCATTCTAACTAACTACTGCAAATCTAACAGTACTTGATCAAAAACGCGTATATTCCTTTGTTGCCAAAGAATGTAAACAAACTCAGTAACAATCACTTTCTAGATTCTGTTATTGGCATTTTTCCCTTTCATTTATGTACATAAATACTGAATTCTCAGCTGCCAGTTTACCTCCTGCCACGCCATACCCCGCCAAACATAGAGAGCTTTCCACATGCTAGCAACAACAGGACACTCACACATAACATGGGCAACTGCTCTTCAACCGGCCTACGTGAACATAGTGAGAAAGTTCGCTTCCTATCCTTAGAGTTCTGACAAAAAAAACGCAACAAGGATCCACCTGAATATTCATCTTGAGCAACCTATCTTTAATAGCTAATCTCCCCCAAAGAGCCATCCAGAAAATGAAGTTGGCTTTTGGAGTTGCCATATTATGCATTATACAGTTTTTCCAAGGCACTCTATCTCCTGCTGCCCTAACCCAGTTGTAGACTTCCGTCATATGAAAAGTTTCTAGAGCAAGCTGGTCTCTCCAAGCAGGCAACTCACACACCTTATCTCTTAGTTTCACCATTTTCTTCATAAGTAAGAGGCTTGGTTAGTGAACTCTATTTCATGAATGGACTTATTCTTCATATAGTAAATACCAATCCATTGTATCCACGGTTTATCCTTCTTAAGATGCACAACCCCACAACAATTTTAATAAACAAGTTTTGTTCCAGCTTTCAATATTTACCAAACCCAAACCACCTTCTACTTAGGCTTGCAAACCACCTCCCAAGCCACGGGTGCTTTATTCCCCTTGGTTCCCCTAGACCAGAGAAACCTCTAACATAATCCGATGATCAATTTAAGCACCTTCTTAGGAAACACAAACACCTGACACCAAAAATTCTGGATAGCGTACAATACACTTTGTATGAGTTGTATATGTCCTATATAGCTCAAGTACTTCGAAGTCCAATGTCGTATTTTAGCAAGTAATTTCTCAACAAGAGGTTGGTATTGAGAGACAACTAACCTTTTACCAATCAGGGGGATTCCTAGATATCGGAAAGGTAGCATTCCTTCCTTCATTTGAGTAAATCTGGCTATTTCATCTTTCTTCACACGATTCACCTCTCCGTAGTAGATCTCAATTTTATGTCTATTTTCCACTAAACCAGAAGTTGCACCAAATATTTCAAATGTATCCAAAATGGCAGCCATTGACTGAACAGAACCCTTCGAGAAAAAAAGTAAATCGTCAACGATAGTCAGGTGGGTAATCTGAAGTGGAGCACATCGTGGATGAAACTTAAACTGTTTTATGATCCTGCAAAGTCTTCAATTGCCTACTCAAATACTTCATGCATAGTACGAACAAGTAGGGTGACACCGGGTCACCTTGCCGTAATCCTTTCCTACCATCAAAAGGATCTGTCAACCTTCCATTTATATTAATCGTATAAGAGACTGAGGTCAAACACGTAACCACCCATCTAACAAAAGGATAGAAAAACCATATGCTCGAAGTAACTCGATCCCAATTTTTTTTAAAGAAGAAATGAAGTTTTTATTTCAAAACCAAATCAGAGTTCAAGCTCTCTGGTACAAAATGTTTGAATAATCAAAGAGCAAGAATCACACAGCAACAACAATAAAAAAAACATAATGCAAACTAAGGGGCTCATAGTACTTGATCCCCAATTAAGGTTGGTCATGATCACAATCTAGTTGATCTTTTTTACTTTAGTCGAGCAATAATGACTCGGCTCAATTTCTCAGTCTTCTATAGACCATGGAAATACTAAGTACTAAAATTAAAATTGACTCAAGTTACCCATTGGAAATACAGTACCTTTGGGTTCATTAGATGGTTTGATATCTTTATCTTGTACCAAAATTAATTAATACAAAGTGGTTCATGTGGCCGTACATTAATTAGCTTCTAATGAATATATCTAAATCAGATTAATTTTCCAATTGTTAATTAAATACATCGTCAACAAAGGAGATATATATATAGTTGATGGTCTCGTGTAACTTGACAACTAGATTGATCTAAATGTGCCTCTTTCTTCTTGTTATAATTGATTGTTGATTGAATCATATTTTTCTAGGTACTGTACAAACTAAGGGAACCGTTGTATAATTTCAGCAATAATGGAATGGGTCATCAATCAATTTAGTTATGACTGCGTGCGGCTCATTGCTTAATTGTGGACGAGCCAGGTTGCAATGTTGGCCACATACAATAGGATAAACTGCAGAGATAATGATATATAGACTGTTAATGTTGGAATATGTCCGGTTCGATGTATGAACTAAGAGACGACTTATCTCGACACAAAGTCCGACGTCTAGGGCACACATGTCCGACACATGAGCCCTAGTCCGTCAAAGAGATTACTCCCAATAATGTTCTACTCGGACAGTGGTCCGACATACTGCGCCAGTAGTATGTTTTCAAGGACCACGGACGAAATCTCAAGGCCCGATACCTCAAGAAAGATATCTGACACACTTCTTGGTATCGGACGTGCCGCGCGAGATACAACGGAGTCGGACCCTAAGAAAGGTTTACACAGCTCAGCTGTAGTACGTATGGCCGAGGGATCTCAGACCGTATATCGGACGTAACCTCGGATCTCGGACCATATATCGGACGTGACCTTGGACCTCGGACCGTGTATCGGACACCATATCGGATACAAGAACGGGACAGAACTCTGGAACGTTCCTTAAAGCGTGAAATTACCAACTTGGCCTTGTGGAAACCCTAATTTGGTACGTGGGTCAGGCCCATTAAGCCAACTAATGGGCTTTTAGCCTTGATATTCAATCATGACCTTACACTTGGCTCAATCTCAGGAGCTTTATCACCATTTGGGAAACACTATAAATAGGGGACACCATTCACCCCTAAAGATAATCAATATCTTACCCACTTTCATACTACATACACTAGAGTGGCTTTCAACCCTCTAACCGTAAAGTCGATTATCCGGTTTGATCACTTGACAAACCGAAAAACCGTTACTAACCTCCCCCTCAAGTTATTTTCAGGACATTACTTGCAATGGAAGGAGACTAAAGTTAAGAGGAACGCTTTAGAACGCATTAGAAGGACTTGATAATTTACCCATCAACATAGACAACACATTTTAAAACAAATAATAATGCAGGTTAAATAATACGTACGTGAGTGTTTGCAACAGTTTAACTTATTCAATTTATCACTTATTTTAAGTAGGAACAACTTTTTAAGTGTTTGCAACAGCTTATAAGTTGACAAATTCTCTTAAATTAAGCTGGATAAGTCGAAGTTGGATTGTACCTCCTTCAGCAGCTTCTCCTTAAATTAAGTTGTATTTTAGTTGTTTTTAGGGGTGGGTGTTTGGGATGGAAATTTGGGAAATTCCCGATCCCGATGGGGCTTTTCCCGAATAATCCGATCCCATTTTGTCCTGATCCCGAATTCCGATTCATAAGTTGGGATGGGATTGGGATTGATTTTTATCCACCGAATGGGAATTGCGCTCTCGAATGGATATATAGGAAATCAATCAATACTAGTTTCAATAAATTTTTGTTGTTTTTCATTTCATTAAGAAAGACACAAATATTGTGTTGGCCAAAGTTGTTAATTTATTGTGTTATCCAGAGACGTTATATATATAGTTGTGGAAGGTTTGACTTCCAAACAAATAAACAATTAATATGTTGATTTTCATGGTGGATTTATTGTTGCTTTCCATTCCACACTGGTTAATGTTTTGATTATGATTACTATTGATGAAAAATATGTTGAATTTGTATATTAATAGAAAAATATTAAAATATATATATATATATATATATATATATATATATATATATATATATATATATATATATATATATATATATATATATATATATATATATATATATATATATATATATATATTATGCATCGTGTATAAAGTAGATTTTATTTTGTCTTAAAAAAGCAGAAACAAAGATGGGACCCGAAATTCCCGTCCGATCCCGCACAATTCTCGAATTCCCGATCCCGATATCCCGACATTATTTAGGGCGGAATTGGGATGGTAAAAGATTGTCCCGAACCCGAAATTCCGTAATTCCCGCCCATCCCCCAACCCTAGTTGTTTTTGTCCAAAATGTTAGGTTTGCAAACTCTACTCCTACAACTTATTTTTTTTATAAACACCCATCAAATTATCTAATAAGCCAACTTTACCAACTTCTACTTAAAGTAAACCACTTATTTTTAAGTTGAAACTATTACAAACACCTAGTAGATTCATTTCAAACTAAAAGTTCTGAACGTAAGTAACTGCTACCAACAATATGATGGATGTATGTTATTGAGAATTATTCTACATCCTTTATTTAGATCAATCATATTCAAAGAACAAGAATGGTGTAAGATTAAAGAATCATATTAAAAATGTGTATGTTGCAAAGAATACGTGTTACGTTCCAATAATATTATTTTCTACTATTGGATTATGGAATTGACGGTTTTGTGCTATGTGAGTGGTTTGTGGCCTCTAGGAGAAAATCATAGTTCTTTTCTTGCTAAATTCCCTAAATTTGCATCGAAAGATATGGTCCTTCTTTGGACTTAGTTAAGAGTTGATGATAAAACTCCCCAGATCTTGGCCTCCTGCTCGTAGGATGGACATACTAGACGGGGGAGGAAGGGGGTCTATGTAGCGCCACATTCCTTAATGATTTTGGGATGGGCTATCATCGAATGAATTGACGGTTTAGAATTGATTATAATACTCTTTTGACGAAGATGGTTGGTATGATTTGACATTAGAATGAAAAGTGTGATCTTTGGAATGGAAGTCGCTTGTTAGTCCCACATATTGGTATTGGTTGGTGTTGATGTATTTGGTTGATTGTGTGATTTGATCCGTTTTGTCCTGGCTTCGAACTTTATTGTAATTATTTTTAGCATTTCTTGTGCTACTTCATTAGTACAAGTTTTTTTATGTTTAAAAAAAGAACAAAATTATTTTTTACGATAACACTCAAGATATATGCAAATGAATTTGGACCCTTCCTCATGATAATATTTAATTGGTGTTATGAATGTAAATATCCATGTATCAGTCTGCTAGGTGGCCGAACAATTTGGGTACCCTGTGTTCTTGGTTTGATGTAATCTGGGAAGGCATATTGGCCTGTATTTTGCTTATTCTTGTATTATCTGTTTGGGTGTGGTTTTAGACATAAGATTGGGATGACTTATGCTTATTTGTATCCGGAGTTTGTTCCGTGTATTTTCGTTGTAAGTACTTTCAGAGCATTTCTTGTGCTCTCATGTCAATAAAATCTTTTTTGCTGGTTAATTAACCCGTTGCTATTGGAGATAATATGAAGTCATATAAACCCATCAAAGAAAAAAACACAACACCAATTAAATAATAAGTCATAGGAGATAATACAAAGTCATACAAACTAATCGAAGAAGAAACTATTGCACCAATTAGACAAGTCGTCGTTGGAGATAATATGAAGGATGATAGTAAAAAAAAAAATGTATAAGAGGTTTCAAGTCAATAAAAATAAAATTTGAATATTCTTGACAAGTAAGGTGATTTCTTGATAAAGAGGTTAATCATCGTGAGAATGTGAAAATGTGATATATAGTATTTTCTTGACAAGTTACAAGTGTTTTGCATTAAACAAGAATGATATGTTTAGAAGTCTTTCGCCACCTCCTGTCCTCCTCCATTATGGTGTGGTAGCTGCAATATTGCATTGATATAAATTCCATAAAAACTAAAGTAATCGCACAAAGCCCACAAAAATCCATCTCAAACTATTTTTTAGGATTATGAAGTCCAAAATCAAAAAATAAATAAATAAAAAATCGAGTCATAATTCCATGCATGATAAAAAATGACACAAACTTATGAAGTATCGAAGTCTGGGATACAGTATGACCCACAATTAAGTTTAAATTTTTTCCATTTGTTTATTCATTCTTGATCATCATCATCAGATAAAATAAACAACGAAACTGAAAATTCAATCACTCCACATTGCAACAAAAACAATGTCGTCCTTCGCAGACTCGTTCAACCATTTTGCCGATGAATCGTCGATCATTGCTTCCAATCAGCAATTCAACATCGATTATCTAGGACCTTACGCCTTCTCTACCGACTCTGAGACGCCTTCGGTTTATGCATCGGATCCGATGGAATTGTACTCTGAAATAGCTGACGGGCATGACCCACAAGTAAGTTTAAAATGATCTAATTAGTATTATTGTAAATCTATGGACTATGGGGCAATGATAGTTACCCATCGCCCTCATAGATTTCTATCAATTTTCAGTTGTAATGGCCATGAACAAAAAATTATATATCATATCTCTTAATTCAACAAAAGTAAATTCAGGTTGTAGATCTCAATCTCATATCACTCACCGAATTCGTTAAGGTTCTAACTCTCAATCGCATAGCACTCACTGAATCCGTTCAGGTTCTAACTCTCAAATCGCATAGCACTAACTGCCTCCGATTCAACATGCCAGGGTTCAAATTAGGTTTTAGGGTTCAAATTGCTCGCCCTACTTTGCTTGAGTTTCAAACAACCATCATGGACGTCGTTCGGAATGCTATTGACACGGGTGTTAAAGATAATTTTGCAGCCATCAAAGATCAACTTGGAAGCATCAAAACAAGCAAACAATCTGTCTGGCCACTACATAAAAAAAAAAAAAACCATGTGTGTAAATTTTCCGCCGATAAATCATATCATTACATCCAAAACAAGCAAATAATTTGTCTGACCGCTAGAAATAAAAAAAAAAAAGAAAAAAAGAAAACATGTGTGTGTAAATTTTCCGCATATAAATCATATCAAAACAAGCAAATAATCTGTCTGGCCACTACATAATAATTAAAAGAAACATGTGAGTAAATGTTTCGCCGATAAATCATATCAAAACATCAAACATTCAAACAAATGATAAAAAAACAGAGTTACAAGTGGTACCTTCCGCCGAGATAAAATGTTTAAGTAAGTGATTCCTGGGCACGACGTTGTCGACGGTGGAAGAGCCATTGGTCAGGATGTCGGTGGGAGAGCTTTTTTAGGCGCCATTGTTGACTGGTGGTTTGTCACCAAAGGTCTCGTCGGTGGGGGTGGAAAATCCGGTGGTCAGGACGTTGGCGGGAGAGCTTTTTGAGGCCCAGTGTTGACTGGTGATTTCTCACCAGAGGTGTCGTTGGTGGTAGTGCTAGAATTGGTTCGTCATCGAACAGGATAGCAGCTAAAGCTTTCCAGTCACTTGTTTCTGTTATTTCGACTTCATCTGCTCAGTATCTGAATTCACCACGAAAGAAAACTCAACTTTGAGGCCTCAACATTGTTAGATTCTTGTATTTTGTATTCTTATATTTATAAAGACAGTCATTGAGTCAAATATATATGTTAAAAAGATTTTGGTTCCAAAAATGCCTTATAGTGTGTAAAACTATCTGTTTAATTACCAGATTTGATTTCCCGAGAGGACTTCAAATTCGCAATCGAGTGTAAGTTTAATATGGACACTCTACCATTTAGTCTCATTTTCTTCAATAGTTTACCATTTGAATACTACCACAATTTTTTTTACCATTTGGTCTCATTAGTTTTAGTACCCGGGCACTTCAATTTTAGTACCCTGCTAATTATAGTACCTAAATACTTATAATTAGGCATCCAACACTTTAGTATCCCCTACTTTTGATACCGGGTACTAAATTTTTAGTTCCGACACTTAGTATCACATTAGTTTCAGTACCCGGTACTTATATTTTAGTACCCGGATACTTCTTTTTTTTACCAATCAATCTCAAAATGAGACCAAATGGTAATTAATAAGACTAAATTGTAAAATATTTTGTGGTGTGATTCAAATGTTAAATAAGTCCAATTTATTTGACCATTTGGTAAAAACCCCAATTTAATATGGGGCGGAGTTTGTCTCCGAAGAGATTCGAATCCAGGTGGGCGTGAGCCAGATGCCTATGATACCATAATAGAATTTCAACTCTCCCAAAAACTTAAGCCGTTGGGGAGGAACGAAATCTAGTCATTTATATTAATTCTCCAACACTCCCCCGCACTCGTGACCGATTCCAACCTCTTTGTGGAGGCCAATCGAGTGTAAAATTAATATGGAGCGGAGTTTGTCTCCGAGAAGATTCGAACCCAGGTGGTTGTGGGCCAGATGGCTCTGATACCATAACAGAATTCCAACTCTCCCAAAAGCTTAAGTTGTTGGAGAGGAATGAAATCTAGTCATTTATATTAATTCTCCAACACTCCCTCGCACTCGTGGCCGATTTCAACTTCTTTGGGGAGGCCAATCGAGTGGAAATTTTAATAAGGGACGGAGTTTGTCTCCGGAGAGATTCGATCCCAAGTGAGCGTTAACCAGATGGCTCCGATACCATGATAGAATTCCAACTCTCCCAAAAGCTTAAACTTTTGGGAAAGTTGGATTTCTATCAGAACGGACCTGAACTAAAATGAAATGAAAACTATTTTTGTTTTAAAAGTTGAATTAACTATTTTAAAATATAAATTTCAACTAAACAAATTTGAACTGGAGCGCCGAAGACTAGTATGCTAATACCTTACTGAAAAGTACAATACATACAGTTATATATTCCTTGGTTGCCAAAGTTTTGGAAAAGATAAGACTTGGAACACATTGGAATGATGACCAATAGGAGTAAGACGACATTATCATCCGGAATGGGTGGTTGCCACCGAATGATAAATCACTAGTGCATCATGTGGGAAGAAACACATGTGGAGATAACCAAGATGGCAATGGGACCAATCTAAGCTCAGAACCTTGGAGACAAGGCTCGTTTAAAGGGGAAGCACCGCAGGGGATTCCATCCCGCATGGGTTGTGACTAATTCGCGGCACATGAGAACCCGTACATAGAAGTATCTAGATGTTATGTTCAATTGTAAGTATTTGTGGATAAGATAGAACAATTTAACCTTATCATCAGATATATATTAGAATAGAAAACTTTATTAGAGATAAATGCGCTTAGAATTGGAATATACTTTTAAATTTTTATTCTGCTTAAAACTCTAATGCCCTAGAAATCTGTTTGGTTCATTAGTATATAAGCATAGTAGGGCGATGTTCATTATTTTTATGTTCGAATCTGATCTATTTCTTGCTAATGTCGTTCTCTCTGTTGTCTGAAACGACCAATCCCTCCTTTATATGCCAATATGCCAGGTGTATCTGGAGAACACATAATTTAATTTGCACGTACTATATAGCGAATCACAGAAGTATAATGCTGAGCTAATCTCAAAATTCATACAATCACAACTATTTGCTTTGTTTTAAGGGACTACTAAATCTGAAAATTGATATTATCTACTGCACTTGTGTCTTCGACTTTGCCAGAAATCACCACTAAAACTAAATTTTGAAAGATTATCTTTTGTTTTCTGTGGCATAATAATGTCTTGATGTACCATCTCAGGCGATTATGGTCCAAAACTTGTTTGATATTTGAATACGCACATCTATGATGTAAGTGATGTGCGCTTAGGTGATAGGTTTGAAGATTGCTTACAGGTTTTTTGGATGCTCCATCAAAGTGTCCACGTCATAAATTCATTCTACATCTTGGACTAGTTAAGTTGATACAAAATTTGTTTTTGCAGGTTGCCTTTGAAGCTAAAAACAACTTGCAATATTCTGATTCCGTCTGATGCTGAGGATGATTCTGATATGTATGATGATGATTGTTAATGTGAAATTATGTCCAATCCTTGAAGTGCGGGTTTGGACGTTCCAAAGGGCGCTCTACATTTAGGGCCGACCAAATGCTATATATGGACCGTCTCCTAGTATTTTGGTCCTCCCCAAATGATCCACTATAGAAGATGGAGCAAGCCCAAGAGTAACAAAGCCTTGCATAATGGCCCAAGTCCATCAAATGCTAATAGGCCTTTTACACACATGTGGCTTCATCCTAGCCGGACACTTGGCACGATCTTGGAGAAGACTACTTGGATATGAGAGCTATAAATAGCCCCCATACTCCATTATTTGAAGGTAATCAATCTATACTCCATAATCCACTCTCTACCTTATTTACTAGAGAGACTAGCAATCCTTTACACGTAAAGTCATTCCACCAGTTTGATCTAAGACAAACCGGGTACTCGTTACTAACCCCCCTCTCCAAGTTGTAATTCAGGTCCAAGAAATTTTAGGTCTCAGAAGCTAGATCTCAGAAGCTCATGGAAGGAACTTGAAGTACAAAGGACGCTCACGGATTAGCACGAGTTAGAAAGAACTGATATTTTACCCATCAACAATGATGATTGGATGTCTGATCCGGAGCATTATTTTTGGCCAAGTAGGTATTCTCCTGTCAATGTTACCGATGATCTTTGAGTTTTTCATCTTTTGTATGAAAATAGTTGAAAACTCACGTCTTATTCGGATGGCGAAGAGCATTATTTTGGGCCAAGTAGGTATTCTCTTGTCAGGGTTACCGATGATCTTTCAATTTTTCATCTTTTGTATGAAATAGTTGAAACTCATGTCTAGTGATGCTTGAACTGAATCTGATATTTTGCTACTTCCGTATTAATGTATTATTATGTAATGATATGATCTAGATTGACCGATGATGTATTTCATGTTCCGTAATGATCTGTATGGCGTTAGTTGATTAGTTACTTGGTGTATCTCTTTTTGACAAAGTAGGTATTCTGTCACCAGTAGTGTTCGAAATTTTCATCTTTTGTAAGAAAACGGCTGGAGTTATCGTCTAATGATGTATGATCTGAATCTCATCATTTTGGGCTACTTTAGAATTATTATGTAATGATCTAAGTTTATATATGATAATATATTTCATGTTCTGTAATGATTTATGTAATAACCCGAAACTTTTTGGACTAAAAGTATTTATATATTTTGGAGCTAAAATTTTATGGCATTGAGTTGAAGGGTTAAATTTTATAAGTGGTTATTTTATGGACCGATATATTAATACGGGCCTTTTACCGTATGCCCCTAGTGTCTAAGTTAGATATGGATTCCGAATTCGGGCCTTTTTAATCCAAGTCGGTTGGAGTCTTGGAGGGTATATATATGTTTGACTAATTAGGTTAGATAGATTATATATTTAGTTTTATACTCATTTGTAAATGGGAAAATTTAGACGTTCTGTATTACCATTTGAGTTGATTTCAGTTATATTTGAGGTTAAAAGTAGAGGCTTCGTGTTGGCTTGAGTCCATCTCACGATACACGGCCGAACGTTCCCTATTTTGATTTTGGGGCGCTACAAGTGGTATCAGAGCATAGGTTTCAATCTTTGGATGTTTAGTGTTAGTTGTTGGTGAGTGTCAACGTATATAGAGGTTCTTTGCGGTGAAATTGTTGAGGATTTTTTTAGTTGAGTTTTTTGGAGAGGAGTGTTGAGTTGGACAAGTATAAGCTTATGTTTGATTTACTTAAGATCTTGATTTGGGTTTTTTTGTCTTGCCGTGTGAGACACTGGACTAAGGTTTGATTGGTAGAGTCTTGATTTTGTGATGTGCTACAGTTTCAGATATTTAAGGAGCTATGTGTGTATGATTGAGGAAGTCAAGTTTGGACCTTGAGATGTAGGCTTGAATCTTTTGGGGGTTCTGATGAATATTAATGATCTGTTTTGATTTGAGTTGAGAGTATGTTCATGTGGATTGTTACCGAAAGTGGAGTTAGAGTTTAGACTTGAACTTTTGGGAAGTTGAGTTTAAGGTTTTGAGTTAAGACTTGGACATAGTGGAAGCAAGTTACAAGTTTAAGCTTTCGTTAAAGGACTGGCTATTATTTTTGTCCGTCCGGAATTAGTTTAGCTAGTTGGTGTTGGCTTGTTGGTATTAGTATTTAGGCTTTTAACATGTACAAGTGAAGTTGGATTTTTGGAAAGTGGGAAAAGTTATAGGATTGAATTGTTTGATTTAACGATTTCTTTAGTTTATTGGTAATTGGATATGACTAGTATTTGGAGATGGTTTTAGAAAGTGCAGTGATTTTGTGCGTTTAATCTCATTAACGGGATGTACATGATTTGATCTGATCGAGGTATGTTAGTGAAGGGATTGCTCCCAAAACTTTGGTCCGTTATTGGAGTGGCGCAGTGAAAGCGTAGTAGATTTAAGTTTCAATGACGAAACTTATTTTAAAAAGGGATAATGTAAAACCCCGTATCTTCTTAGAAAGTCAGATTCTTATATGATTATTGGAGTGCAAGAATCGAGGTATTTGAATCAAGTTTCGAGGACGACACTTATTTTAAGGATGGTGGAATGTAATAACCCGAAACTTTCTGGACTAAAAGTATTTATATATTTTGGAGCTAAAATTTTATGGCATTAAGTTGAAGGATTAAATTTTATAAGTGGATATTTTATGGACCGATATATTAATACGGGCCTTTTACCATATGCCCCTAGTGACTAAGTTAGATATGGATTCCGAATTCGGGCCGTTTTAATCAAAGTCGGTTGGAGTCTTGGAGGGTATATATATGTTTGACTAATTAGGTTAGATAGATTATATATTTAGGTACTGCCGATATTGAGAAGCGAAGCAAAAGTATTATGGTTCAGCGTACCGATCTATGGACATGGAGAAGAAATAGTTATGACCTTATACCAACATGTGGAGTCAAGGTAATTAAATTATAATTTACCTTTTTGATGGATTTTGAGTTGGGATTATCACAACGTTAATTACTTATATGAACTGATAATTGGTTGACCTTGGATACATCATGCATGCATGAATGGCTCGGAGTACTATTATTGTGGACCTTGTGGATGATTGCCGATGATGGATTGATCAAATACTTCAAGTATATTGTAATTGATCATGGATGGATATCTAAAATTCGGAGATATGTTGGTTATTTTTGGAATCGAGGTAAGGGGATTTTTTTGACACTTTTACTTCTATTTTGTATATTATTGTTTTAATATTTGATAAATTACTTATGGCTATTATATCAAGTTAATTGGTCTTGGTATATTATGTCAATTCGAAAGGATCAAGTATGTGAACTCAGTGTGTGATATGTGAAAAATATAATTCTGTTACATGGAGGAATTAAAATATTTTTGAGTTCACAGTTTTGCCTATGAATTCTGGGCCCGTCTCTGACGGTGATTACGTCTGGCTTTTGAAGTACTTCATTATGTTCTGTGTTCCTTTAGCGGGGAACTTTCTGTCCTGTTTCTGTTTTGTGCCAACCTCTATGCCACCGGACCTATACTAGTGGCCATAGTGTGATTTCTGTTTAAGCTCTCAAATAAACTGTTTTGTTATCGTTCTGTATACTGACTCCATGGTTATGTTTTCCGGTTATGTTTGTGTGTATATATATACTGTATATTTTTGAAACATATGCTTGATCCGGTAAGAGTGTCAAGATGTCTTCTTACGAGTTATTAGCTTTCCCATGAGTTAGTAGCTTACCCCTTACTCCTCCGTTTCAGTGTATTGTTGATGGTATTGTTGACGATGCAAGCTTAAGGAGTATTTTCTGTTGGAGTGAAGCGACTTTGAGTGCCAAAGGAGATTCTGAAGTCTGAGTATACTTGGTCTATGAGGATTTACATTTTTGATGGATTATTTTATTCAGAATTTATTTATGTTGTACTCAGATGGTTTATTGTAATTTTGAGGATATTAGTTTTATACTCATTTGTATATGGGAAACTTTAGACGCTCTGTATTACCATTTGAGTTGATTTCAGTTATATTTGAGGTTAAAAGTAGAGGCTTCGTGTTGGCGTGAGTCCATCTCACGATACACGGCCGAACGTTCCCTATTTTGATTTTGGGGCGTTACAATTTATGTCAACTGATATTTTAATACTTCATATTTGAGCAGCAGGCACTAATGTATCTTATAGAGACTCCATCAACATAAAAACTGTAAGGGGGATATAGTACATTAGTACATGACTCCACACAAAGCAAACTCACCAAACAATTAAGGTATAAATGATCTAGTTCCCGATGTCTTTTGTGGTATGGATCAATAGCGTAGTAAAGATTAGAAGACAAAAGGTGATTGAGAACTGGAATAAGGGAAACCGGATCGAATGCACTGGCGACGTGCTGTGTCCGCCTTTGGCTTTTCTGGTTCGGGTTTAGTCGTTTACTAGGAACGGGTTTTGCTTGTTGTGAAGGTTTTGCTGAGTTCTTATTTGAACGAGGCGGCATATTGAACAAATGAGAAGAGTCTAATCAGAAAAGAAGCGAGGGTTCTCAACCTAACGACAGATGCTCAACCAAAGTGCACACGAAAATCAAGACGTATGCTCGAAAATCATTCGAGGAATTGATGAAGCTATAATCTTATAAGAATAAGATGTCTTAGTGCAACCAGTTTTTGTAAACCCCTTCTCAGAAATGATTTATGGCTCAAACCAACAAGCAAGACACTCTTCACACTATTGAATGCATTTGCAGATTTAGGAAATGTAAAATGACGGTAGTAATTCAAATTGAACATGCATATGTAATACTTCACAGAACAAATTGGCGATGCGTGTATGTGATTATGAAGACGTGACACTCACATTAAATATATATGAAATGCGGGGGCGGAGACACAGGGCGGAGGTGGCGATTGTTGCCCCCAATTATTATTATTATTATTATTATTATTATTATTATTATTATTATAATAAATTTAAGATTTCGTCAGCCCCTAAATTTTTTAACTTTTAGTTACAGTACTATGTTTAGTTAGTTAGCTTCATATTTAAAGTTAAGAGAATTTATAAAATTTGATTTATTTAATAAGTGGGATGGCCAAGTTGTAGCAGTGTTGGAGTAGCATAGGATGGGTCGGTGGAAGGGGGTATATGATTGGTGTAGGAGTATGAGTAGGGTATGTTAGATTTGTCGTTTAAAAAATAATACAATAAGTGTATTTGACATACAAATAAAAAAATATTTACTACTTAATTAGTGTTAGAGGTTATACAACTTTGTAAAGCCAATTTTATTAATGATTAAATATTTTTCTAGCTAGCCAGTAAGTTCACTTAAAATCTTTATCACCTTCCAAACCTCCTACAGTTTTGTTTTTTTTTTTTTTTTAACGGTCAATCTAACTTACTCGACTCCTACACTAATCCTTAACCACCTTATAACTTTAAATATCGTAAACCACCCTTATACCTCCGTCAACGTTTGAACCCCCGACCTCTCCTTGCTCCTCCAACACCCTTACAAATCGGCCAATCTTTCAAACCTCCTAGTAAAATGGATCACCGTAACAAGAGAAAACGATCACCATCTGGAAGCAAATCAAGTAACATAATTTTTAACTCTTTGTTAATTTACATATGTTGATTGTCCCAATGTTGATCCATGTGATGAGTGTTCGTGTTATAATAGTCCACCACCCGCACTTTCAAATCCTAATTTTGGCTCCGCCCCTGATGAAATGTATTCGTTCTTAAAGAATTCCATACGAGATTAACCAATCTATCCTTACACATATCAAGGCTCATCCAGAATGAACACAAATACTTTGAAATCATCCGAATATATATGATCAAGGTTCAATCAATAAACATCGGTGCTACCTTGGGAACCATACACCCTAGCGCACCCTTGTTGCCTTGTAGGTGCCCTCACAACTCAACAAGCTTCAATTGTAGATTTTTGAACGTCTATAGTGATAATGTCATGGCGAAAATAACTAATGCCTGAAAAAATTTCATTCTATGTACCCGATTTGTAGTTAAATTTGAAAAATTTGCTATGACATAAGTAATTTGTGCTATGCCAAAAGCATATATTTTTAATGTTAGAACAAAATTTCTTTTATCGACCACATTTCTATCTAAATTTGGGAATTTTGCTATGGGATTGGCAATTTATACTTTGAAATTATCACCAGGCAGGCTGGTGACAATGTCGTAGCACAAATTACTAATGTGAGATCAAAATCCTTTTATACAACACATTTTTTTTAGCTAAATTAAAAAAAAAAAAGCTCTATTATTAGTAATAGTAATTTATGTTTTGACATTATCACCTCACACAAGCCATATAAAATTTTTGGAGCAGTACATTAAATGAAAATCTACCTAATTACATAATATAATTTGCAAATTGATAATAACCATTATGTCAATAAACTCACTTTTAATAATGGAAGATTTGTTTAACCTTATAAATAAAGGTTTTCACATGAAGTTTTTCCATCAGAGTTTTCCATTTGTCCCATATTCTTCTAAGTTATAAAATGAAAATGTCTTTGACTAAGGTGGCTATTTTTTTGGTTTTCGCCATGCTCATCATGTTCAGTGGATCTGGTAATTAGTAACTTCATTTCATTTTGTTTTCTTTTCTGGTCGGGAAAACATAATTTTTCTTTTCCCAATTTGATAACTACAGTATGATAATAATTGAATTTTGTTGGAATATTTTACAAACATGTACTTTGGGTTCAAATGCAAGATTGGTACGTGACTCTAGATTGGGTTCAGTATCGAGATTGGGTGCAAAATCAAGGTTGGATGCAGCAACGAGTTGCCAAAGCAATTCAGATTGCGCAGCTTACTGCACAGGTGTAGGGCTTTGTCTAAGTGGTTATTGTCAATGCTATTGATTGATTAAGGCTCCATTGAATTTAAGCGATTGTTGCGTAGAATATAATGTAACAATTCATATTCTGCAAATAAAAGTTTTATTCTCTCACTTTTCTTCTTTTTTATAATGGTTTTTGTCAATGATATTAAGATTCAATGCAAAATCACACCATTGGCATACAACATCATCAGGGGCGGACCCATGATTTGGAGTTAGGGGGTCAAATTATACGTACATAATTTTTCGAAAGTTCGCGGGGAGGGGGAGGGGGCAAAACTTGAAAAATCTTATATATTATCTATAAAAAACTTAAAAAAATGATAAATACTACATATAATTTTTTTTTTTCAAAATTCTGGGGGACGCCGCCACATGCCCCCGCCTCTGAACATCATCCCATAAACAACAACAAAAAACAAGCAAAGAAACTAGGATTGAATATTACAATTGGGTTTCTTCATAAACCTCTACTCCCTCTGTTCCGACTGAAACTTTATAGTTTGATTTTTATTTCAATCAGTAACTTTTTAACTGTGACTCTCAATTACTCTTAAATTATAATGATAAAGTATTTAACCTTAAAGTTTCATAATATAATTTTATTAGATACATTATCATTATATTTTAAGAGTAATCGATAGTCAAAATTAAAATATGTTAATAAGAAAAAGTCAAATTAGCGGAAGCTTCTGGTGAACCGGAGGGAGTACGAAATAACACACTAATTTACATATAAACCAATACTATGTAGTTTCGTACATTTTGAACCCAAATGTTAGTGAAGTCTTACACAAATAGTTCTCCCCCAATCACTTAAAAATTTCAAATCCCCCGAACATTAGTGAAGTCTTACTCGTTCCAAACTATTCATCTGTCAAATATTTATTTCACAATTTTATTGTGGGTGCTGCTACTAAATCAAACATTACACTCATTATATAAATTTCCTAAAATTTCGATTCAAAAACAAATATACAAAGTTAAAAAAAAACAGATGAGTATTACTACGGAGTTATTAGTAGCTCCGCTAAAAAAAAATTACGCACCTTTCTTCGATCAAAGTTCTAGTAAGTTTTCTTAAACTGTTTGCATAATTTATTTCCAATTACTTCTCTAGTTGAGAGACCATAACTGTCTGATTGCAACCCTAAACACTTTACCCTAAACCCTTAAGTTCGATTTCTATAAATCAAATAAATTGTAAACTAACCTGGCAAACCAACTTTGCATCCGGTGAAATTCATTAAGTTTTAGTAGTTTCATCTCTCACTATATAACTATCATTCTACAAATCGACCTTAACCATTAATATTCACGACCGTTGTTACCTAAATTTTGAATGCATCTAAATTATTGATTGTCACAATCGAGTGCCATATTGGCTTCCCATTCACTAATCAATCCCTTATTACATTTTGACAATACAATATATATCTCACCTCAGTATCAGATTCCATATGTTTTTTTTTCCCTTGATTTTCTTCTTATCATCTGTTTCTACTTTCTACTAATACATTTTGATGAAAGACTAAAAAGGAGAACTACTTTTTATGTTATCTCCCTGGCAAACCATCTTGGCAATCAACTTTTATCTCCTACTATCATGATTTATTATAATATAAAAGTATAAGATAGGAGGATGGTTTTGTGCTTTTGTCCATGTCTGAGAACAAGAAACAAGCTACAGTATACTTCTGCTCAGACGTGGGACCCGGAGTGGACTGATTATGGGGTGCAATATCCCAAGATGGACCATCTGCTTACCATGAACGCGTCAATTGCTCTCGTACTCTCTTCTTCTCCTTAAGAACAATTTCCAATTTTAATCCCAAAATCCAGTCCAATCGTCTTCATCTCCAAGCTCCTCAATTCGAATCGAAATCATCGATCGATTATCAGTACTAACTGTATCAGTACAGTAACAATGCCGCCGAGAAAGAAGCCGAGCTCAGCTAAGAAATCGACCAACCAGCAGCATCAGCTCAACCCACGTTCTCAGCCTACGAAGTTCGGTATCCAACACTTGTTCGAACGCCATTCTCTGACACAGAAAGCCCTTGCTCACAGAAAAAACCTAGATCCCAAACCGGAAGCCATTTCCAGTGGGACAGCTGAAAACCCTAGGGTTAAACCTGTGGATTCGGTCGAAAAGGATGCGACCTCTGATGCTAATTTGGGGTGTCCAATAAACATAAGGAGATTGTTATGACTGACGATGATGGCGAAGAGGACAACCAGTTGGAGGTGTCACCGGAGCCTTCGAAAACGATGTCCCTAGCTAAGCGCTTCAAGTTTTCGCCTGGGATGGTAATGATCACTGCTATTAACTTGTGTTTCATGCTATTCAAGTGTTTATTACTTCATTTAGCTTATTCTATAGTTGTGTATTTTGTGCCCTTTTTAGTTTATTTTCCAGTTGAACTTGTGAATGTTTATGGTGTGATCGTATTAGTGTATTCGACACTAGTAGTCAATAGCTGTATCGAACAATAAACATAAAATGGTCAACATTTTTACGTTCACTGTTTTGGGTTGCCAAGGAGTGAAGTCACACATTGCACCATTCTGAGTAGATTATTATGGTTTAACTTATGATTAAGATGTTCTCAGTTGGCCTTTGGTTTATAGGTTTTGTGATATTCCAGTGTTCTCCATGAAATGGGCTTTCGATATAGTTCGCATGTGTTTATTTGAATTTGAGAAAATTGACTCACCTGTGACCTGACACTAGTTTGTAAGTATGTTATGTTATCATTGCACATTGAGTTCTTTACTACTGGAATACTCCCAAATTCAAATGATTCAAGTGGAGCTGATTCAACATATTAACTTCTTTTGCACATTGAGTTCTTTTTTAAACGCATGTTTATTACAATTGAGAATATAGTTTTTCCATGGAGTGTGGTCATGTTGCACCATTTTGAGATAACCTTTCTCATGTCGATGTGATTAAGATGGTCCTGAATTTTTTAATGTTTAATGGGTTTCATGTGATTTGAATGTGGGCCATGTAATGGGCTTTGAAGGAAGAATATAGATTCACCTAGAGCTAGTCTGGAAGTATATCATGTTATTCTTGTTTAGAACTTTCTCCTCTCTTCCCCTTTAGCTAATGAAGCAGAGCCAAGATGATGTTGTTGATGAGATAACATGGAAAATTTCTCCAGTAAATGAGAGGCTACATTCCATATCTAAGCACCTGCGGGTATTGGCAGACTCTTCAAGGTTCAACTCGATGAACTTTCAACCATGTTCACAAAGAATGGTTTGTGCTTCTTATTTTAATTTGATATCTACTTCCTCTCCTCCTTTGGAAACAGCAAAATAATTCTGGTAGGTAGGTGCAAACTTCTCCTGGCAGGTCAGGGAAGCTTGAGAGATGGCTTTCTTCACCTCCACTAAAGGCATGTGAAAGATCTTTGATATGCTTTGACAATGCTGCAACGAGAAAGTCCAAGTCCGATGATGATGTAAACTCTCATGGGAACAACAGTAATACAATTAGTAACCGTAAACCTGAAGTTCATAATTCTCAGAGCCCGTTCACAACCCCACCATCCCTCTCATGTTGCCCTGACAAGGTAATTACTATTATAACTTCATGTTCATTCATGATTTCTAATTTTCTGTATTATTTTTCCCCTCTTTGTTGTTTTATGCTTTTATTATGTAAGCGTGCAGGTCTGTGATGATACAGATTCTAGTGGAATGCCCGATCAGCTTGGTTTTCGGCAGCACAAAAAGGTCTAAAATTCTGTTCTTCCATATATTACCGCCATCATATCAACCCAAATTTTTATAATGTTTTATTTTCATGGGAGAATCCACAGTTTGGGTTTTATTTGCACTCTGGTAGAGTATCTGTTTATACATTTTCATCCGTTCAGAAGTATATGTGTTAGCAGTAAATTCATTTTTGAACAGGCTCTTATTGAACTGCTAGATCAAGTGGAAGATGTGATCTCGGAAGATTCCTCCTGCAGAGAGAATAAAACATTATTAGATGCTGATAGGCCCCTTAACAATGGTCTTGCCGTGAACTCTAGTACAAGAAACTTTAAAGAGAACTGCAGGAAAAGCTCTAATTTCAACTTCCTTGTATTGGAGGTGTGTGCACCTATATTTCACTGCTTTTGCACTGGAAGTTACTCTCTGTTCACTTACTTTCACGTTTGTGCTTCAGGTCTGCGATGAGCTATCTGTTTCTCAATCCCATTTCAAGGTACTTTACCCTTTCATCAACTGTCACATTGTCATACAACTACGATTTGGTTACTGACCTTGGGCACTACAGGTGCTGCGGTTATTGAATGAACAGAGTGGAGTGGAGCGAGCTTTGCAGTTGTGGGATGATTGGTAAGTAAATGGATATAGCCATTAAACAAAGAGTCACTCGATGATATTAACATTTTTTTTTCGTATGACTATGATCAACGGTGATAAATCTGTCTAGAGTATATATAGGTTAGGCCAACATAAAGAGTGCTAACATTTTACTACGTAAAATTTTGTATCACTTTTTTTTCCAATGGAAGTCTTTTGTTGTTACATGAGGTGCAACAATACCTGTGTTGTCTGAATGATCTTGAATATTGAAGAGAAGTCACCTATTTATAGATATCCAAACACCACTTCCAATGGGTGTTGTCTGCAGATTTGTAACTTTGAGCAAGTTCATCTAACTCTAGTTCCCATACATGTGGAAAAGTGGCCATTGTGAATGAAAATTAAGTCCCCTCAGGCCTCAACTCCTTACAAATACACTTCCAATAACCTTTGATACTCTGGGGATTCTTGCTAACATGCTGTAATTCTCTATTGAATGACCAAATGCCACTTTTAGTTAAAATTTCAGATTTGGCAGCCTCTGTGAGAAACATTTATTTGTTACATTCTGATATATTAACGTTTCTCTACTCCTGTTTTTGCTTCACTGGCTTCTGTTTTTTATTTGTTAAAAGTTTTAGTTCAAAGTGTTCACACAATTTTGGTTCTGTTCATTTACCTCCTAGGTCCTATAGCATTGTTTCACCTGGCGATACCGTGCATGTAATTGGTGAATTTGATGCCAACGGGAAGTGATGTAAATAGTGAGATATTCTTTCTCATTGTCCACCCAGATGTGTTGGTTTCTGGCAGTCGGGTACTACCAATCTTCATCCCATTTGTCTAACTTTTGAGGTTCCTCTGCATGCATATAAATATTAGTTTGCATAAAAAAGAAGAAGAAACAATTACATAAATATTGGTTTGCATTTTTGATTCTGATTTATACTGATTGATTGCTGCTGTGAAACTTGTTGGCCCAGATTTATTTAATTAGTTTCATATTAATTGCCACTCTTGGGTTTCTGCTAGTTTTAGCTGCCCCAGACGCACAGTCCTGGACGAGAGGTTAAAACAGAATGAACATTCGGTGCCAGCATTAATTGGAACCTTATTGCATCAGATATTTCAGGTTACCTGAGGAATGACATTGATAGAACTTTTGCTGATAGTTGTGATTTTATGGATTGATACCAATAGTGCTAATGGAGATTAAGCTTGAATCTTGACAAGTGAAGTTGGAATTGTTGGACAGTTAGAATAGTTTTAGGAGTGAATTGAGTGATTCGAGGATTTAGAAAATTGGATATTGATGGAAGTGGTACTTGGGTTCTGAATTTAATGGTTGACAATTAAAGGTGATGTGATTTTATGAGTTGATACCAATAGTGCTAATAGAGATCAGGCTTGAATCTTGACAAGTGAAGTTGGAATTCTTAAACAATTAGAAAAGTTTTAGGAGTGAATGGAGTGATTCGAGGATTTAGAAAATTGGATATTGATGGAAGTGGTACTTGGGCTCTGAATTTAAGGGTTGACAATTAAAGGTGATGTGATTTTATGGATTGATGCCAATAATGCTAATGGAGATTAGGCTTGAATCTTGACAAAGTGAAGTTGGAATTTTTGGAAACATAGAAAAGTTTTAGGATTGAATTGAGTGATTCAAGGATTTAGAAAGTTGGATATGGATTGAAGTGGTAATTGGGATTTGAATTTAGGGCTGACAATTAAAGGTGATGTGATTTTGTGGATTGATAACAATAGTGCTAATGTAGATTAGGCTTGAATTTTGACAATTGAAATTGGAATTTTTGGACAGTTTGAAAAGTTTTAGGAGTGAATTGAGTGATTCAAAGATTTAGAAAATTGGATATTGATGGAAGTGGTAATTGGTTCTGAATTTAAAGGTTGACAATTAAAGGTGATGTGATTTTATGGATTGATACCAATAGTGCTAATGTAGATTAGGCTTGAATCTTGACAAGTGAAATTGGAATTTTTGGACAGTTTAGAAATGTTTTAGGAGTGAATTGAGTGATTCAAGGATTTGGAAAATTGGATATTGATTAAAGTGGTAATTGGGTTCTGAATTTAATGGTTGACAATTAAAGGTGATGTGATTTTATGGATTGATACCAATAGTGCTAATAGAGATTAGGTTTGAATCTTGACAAATGAAGTTGGAATTCTTGAACATTTAGAAAAGTTTTAGGAGTGAATGAAGTGATTCGAGGATTTAGAAAATTGAATATTGATGGAAGTGGTACTTGAGTTCTGAATTTAAGGGTTGACAATTAAAGGTGATGTGATTTTATGGATTGATGCCAATAGTGCTAATGGAGATTAGGCTTGAATCTTGACAAGTGAAGTTGGAATTTTTGGAAACATAGAAAAGTTTTAGGATTGAATTGAGTGATTCAAGGATTTAGAAAATTGGATATGGATTAAAGTGGTAATTGAGTTCTGAATTTAGGGCTGACAGTTAAAGGTGATGTGATTTTATGGATTGATACCAATTGTGCTAATGGAGATTAGGCTTGAATCTTGACAAGTGAAGTTGGAATTTTTGTAAAGGGTGAAAAGTTTTAGGAGTGAATTGAGTGATTCAACGATTTAGAAAATTGGATATTGATGGAAGTGGTAATTGGGTTCTGAATTTAAGGGTTGACAATTAAAGGTGATGTGATTTTATGGATTGATACCAAGTGCTAATGGAGATTAGGCTTGTATATTGACGAGTGAAATTGGAATTTTTGGACTGTTAGAAAAGTTTTAGGAGTGAATTGAGTGATTTAAGGAATTGGAAATTTGATATTGATTGAAGTGGTACTTGGGTTCTGAATTTAAGGGTTGACAATTAAAGGTGATGTGATTTTATGGATTGATACGGAATAGTGCTAATAGAGATTAGGCTTGAATCTTGACAAGTGAAGTTGAAATTGGGTATGTTGCATTAGAAGGTTAATATATTGGATTTCAAGGATGTCTAGATGATTGTGCATGTTGGGTAGTATTAGTGTGTATCATGAGGAATTAAATATTCACCACAAAACATTTTAAAATAATGGAGATTTGCAACCTGCTGGCACGGGCACGGATAAGGGATTTTGATGGAAAACATGAAGTAAGTAACTTCATTATCCTTGTCCTTTCATCTTTTTAAGGTTTCTCTCTCTGTTCTGTTGTTTAATCTGCCTCATTGTATAGGTCTGACTGACTGGATTGCTGTGTGTTGTATGCTTTGGGTCACGGTGTCATGGCTTTGCACATATGAAGGTTTTTTTTTGGTAAACATGTAGTAAGTTACATTATTCTCTTCTCTTTTAAGGCTGCTCTCTCTCCCCCTCTCTCGTTTTGGTCCGTCTGTGTTATATGCTTCTTTGTGCTTATATACATGATGAATAGTGCTAATATTACTTCTTATCTACTCTTCTTATGCTAGAGTGTAGACTGTTGAATCAACAGAGAGGTAGGGACGGGCCGCGTTTTGTGCGTACGGGGGTTTTGGGAGGTCGTGTTTTGTTGTTGGTAAGTCATTTCTTCCTTGTTTTCTGGACTTCCTTTCAAATTTTAGTCGGGTTTCACTGGGTGGATCTGCTGCAACTGGATAAGTTGTGTCTATTTCATTTTGCATGGACCCTGATTTATCTTGTTTTGGGGTATAGGGGATTCATTCATCTGTTGTTTTTAGTCCTTCGCCCTGAACATAAATACATTGATGATATGACTTAACAAGTCATTTTGTGCACATCGCTATAAGCTAATGGTCTTGTTGCTGTGTTTATGTTGCTACTGTCTTCTCTGAAATGCTATGCATCGGTGCAATGGTGCTGTAATTGCATATTACATAGTACAAAATGCATTATTGTAAACAAAACCTCCTCAAGCAGGTGAAACATGCTTACAAATCATCTACTTATGTTTTCTAATAGAAGGAAATGCACGCCTCAAAACTAACAGTTATGAAATTGGTTAGAGTGCATTTAGTGGTCGTGTTGATATCAATTGGCAGCTTGATTTTGTTCCTTATTTTAGCATGCGCCATCAATGTTTAAGTTTTTCTTGCTGAATGTTCATTTTTCGGAACCACCCACTAGGTTGTCTGGGTACCCGGAAGCTTTGAAATTGGCATTGTTGTTGAGAAGCTTGGGAAGTCTCGGAAGTATCAAGCCATTGTGTGTATTGGAGTTGTGGTATGCTCTCTATTCACATATTCAATTGTCAGTTTGCTTTGTGGGTTTTTCGCTCAGCCTCGGTCCTGCAATGTGTTCTTTATGTATTTATCCATGTCCACTGAGCTGAGTATATTCCTTTGTGTTTTATATATTATATATTGGTTAGCTTGCTTTTACAGACATCTCTCTGATTTTGTCCTATAGGTTAGAGGAGATACAACCCACTATGATGCTGTGGCCAACTCAGGTGCCTCCGGAGTGCTATCAGCTGGTATAAATTAAGGTAAGACATCTATTGAATGGGTTTATGGAATACAGATTACTATTGCCAAATGAAATCATGTAAAGTTTACTCATTTCATCACTTCTCCAATTCAATTATGTCCTCTATATATGTATTCTATTTTAAAGCCTTAGAGATGTTAAACCACTTCATTCTTGTGTGTTGTGTGTGTGTGACATAGTTCTCATTTGTTTTCCTCAAGTTCTTTATTAAGGCAGTCTCAGACTCTCAACTCTCACATGATGATGCTTAATGGACGTAGAGCTTTAATGATAATCGATACACTAAACTTCTAATAGACCAGGATTGTTCAACACATATGTTGAAAGTAGAAGATTATTATCAATGTTTTTTATGTATGTAAGGAGATTGTGGTAAAATATGCAAAATAAAAAATATGAACAATATTCAAGTTCAGTTTGTCAATACCATGGCACCGAGCTGAAATATTAGAACCATCGAG